>NKCI01000447.1:0-12976 GCA_003946985.1 Fusarium duplospermum
TATTTTTTATAAAGAGAAATAATATAAAGCTAGCTATTTATATAACCGAGTGGCCTATAGGGCAGCCTATGCGCATATAAGCGATCTAATCAGGGCCCGGGGCGCTATCTAACATTAACATATGTTTGGACTAAGTTAAACAGCAACAACTATCTTCTCCGTCAGTTGTGCAACCAATCACCTCACCACTTGGGAATCTTGGCTGAAAAGTCTGGTTGGAACTTCTTCATATAGGTAGTGTCGTCTCGTTTCCTCAAGCCGCAGTCAAGATACTGCTGGTGAAGCCTTGCCAGCTTCGTCCTGTCGAGCTCAACGCCCAGTCCTGGCAAAGAGGGCACAATCACACCACCATCTGACCACTTGAGATTGCCATCGACGATGACGTCCTCATCACGACGCTTCCACGGCCAGTGAGTATCGCAAGCATAGTCGAGATTGGGGGTTGCAGATGCCAGGTGTGTCATGGCGGCAAGTGAGATGCCCAGGTGACTGTTGGAATGCATCGACAGGCCAATCTTCCAGGTTCCGCAGATGGCCGCCAATGTTTGTGATTTTCGAAGACCACCCCAGAAGTGATGATCGGAAAGAACTACTTGAACTGCGTTCTGCTGAATGGAAGGGACGAGATGGTCAAAGGACACCACGGCCATGTTGGTAGCCAGCGGCATGGGTGACTCTTTGGCCACGGCTGCCATGCCTTCGATCTCCGGGGCCGGGTCCTCCAAGTACTCGACGATACCATCAAGCTCCTTTGCGACCCATTTTGAGGTCTCGACAGTCCATGCAGCGTTGGGGTCGAGTCTCAAGGGCAGACCGGGGAATGCAGCATGCAATGCCTTGACGGCCTCAACCTCCTGGGCCGGAGGGAAGACACCTCCCTTGAGCTTGATAGCTTTGAAGCCATACTCATCGATGATCTTCTTTGCTTGCTTGACAATTCCAGCTGGGTCCAAAGCGGCACCGTACTCGTCATCTTCATCGCCGGGGTGGCCTGCCCACTTGTAAAAGAGGTATGCCGAGTATTGGACATTGTCTCTTACACGACCACCCAGCAAGTCGCTGACGGGAACACCAGCCAGCTTACCCTGGATGTCGAGGCAGGCAACCTCAAAGGGAGAAAAGACTTTATCGGTAACACTGGCTGTTGTCACCATGCCTGCCATGCCGTCTCCCCCAGTACTTGTGTCGCCGGTAAGAGACTCGACACATTTCTTGTAGATGAGGTTTGTGCTGTGTACAGAGAGGCCTTTGATCTGTTCGGCAGCTTTTTGCAGACGACTCAAGTGAGTTGAGTCACCGTAGGATTCACCTAGACCGTAATGATCCTCGGTGATGACCTCAATGATGCTGCGCAGTGCATATGGTTCATGAACACCCACGCTGTTCAGCAGCGGCATGTCATGGAATGCCACCGGCGTGATGACAATGTCCTTGATGATACTGCGTTGAGACATGATTTCTTGGATAAAAGAATTGATTGAGTGATTGAATTGCTACAGGGGACTGTCAATGATGGCGGATTGGCCAGGCGTTAAAACGTGGTCGACCTATTCTCGTCTTGGCCGGAAAACGATAGCAATATCTCTCCCGTCCCTCATTGCCTCTTGCGGGGTAATGCACCACTCGCCTGTTCTGTAATGTGGTACATCACGGGAGTTGATTAAGAGTCCGTTGGGTAGTATCCGTCATTTAGTTTCCGTGTCATCTGCGCAAGGCCGTTGAAGGAAAAAGGGACTGGTCAATAGTGGTGCTCCGATGTTGGGGACACGTCTGCCGCACATGGCGGATACTGTAACGGATAAAGCCATGATTGGATCATTATCCGCAAGCTCATTACTGGAGATCGACAAGAGTGTGGCTGATCAACAGCGCAAACTCAACCTCCTGGTCAGCATTTCCGCCTCGGTGAAACCTCACCTCTAACCCCGCACTCTCTGGTCAACGGCCCACTTGGGATGGTTGCCAAATCTGGGGTTGTCTGGGGTAAAGACACCGCTATGTACTGGCGTTGACTAGGGATATTGCTAGAGGCCTTCTGGCTATAATATCTAGCTTGGCCCCATCCATGGTGACGAACAGGCCACCAGCGACACTTTCTCTCCTCCTTTCAACTCCAAGGTGTCTGTCTGTCTGTAGCGACTCTCATCAGAAACCACCATCACCATGGCTCCCAAGAGCTCAATCGAAAAGAGCGACGTTGACGTCATGGACAAGCATTCTCACCTTGAGAATGCGCCCGAGGCCATTGACATTGCTGGCTTTCGCGTCTTTGGTTTGGACCCAGAAGATGCCGAGTTCTACACAAACTACCCCGAGGACAAGCGAAAGAAGGTCTTCCGAAAGGTTGACGTTCGCCTTGTCCCCATGCTTGCAGCGTTGTATTTGATTTGCCACATTGACCGTGCCAATATCGGTAACGCGAAGATTGAGGGCATGGTTGAGGACTTGGGCATGTCGGGAGTGCAGTACAACACGGTTCTATCCATCTGTAAGTATCATTGACATGCTCATCTCACCTTCTTCGGTGGTCTTTGGATGAAAATGTTGACCTAATGCCATAGTCTTCATCCCTTACGTCCTCCTCGAAGTCCCGAGCAACATTCTCCTCAAGAAGTTCAAGCGCCCTTCTATGTACCTCGGTATCCTCACTCTTTGCTGGGGTATCATTATGACCTGCACTGGTCTCGTCCAGAACTTTGGTGGGCTTATGACTACGCGCATCTTGCTTGGCATTTTCGAGTTAGTAGTACCCCGAACTCTCAATGTTTCTGCGCTGACACCACTATCAACAGGGCCGGCTTCTTCCCCGGTGCCATCTATCTCTGCTCGTACTGGTACATGCCTAAGGACCTCTCGGCTCGAATCTCATACTTCTACTGCGCAAGTGCACTCTCTGGCGCTTTCTCAGGTCTGCTCGCTGCCGGTATCGCTGAGATGGACGGAGTTGGTGGATACGAGGGCTGGAGATGGATCTTCATCCTTGAAGGTCTCGCGACCGTTGTCCTCGGCATTGCTTGCTTCTTCCTGCTAATCGACACTCCTGCACTATCCACACGCTGGCTGGAGCCTGATGAGATCCGATACCTGGAGCTTTCCATGTTCATCAAGCAGGGAGGTGGCTTCCATGAGGAGAACAAGGTCCGGTGGAAGGATCTCAAGATGGTTCTCACCAACTGGAGAATTTACGTGCAGGCATACTTCCTGCTCTGCCAGTCTGCCCTTTCTTACGGTAAGCCTCCGGGGATGCGATCAAGAAGAGCACAGGCTAATTCTTTGGAAAAGGTATCAAGTTCACTCTCCCGACCATCACCAAGGCCATGGGTTTCAGCAACACCACTGCTCAGCTTACTTCCGCTCCCCCGTACGTCGCCGCCGCTATCTCAGCCATCACCTTCGCCAAGTTCTCCGACCGTTTCTTCTGGCGAATGCCATTCGTGGTTATCCCCATGGCTATCGTGACGACCGCCTACTCCATCATCCTCTCCCTCAACGGAGCCCTCGAAGCGAAGAAGGCCGTGGCCTACTTTTCCGTCGTCCTCGCTGTCATCGGTATCTACCCGATTCAAGCCGCTGCCGCCTCTTGGAACGCGAACAACATTGCTCCTGCTTCTCGACGAGCTATTGGTATCGCCCTTATGAACTGTGTTGGTAACGTTGGTGGCATTGTGGGCAGCTTCATGTACCTCGAGAGGGAGAAGCCCAAGTATCACACTGGATTCGGTCTCAGTTTGGCATTCGGTGCTAGTGGTCTGATCGTTGCTCTTCTCCTTGAGTGGAGCTACAAGGTCGCAAACGCCAACAAGGCCAAGATTGCCGACGAGGCCAAGGAGAAGTACACTGAGGAGGAGCTGTTTGAGATGGGTGACCGATCGCCGCTGTTCAAGCATGTTCTGTGATGGGTTGTACAGAAATATTCAAACTGGTGTCTGGAGAGAATGGAGATGGTTGCCACATATGGCGTTGCGAGGGAGAGGCACGGATGCATGGGTTCTTCCCTTGCATTTGATGAGAAGGGGAACGTGTTATGACATTCTATTAGTGTTACGTTTATTCGGCTGAGTTTGATACCATCGCTTCCAGCGAAGCCATTAGGGCCTTTGGTGTATACCTAAATCACAGATATGAATACTTTATGACCAACAGCATGAGTTCTATGGCGATGTTAATGTGAAGATGGTTGCCGTTGTTTGGAATGACTTGTTCTGATCCCTCTGCCAAAACATCATGGCGACAAGAAGTGTGGGAGGTCTGCTCCTTGATGATTATCGCCTATCACTCCCAGAATTGGCATGAAAGGATTAGGCAAGCTTACAAGGCGATTCCAATGCCAAGAACCTTGGCCAACATGGGGCAAAGACCACCTGCTTTTGGAAGTGATTCTGTTTGGACAGATTACGGGATGTTAAGGTCACTGTGTGAAGGGGTTGAAGCGTGAGAGATACAAAGAAAGAAGTCAGATTATTGCGCCCTCGCTATCTAGAAGATGCTTCACCTCAGTTCCCATTCGTTATACCATTGGTATGTCCATTCGTGTGACTGTTCGCCGCCTTGGCCTGTAGTTCCTCCTCAATGCTCACCAAATCTGCAATCTGTGCCTCAATAATCTTCTTAGCAGAGTCCGAAGGCTCAGTGTATGGCCGCCTAGGCTTCAACTTCTCCTGAGCTCCCTTGATACCTGCCGCCTTAGCAGTGTTGAGAGAAGCCGCATACTTGACGGATGCAATACCAGCCTTGCAGGGTTGTTCTGCAAGCGCGGCTCTCTTGTGCAACTCCATGGCTTCCTTGTACTTGCCCTCCTGATACAGGTTATAGATGTGTACAATAGTTCTCGGAAAGACATTGGCGAAGCCGGCAATGGTGCCGTTGGATCCAGCAGCAAGTCCTCCAATGAGGAAATCTGACTGTCCTCCATATGTAGCGAATCGATCAGCCGGGAGCTCGGCGGCGAGCCGTGTGATCTTGGCCACGGCTCCGCATGTTAGCTTCACACCAACGATGTTGCTGTGCTTCTTCGCCAGAGCGGCAATAGTTGCTGAGTCGAGATCGATGCCATTGCAAACTACAGGGAAGTTGTAGATGACGATAGGAAGCTGACTCTCTTTGGCAACGTCATCGAAGAAGTTGTTGATGACCTCTGGTGTCGTCTGCTTGCCGAAGTATGCTGGAGGTAGAAGCAAGACGTAGTTGGCACCGGCATCAGCCGCATCCGAGATGAACTCCAAGACTTGCTTTGTTGAGTGGCCCCCCACGCCGGCCATGATGGGGTAAGAGGGTCCGCATGCTTGTCGAGCCGTCTCCAGGAGAGTCTTGCGTTCTTCACGTGTGAGAAGAAAGGTTTCTGCGTTTGTGCCGAGAACAACAAGCCCGGCAAGACCGGTCTTTGACAGGTAGGAGTAGTACTTCGCCTGTGATTCCGTATCAAGCGTGTCGGTGCTGTGATCGAAGAAGGTGATGGCAGGAGCCCAGACTCCGCTTGGGGGGACTTTGGGGAACGACATGATGGCTGGTATAGGAGCTAGGGAGCGTGGCTATTGCAGAGGAGAACGTATGCTAAGCTCTAGGAGAAGACAAGATACTTAAAGCCTTTCCGACAGGGGTCATTGGGTATCCGAGTAGCCGTTGGGTGCTCCGCTTCTTACAACCGGACTGTTAGGTCATGTACAGCATCCGATTCTCCAGCTTCAATCTCCGTCATATGCTTCGCAAATAGCCCGAGACGTATTCCTCCAAGCTGGCCTCTCCATCCAATGCCTATGTCGGTCTTTAATTATTGACACATCAGATAATGAAGCTCTACGCGACCCTTCAATTCCAACTTCTCAGGCCATTCCTCGTAGGAAATGCCATACTCGGCAAAGAGTGGCAGGAAAGTGACATTTCCGACGGGTATACCACCCCCCTTTTCCGACGGATGAAATGCGGAGTGCCGATCCCCCGCAAACCCCGGAAAGACGATGCAACACCAAGCCGTGTCTGTGTGACATTGCATGAGTCATGAGCAGTTTAGAAAGGCCAGATATCGCGTATGGGCCGATTATTTCGGAGTGTTGCCGAGACACCAAGATTAGCTCGATCGTAACATGTCTAGATTCGGCTGTGAAGTGCGGGAAGCTTGTCTGGGGATATCCTAGTCGTACGCAGGTGTTCCCAAGGAGGGCCATGGCGGTTCTTCATAATTTCACTGTAGATATCGTAGAGTCAAAGCGAGTGAGCTCTTGGGTTGCTTTTTTCTCACAAGAGCATTCTCACAGAGAAGGTGTCGGGAATCATTGCAAAGGGTACGGCTTGTGATAGCATATTCACACCAAACCCAACGATCTATGGGCCCCCGGTGTTATACGTAGAATCATAGGGGCAAATGGGATTGTTAGTGTACGAATGGATGGCAATGGTTCACGGGCCAATATGAGGATTGGGAGAAGACATGAGATTGAACTGGCCCATAACGTCTATTTGACAATCTCTATAGCCCTAGTCACAGCATAAATTCCTCTAAAACTCGCTATCAAGACTTCCTATGCATAATTGTAGCGGCAGCTTGATGGTTGGGGAAGATCAACGTATCAGCAATGACCACATTCTCTCTTCTACTAGCGGCAAACACAACTGCCTCGGCAATATCATCAGGTGTCAATGGCTCACAGCCCCTAAAACATGATTAGCTAATGCTGCAGAAGAGTAAAAGAAATAGATAGGGGGATAACTCACGCGTAGACGGCGTCGGCCTTGGACTTGTCGCCATAGAACCTCACAACAGAGAACTCCGTCTCAACTTGACCGGGATCAATCCCAATCACACGCACCCTCTTGGCAATGAGCTCTTTCCGCAAGCTATCCGTGAAGGATCGGACAGCCGCTTTTGTTGCGCAGTAGATGCCACCTCCAACATAGGGCTCACGACCAGCGATCGAGCCAATGTTGATGATGTCGCCGGCTCCCTCGCCGTTGTTGCGCTTCAACATGCTGGGAAGGATGGCTTGTGTCATGTTAATCAGGCCAGTCACATTGGTTGCAAACATGACGTTCATGTCCTCTTCTTCAATCTCGGGTGCCTTGGCCACTCCCCTGACTAGACCACTGTTGACAATTCATTAGCTCTATATTCTTTGCAGTTTCTCGTACAGATACTCACGCATTGTTGACTAAAACATCCACTTCCTTGAATTCGGCAGGCAATTTGTCCACGAATCCTCGAATCTCTTCTGGCTTGCTGACGTCAAGCTGAACTGGTAGGACCTTGACACCATTGCCCGCCTCCTTGGCGATATCGGCCGCAATGCTCTTGAGGCTATCAACTCGACGCGCAGCCAAGATGAGCTTCAGGTCGTTGGGACTAGTGCGAGCAAACTCAAAGGCTGTAGAGCGCCCGATGCCAGATGAGGCACCGGTAATGAGAATGGTCTTGCCTTGGAGGCGCTTGGCAGCTGCTGATGCCATATTGGGAGTCTGTAAGATTGGATAGGTGGCGCAGGGGAGGGGACTGGTTGGTCAAAGAGGGAAAAGAATCCGATAGTGCCCACATACAATTGACAACAAGACTGCAGATGGTGACAACTGACAAGAGAGGATAGGTTAATGAAATAGTCTACGTAGACGGCATCAACTCCCACTCGTGGCAAAGTTCCGTCCCACTTGAGGTGATCCGTGCCTCGGCCACGGATTTGCATCCAGGGGTACATATCTGTTAAAGCTTTTCCGACGGATGGTGGAATTGATGGCACGACTCGTGAGGGGAAGCGACGGAAAAAGAGAGCTAGTCCGGTCTCTTGGACAGTGCGAACTCCGAGCGACGGATTCAACATTAAGAGAGCCATTGATCCGACGGATGCCAACGGTGATGCCTGCTCAACGGGGAATTTATCGTCACACTTACGCATGTTTCACGGCATTCGGTTTTAGTCTCGGCATGTGTCGATAACTGTGGTCTTCGGTGTTGTGACCGGTGCCCTGTTTAGAGATACCTTGATAGCTAAACCATGACTACACTATCTCCGTTCCGCAAACATCGGCCTATGGGGAGGCATTCGTTGCTTCTTGATCTGTGGTATCATTTATTGGTTGGTATCAAACTATTCTGCACCCTCTTTTCTGATTTAGATCCTGAATGTGTCGTCATTGAGGAAAACATCAAGGTTGCCCAGCCCCGAAGAGACCATAGAAGCGAACTGATTCCAGCCAGAAAAGTCAGTTAGGGTAGACCCCTGAAGAGTGCTAAAGTCCATAGTCCCCTGTCCTATCAAGTCTGTATAGGTCGTCTCATTGCTGGGGCTACCGTCCATGGCCAAGCCGACGTTTTGGAAGCCAATATCCCGCAATTGAGTATCGATCCCTTCGAGACCGTTCGTCGATGGGTTCATACGGTTGATATGTCGCAAGGCCTCGGTGCGAAGCTCCTCTAAAACGAGGCAATAGCGCTCGAACAATGAGCCCTTCTCGGCAATAGCAGACATGTGAGACTGGCATCGGGTAGCGGCTGCGAAGTGGCTACTATACTCTTCGAAGGGAGATGCCCATTTCTGGATGACATAGATATAGAGCACCATGGCTGCCGTAAAGGCAAAGTATGCTGTGATCTATAGGCAGTTAGTCATACGGCCAGTAGCTATCACCGAGAAAGACGAACCCAGAATGCGCGGAACATTTGACGGCTGTGTGTGATCTCATCAATAGTGTCCACGGTCTCCATGGCCGCCTTCAAGCACTGTTTCACACTCTCCTCATGTTGAGGGTTATCATTAGTCGACCTCACCCCTTGCTGTGACACTCTTGCGAAGTTGTTGAGCACCGACTGCCGATGGGTGAGAATGATGGCATGGTAAAATGTCAAATTCAAGACATTCCTTTGTCGCTGAAAGATTGGAACCAGAAGGGACGAACTAAAAAAGTCGGCATCGAGAAACCGGGACAGCTCGGCTCGCCATTCATCCAAGTCTTTGGAGATGCGCTCAGTTTCTTCTGCTCGACGACTGGACGACACGGGCTTTATAGAGTAGAGCGAGCGGAGTATCTTGCTGATGATACGGGCAAGCCTATCAAGTTAGTTGAAAACTTTCGGCTGGGTCTGTGGTATCTCACTTCATATGCGCCAGAGGAGCCAGCATGATCGAGTACCCCCTGTTGAGCGCGGACGCACTAATGTGATCTCTTGTTATCTCGTGATCTTCAACACATGCAGGAAGCTCTGTGTCAATGTCGTCGTCATGGAAAGACCGCGGCCTACCCAAAGACATGCTGAGATAAGTGTCCAAGGTATAGGCACACCAAAAGGTTCGACGGCGACTCTCAACTTCAACTTGACTGAGCCCGCTTGTGGCGCCGGGACGTTTGTTCCTATTTAGACCGATGGCGAGGGCTAAGCTGGTGACTGTACCAAACTGGCTCCAACAATGGTTGACCCGTGACTGGGTTAGAAGGTAGTAGCATTGTAACAAACGGGCTTGGACGCTAGTGAGACGTATTGAGCCACTTTCTTTTGAGAGTTGGTGTTCAGCAGCAAGGTAGTAGCGAGAACTACGGTTGATGATGATCTTAGCGATGCGCAGTTATGGAGGATGATGTACTCACCTTAGATCTGACGGACCAGGCCTGTCATCCTCGGGCATATACACCCTGGCATGGGCAAACACCATGAACAGCAATCCAATTTTGGCTGGAGCATTGCTCACATCACGCATAGTACCCAGGGTATCATAAAACTCGACAAACCATTCCTGAATTGTGGGACGGTGTAGGAAGCGGTGTGTCGGCATGGCAAAGTCAAAGTATCGATCTATCAAATGCTGGGCGTCATCCCTCGGAAGCATCATACAAAAAGATGGGTCAAAGTCGGGAGGATGGAGAGGAGCATCGCCAAATGTAAAGATGCTTCCCGGTAGAGAGAACGAGATGGCTTGATGGAGGCGCTTTTGGACTCTCAACAGAAACGAAACACCAGAGGCGGGACCGATATAGTGCCCCTGTAGATCCTCCTGGGACGGCTCTGGAGAATGCTGCAGAGATGCTACCGGGGGTGCCTCTTCTGAAGGCATTAGACTATTGGATGCCAGGTTGTAGTTCTGCAAGCCTGTAGCAGCATCTGCACCCTCTGTGCTTGGTGTCACTGGGGCCTGTTGTGAGGGACTTTCACCGGAGTCCAAGTGAGGCGAAGTCGGTATAGTGATGGTCCCATGGTCAACATCTGGCGCTGGGGGAATGATGGGCACTCGCCCTCTTGCATAGGCAGAGTCAAATGTGCAACGGGCCTTTGCCCGCATGCAGAACTCGCATGGCTGAATACCATTGCACTTAATTTTCCGCCTAGATGAGATACCAATGATTAGCCCTCCAGTCGCTCAGAGATAATTCAGGTGGGTTCACTTTTTGCAACGATCGCATGCTCGCGTTACCCTCACCCTCTCGCTGTTCCTTTTCCGTCTCCTCAAGACACGCGTGGTCTCGCCAGCAGGGGCGGGTAGTAGTTGACGCTCTGAAGACATTTGGCACTGACCTTGACCAACCGAAACAAAGAAGACGTCACCTCGAGCCAAGGCGTCCACGGAAAAAGTCCAGATAAGGAAGGGACTCGGACGAGTAGAGATGGTGAAGGGTGGGAGATGTTGACGGAAAAGCACGTTGCGCGGGGGAAATAAAGCCGAGGTTGGTGTTGTTCCCGTCGGGGTATTGTTTTCCGTCCAAGAGTGGACTTTGCCTAAAATGACATTTGCTGACTGTACATTGAGCATCGCACTACTTTGTCACCTAACAAAACTTTCAGTTTATTGTTGTTGTGGTAGATGATAGCATCTTGGCTGCGCTCAGCCACTGACGGAGAGTGGCCAATGAGAGAGGACCAGATAGCAAGAGTAAGAGAACAACGACAGGTTGACCAACTGGTATATCTCAGTGCAAGGTATAGGGAAATGGATACAATTTTTGGTGTAGCACATGGCATGAAGACTCGGAAAAAACAAAGATATCGCAAAGATATTGACATATCCTCCTCTTTGATCAGGTTCACAGGCCACGAGAGTTGAGGGCAATATTGACCTATGATGTTGGCCGTGATGTCATCCCTGCTGCTGCCTGCTGACCGTCAATTTGCAAGATATCCCTCACTGCGATTGTCGCATATCACAGTGAAACTTGACAAGTTCAGTTCTTACAATGGAGATCCAGAATGATTCCAGCCGAGGAGATGCCAACCCAGAATCCAGCCCAAGGCTCTTCTTTAGTTAACGGTGGAGACTCTTCAAAGGGGAGAGAGTTTCTGACAAAGGACGAGGAGAATGCGATCGATTCCTGGATACTCAATGCTCCAGATCCGCCTCCCTGTTTTCAAGATATTAAGGAAAAGTTCGAGGACATGTTTAAGAATAACCATATCAACCCAGATGCGATTTTTATGACAACCCATATATATTTCGTGCTTGATACCAGGTTGCGGAACGGACCCGTAGTGAGTGCACAGTTGCACCTTTTACTCCTTTCAAGACCAAGACTAATGTTTAAAATCGCTAGGACCCCGGAAGTCCATTCAAACTTCCAGGCTACGGCCTTCCTTTGACTCGCCACACGAGCGTGTTTGGCCCGCATACACGATACTTGCATGGCGTCCCTGGCGGCTGGGCCGCACCAACGCTCATGAACCGTGAAGTTTGCATGCTCAAGTTCGTCGAGGATACAACCAACGAGCCAGAGTGGTGACTAAAGGTCCGTGAACCTGAAAATGTCCTCCAGCGGAAAAGGCAAGTGCTTGAATTTCCTTGGGCCGAGTACCGCCTACACGCCAACTTTACAGAGGCTATGGCAGATTCTGTAAGTAGATCACCCACTCTTTCAGTCTCCCCTCTTAATCTGTTTCTTCAGTGTCTCGTAGAACTGGCCAAGAAGGCCAACCTCTTTGAGGAAACGGGTATGGTTCCTGTCATGGACTACGCTGCCTATGTGATAAAGTCAGACACTATCCTCACCCAAACCCTGAAGGACGAACTCAAGGCCGCCGTTGAACCATTGGAGAACTTGCAAAGGTCTCAGAATGACTGGCAGCCAGACACGGATGAAAAGGTTCTCAACGTGGTGGATCCGTCGCTCTACCCGTTGGTATATGGGATATCCAAAATCTTGCCCGACCAATATGTACCGCTTGACGGTTGCATCGACTACTGTGGCCTGGGAGATATAATTCCTCAGCTGCCTAAACCAAAGTTGGACCGCTATATTGCGAGGCAGCTTCCATTGAGGGTCAAAGCCTTTGAGACACGTTATCAGTGGCTTCCTTGCGAGATCGATCTCACAGACCAGAAGCCTCCCATTGTCAGTTACATCAACAATCTACATCCTGTACGAGATGCATCACTCTATTAAATCATAGAGAGGCTTATCGAAAAGTCCCTTCAGGCATGGGACATTGTCAACCGCTCGACTGACAAAGCCTTCGAGGTTTCTCGATTCCAGCGCATCAGGGCTATCAAATATCGCTGTAGTGTACCCGAAATATGCAGGTATATGTGTGAGCCGAATAATAGACCTGATGGAAGAGACGAAGAGAGTGATGATTTCACAGAGGAAAGCGAGAGGCTGAATCGAGAATGGTGGAAGGCAACGCACGAAGTTTTGCTTCCAGAACCCATTCTTGACGAAGACCAATTTGTCAAACTACAGGCCCGCCATGTCCGCGAGAAGGGTTTCTTTAAGAGAGACGTCCAGGTGACCGGTCCAGGAGCGATCTTCTCTATCGGTTATCCCGACTTCAACTATGATAAAGAACACATTTCTAGCATATTAGAGCATTATAACCTGATGCTAATATAGTAGCCTTTTTTTTTTAGCCTTTTTATTACTTATGGGCTATAAGTAGTAGAAGACTTATACCTATTTATATAATAGATATTTAATTACTTTAACCTCTATATAAGAAATAAGAGAGAATTATTATTTTTTACTTAACTAAAAGACTATAATCCCTAAATATTATATCTATTAATATAATAACTATAAG
>NKCI01000448.1:0-12789 GCA_003946985.1 Fusarium duplospermum
ATAAAATTAAGCCTTAATAAGAAATAAAAGTTTTAAAAAAAACTTAAATTAATTAGTTTTTTTAGCCTTAGAGATAAGCCTTTATAATTTAATAAAGTTATTAAGATAAAATAAATCGCCCTTATTTAGTTTTATAATTACCTTATTAGGTATTTAATAACTTAATAAGATAAGCTTAAATATCTTAATAAGTAATAAATTATCCTCTAAAAGCTAATAAATAACTTATTTAATAAGAAAGACCTTAGCGCTAAAGAGTTAATTCTAGATAAAATTATAATATATATATAATAGCTCTTTAAGTTATTAAAGCTAATAGAAAATATATAATATCTATTATAAGGATAATAAATTAGACTAGAGTTAATAATAGAGTTTTATTAATATAATAAAGTAATTAGACTAGTATTAATAGCAGAGATTATTAATAAAGTTAAGTATATAAGAAAGATAGCTTATAGGAAAAGAATACGTTATGGTTTATAATAAATCTAAACATAGGGTTGGTCTTTTGGTTGACGACCACCAGTCACGTGGCCCCCTTGCAATGTCCCTTTATCATTTATGATCTGTCTTTGTCCAAGACTCGACAGTAGGTACGAGCCAATTATTATGAGATAAGCATTTAAGGAAGGTTACTTGCAGGACTTGGCAAGCCATTGGCATTTAAAACTTGGCAGCGCGGGATATCCTCTAACTGGGCGATTCGAGTCTAGGGTGAGGGAGTTGGGCGAGGCGATTGACTCTTTGATACGAGTAAATATGGTAATCCCGATCTACTATATAAGAACTTAATCATTCTATGGGCATCTATAGTTATTTATAAACAAATTCACACCTAGCATGCCATTATACTTTTCTTGGATCGTCCATTGTGCAAGTACTGTACCAATGTTCTTTGTAAAATGGCATGCAGATCAGGGTCCAATTTTTGGAGCCCAACCCACGCCTTAAAGGTACGCAATTACAACATGGAGAGTGATAACTACGATCATATAGACACCCTTTGTCGTCGGAGAATGCATGACAGCATCAACCCAGTCCCTCATGAAACAATCCTACTCCTTCGATTGGCCGCAACCCCTAATCCCTCGTTTTTCTTCTTGACGCCTTTGCCGCTAGCTAGCTCGGTGGAATCCCGAGGGACCCCGGAAACCAGATCGGCTTATACCCGACCAATCACCTGCATGCAGGTTCTGACACGTCATCGCAATTTCGTAGATCACTGTCTCAAAACTGGGAAAGTTTGCTGTGACGTCATGGTGGTGGTGCAAGTCCATGCACTAAAGTTCTCGTTGTCGACCAACGACGCTGATCGAGCGACTTGCGGTGTGCAGCCATCGTGTACAGTACTGTACGATACCGTACCCATCATGACTTCTATATACCCGATGCCGCTGCTCTCCCGAGAGTTGACGTCGATCGTGTCGCCAGACATTCGACTCCTCCCCCAGACGACACAGACACACACTGCCCGCGATGAACCACGCCAACATGATCGAGGACAAACACCTCAAGGTATCTCGGCCCGCTCGCCTCTACCTTTTGACCTCCTGCTAAGGTTTACACCAGAAAACCTACATCATAGCCGTGCTGTGTTCCACCCTTGTCGGCACATTCACCTCTTCAATCGGCCTCTGGGACCGCGTCAAGGAGCGCCGCAAGCAGAACCACCGCGACACGACCCAAGACGAAGAGATCAAGAAGCTCAAGGAGCAAGTCGAAAAGTCGGAGAAAAAGGCCAAGGAAAAGGATCATGCGTTGGAGAAGGAGAAGGAGACGGATGAGGTCAGCGCTTCGCTCAGAAAGTCGAGTGCCCTCATCAGCCGAGAATTCGAGGACGGATACGAACGACTCGGTCGAAAATTCGCTATCGGAGACGTGGTTACCGAGAACAAGCTGCAGGCACAGGTTATTGCTCTGCAGCAAACCGTCATCAACGTCCTGCAAGATGCCGTATACCACGGTCGGAGGCTTGACCGCGTCGACATGGAACACCTTATCGCCGCCTCCAACGCCGCACGAGACGGATCCCTCGGAGCTCTTAGAGAGCAGCGACAGCGACTATTGATGGCTACCGAGAAGCCGAAGCCGGCGTTGCCTCCGCCTTCAAAGCCGCTGCCTCCGCAAAAGGCCCTCCCTGCTCCCGCTCGCAGCCGGGCCTCGAGTATCGTCCGGTCCGAACACCCCCGATCCGAACCCGTCCGATCCGAGCCCGATCCTCTATACTGTATATATAGCATTGATCTTCAGTGCGATAAGAATATGCGCATGGCCTCGACTTTTGCCCCTGGGGGTATCTGTCAATGTCCAGCTTGTGGGGTCAAACTTGGTGTTGAAGCCGACGATATCTGGGCTATCCGCAAGCCCACTACACGGTGGATCACGATTGATGGATATGAGCGAGAGGTCGATGAAGATCTCGAGTTCATCGTCAACCAACGATTTGTGATCAAGTGCCACACCCCAGACGGGGACTTTGCCTGCGTTCTCTGCACCAAGTTCCGAGAAGGAGACGTCCTCTGTGCGAGCGCGGATGCATTGATCAACCACGTGGGACGATCCCATAGTATTGATGAATTAGAATGGGAGCCTGACTTTCGCATGAGGGTTTTATAAGTTGTGCATTTTTCTGGACGGGATCTTTGAAGCGGCATATCTCTTTGGGCGGACATTGTGAAGCGTGCAGATATTTCTTTAGGTGGCATCTTGCATTTGGGGTTTGGGAAAATTGCATAGTCGGATCTTTGATAGAGACTATAGATGATACACGGTAGCATTCATGAATGATGACAACTCTTTTGATGTTTACTTTTGATCAGTCACATCTTAGCTTGGTGAGCTCCTGGGGAACCCCTTGAATGACTTGCCCCAAGACAACGTTGCCAATCAGCTAAGAGATCAAGCTTAATAACCCATTCAAATCAATCTGTTTGCATGATGGAGCTATCCTCTTGGCACCTGTGGGCAAGCTGCGGAATGGGGCCTGGGCCAAGGTGGACTGAGCCAGCTGAACAGCCTCCACCTGGCGGTGACCAACATTGGACTCAGCTCGGAGTGAGTCAGACAACCACCACCGATGAAACGTACCATTATATATAGCTGGTATCTATGTGTTTCTTTCTTTATCGTTCAACACAAAGGTAAACCGCCAAAATGGAGAATCGACCCGCATCCAAGTCCCTTGCTTCACGCATGAAGGACTACGAAGCGACAGCAGAGATCCATCTCGATCCATCTAAGCCTGCCATTCTCCGACTCGACGGCCATTCCTTTTCCAAATTCACATCGTCATTTGCGAAACCTTTCGATGAGCGGTTGCACACCGCCATGATCAAAACATGTGCTGACCTACTTGGCGCATATTCGTCAGCCAGTTTGGCGTACACGCAGTCAGATGAGATCACTCTTGTGTTCCCAGATGGCGTCGGTAACCAGTTTAATGGCCGTGTTACCAAGATTGCCTCGCTAGCTGCGGGACGTTGCTCCGTTCATTTCTACTCGCACCTCGTGACCGCGCTGGTTGAGACACCAGAGCCACCCGTCAAAGGCTTTTCCTCACTCCCATTTCCTCATTTCGAGAATCAGACACTTCCTCACTTCGATGGCCGTCTATTCAATGTCCCAAGTGTTGAGGAGTGCCTGAGCAATGTCATATGGCGATGCCGCGGCGACGCTATCCGGAACAGCGTATCGGGCTTTGCTCGAAGTCTTTTCTCAACAGAGCAATTGCACGGAAAGAACAAAGACGACATGCTCGAGATGGTCAAGGAGAAGGGCTTTCCGTATGAACAATCTGTACCAAATTGGGCTCTTGAAGGATCGGTAGTTAAGAGGACTCTCATCAAGATGGCTGCGGTAGACCAGAAGACTGGTGAAACCGTCGAGGTAGTGCGGACGAGGACAAGGTGTGAGGATAGGGGTATCAAGGAGTTTTCCGATGATAAGCTGGCGCTGGTAAGAGATAAATATTGGCCTGGAGCGTGACGATACAGAATGTCCTTTGTATTGTGATGGCATTCTTCAGATGAGATGCTGGGGCTGGAATGGCTTGCTGATGTGAATAATTAGTGTAGTCTTGGCGATCAACTACGTTTATAAAACATGCTTTCCCAGATGCCCTCCGCTTTGGTAGATGCCTGACAGCACTCCTCAGGCCTCTCTGTGGTGAACACTGACGCCCTTGTCATCACCTCCATGCAGAACCGCATCCTTCACGTCAGGATCAAGCACCTCGATCTGTGTCTGTTTGAACTTTCGAAGTGGTACCTTCATCTCAAAGAGCTTATCAACCTCTTCGAGAGTGCGATCCTTCATCTCGGGGACAAAGAAGAAAGCAACAACCGTCATGACGAAACAGATAGAACCGTAGATGAATCCAACCTTGCCACCGAGTCCTGCATAGTCGCTGTTGAGCAGGTAGGGTAGAGTGAAAGAGGTGACAAAGGTTGTGAGGATGGAGATGCTGCAGGCGATCAAGCTAGTCTTTTCCTTGACACGGGCCGAGGTGACTTCGCCCAGGACGACGTAGGATCTACACAGTTAGCTTCTGACTCGGCAAGACCAAAATACAACTTACAGCGGACCCCACGAAACACACTACATGGCGCTGAAGAGACACATGGATGCGACCATCATCTGTCTGGCAGCATATGTTGGATCAGGAACGGTGGACACAATGGCGACGATGTAAAGGAATGCACCCTTAGGAAACCCCCAGTCAACAGAATAGGCCTGCAATTTTATCAGTGATCACGTCTTGGAGCGTCATCAGGATAAGTTGACTCACCGTCGTCCAAAACTGTCAACGACAAACCAAGTTCCGGCAGTGCCAATGACACCAGCGACATTCGCCGAGACAGTAAAAAGGAAGGCCTGCTTAACAAATCCATTTTGCTGGTAGAAAGTGGCAGAGTACTGATTGACAAATGCCTGACCAGTAATCTGCTGTCCAAACATGGCGATGATGGCGATAACTGTTCGGAGCCTATTGTGGTTGTCAAAGACTTCGCTCCAGCTACCCTTGCTGGCATTGGCCTGATCTGCTTGGATCTCGGCCATCTCAAGTCTGATATCGTTTTCTGCCAACTTGCCTCGAAGTCGCTGGAGGGACTCGAATGCCTTGTCTGGACGGTCCTTAGATAGCAGCCAGCGAGGGGATTCGGGGATGAATGGAAGGAGACCGAGCAAGATAACTGGCACCACGAACTGAAGACCAACAGGGATGCGCCAAGATGCATCACCTGGAATACCCTTGGTTCCCAAGTTGACAAGCGATGCTACTGTCTGTCCAAAGATGAGAACCATCTGAATAGTCGAGTTCATCAGCCCACGTAGTTCCTTGGGTGAGCACTCTGCCTGATAGATGGGGACAACGACGATGCAAAAACCCGTCATGGCAAAGTTGACAACTCTGCCAACCGTAAACTGAGCCGCAGAAAAGGCTGCCGTTTGTAGAGTAACGCCTACGAGCGAGATGCAGGCAAGTATGAAGATGGCCATCTTGCGTCCCCAACGCTCAGAGACAGAACCGCAGGTGATGGCGCCAACGAGTTTTCCGAAGAAGGGAGTCGAAGTCATGATTGACGAAAGGTAGCTCGCATATCTGAGCTCTAGGTCAAAATCGGAACAAGGAGCTTCGGATGCAACAGTATCGCCAGAAGGTCCACTAACTGGGATGGAATTAAGAGATAATGCTTGGTACCTAGGCACAATGACCTCCTCTCTGGGAACCCAGCTAATCAGCTTCAGGCTGTATCAGTCAACTCTTCCTGAAAAGTGTCACCTCAAGACCCTAGCCGAGTCCTATTTTAATCATGTTCATCCTCTACGAAATCTTGGGTTCATCTATAAACTCTCTTTCATGAAGGCCACCGATCAGAACACGACAGTAGCCGAGTATGGCGAGGCCGTGGTTTACCTTGTCTGCGCGTTTGGAGCACGATACATGCAAGTTTCTCGGATGTATTGACGCATGGTGGCTAACATAGTTGATTAGGCCGGCGCCGAAGTATCGTAGAAGCCTCTCCATGGCGGATGTTCCAGGCATTCAGTGGGGGCGTCGAGCTAGACGACTCGTGAGATGTCTCACGTGTAGCCCCTCGACGAGGAATTTGATGGTGTGCCTGAATGTTCCTCTGCATCAGATAAATTCAGACTAACTATGAGCAGGCCATGGTGCTATACTCTGAATACGGGCTCAGGATCGGCGATAATGCGTTTGTGTACATGCTTGTTGGAAGCTGCACTCGCATGAGCCGTCTCTTACGACTCGACACTGAAGATTCCCAAGCGGAGTTAAATCCTCTCTCACCGCAAGGACTAACAAAAAGAGAGTCAATAAGAAGACTTATGTGGTCTTGCTATGTCCTCGACTCGTTTGTGGGCGCCGGCGTCGACGGAAATCTAAGCTGGGTCGCAGACGTGCCGTTTCTGCCACTCGCTTGTTCGGAAAAGGATTTCCTCCATTAAGAAAAGTCAAATCCAGTGTATGCCAAAGTCGATGAATGGGTACATACACTCAGTCCCACTAGTTTGGGGGGTAATATCTATAGAGTTATCTACTTCAGGACACAAGTTCTCCGGCAAGATTGACAGAGAACCCACTACTTTTAGATTAGTATGCTAACGAGAAAGCATTTAGGCATATATGTAATTACTATTGGATTAGGCCCTGTATAGTGGCCCTGAGGGTGACCACGTGACTTTAATAGCTGCCCGGTAGAACTGCGGCTATTTAGAAGATCCTTAGTATAATTAAAAGGCTAGGCCTAATTAAGAAGGCTATATTATAACCCTTAAAATAAAAAGAGGGATTATCTTAAAATAAAAAAATAAGTAATATAAAGAGATTAAAGGATAATTTAACCTCTTAATAATAAAAAGTTTTATATATTAATTAAAGTAATTAATTAAATTATTAATTAAAAAAAATACTTATTAAGTATTTTATAAGTAATAATAATAAATATAAATATTAAATTAGCCTTAAGTAATAATTAAGTTATTTAATATAATATCCTTAAGGCTAAGGCTAAGAATTAAGACTTATAAAGATATATTAACTTATTAATTAATAATAAACTAAGCCTTATATTAAAGCCCCTTATAAAGCTAAAAATATAAAATATAAAGAAAAAATACCTAATAATAAAAATAATAATAATAATAATAATATTAATAGATAATAAAGACCCTTTAATAAGAACTTTATTAACTTAAGGGACCTTTTAAAATAAAAACCCCTTTTTAAGAAAGGATATAAATAATAGCTAAAGAGTTAATAATATTTCTAATCTTTTTATAATTAATTTATAGACTTATAACTCTTTATAGACTCTCTATAAATATTATTTCTCTAAGTATATAAGTCTTAAGAAAAGAATAATAAAGGTCTAAGATTAAGTATTAAAAATAATTAATAAGCTATTTATATATTATTATTATTTAATTAACCTCTTATTAATAAACTAAGTAAAATCCCTTTATAAAGAATTCTTTTTAGCTTTAATAAATAAAAAGAAAAAGGCTTATAAGGTATATAAGGAATATCTTATAAAGCTATATTAAAATACTTTTATTATTTATTAAGTAATTAATAAATAAATTATAAGTTAATATAATATAATTATTAAGGTAAGAGATATAAACTTTTAAGAAACTAAAGAAATAAATTAATAGTTTTTTAATTTACTTAAGGCTCTTTATAGGTTATTATTTAAGCTATAGATATTAGCCTATAATATAACTAAGTAAGAAAAAATAAGAGAGAATAGACTTATAATAGCCCTTATAGTTATTAATATAAGATTAATACTAAATAACCTTAGAAAACCCCCGCGGAGGGGAAAAATAAGATATAAGGTATTCTTAGTAATATATAAAGACCTCTTAGAGAAAAAAAAAAAGGCCTTAATAAAAAAAAAGGCTAACTAAGGGTATTTCTATAAAAAAAAAAAAAAAAAAAAATAGAAATAAAAGAAAGTAATTAATATACTTAGCCTATAACCTCTCTTACTTACTAAAGAATTATTATAATATCTTTTTAAAAAGAAATATAAGAGATTTTAGCTAAATATATATTAAGAAGAAGCTATAAAAAAGATATTTTTTAATAAGAAATTATTTAAATAAATAAAGAAAATTAAGCTAAAAGAATTAATTTAATTATAATTAATAGGCTCTTTAAGCTATTTAATTACCTTAATAATAGCTAATTATTATTTACTTAGGGATAATATATTATTAAACTTTAGAGTTATTTTTTATATCTTTTAAGATATTATATAACTTTAGAGCCTAAAAATAGCCTTAATAAGTAATTTTTTTTAATTTAATATTATATAGGTTTTTATAAATAAATATAGAGATATTATTATAATTTTAAAGTTAGCTAAAAGTATAAAGAAAAGGCTAAGGCTAATAGAAGTAATCTTTTATCTAAGCTTTATTATAAACCTTATATTTTTCTTAAAACTAAGAAAATAAGGCTTTTAGTAAGATATAAAGCTAGGGGAAAATTATTTATAAAGGGTAAATAAAAATTACTTTAAAGAAGTAATAAAAATCTATAAGTAATAAGTATTTAAGTTTAAAGAAGCCCTAGGGTAAGACTAAGAGATAGAGGCTAAGTTATTAAATAATTAAGTAATTATTTCTTAATATATATTATTACTTAGGTATATAAGTTATATCTCTTAAAGGCTATTAAAAAGAGACTCCTTTATATAATATAAATACCTAGGGCACTTAGGGCTAAATATCCTTTAATACTTAATAATAGCCTTAAGGGTTATTAGATTATAATTAGATACCCTATAAGGGCTAGAGAGGATTATAATAATTAATTATAATATTTATAGCATAATAAAAGCTAAGAGGATTATTAAGAGGGCTCTAAGGGAATTAATAAAAGAGATAAGTTAAAGAGTATATTATATTAGACTTTTATTTAATAATATAAGGTTATAAAATATATACCTTAGTTTAAATATTTATAAATAAAGCTATAAGTTATTTATAAGATTATTATATTTTTAATTATTATATAAAATTTATTTTTTTAATAATAAAAGAATTCTTAAAGTTATTAAAAGTTTAATATACCTTAAGTATATAAGTCTTTAAATATAATAATAAGATTATAGAGATTTACCCTTAAGTAGCTATTTACTTCTAAGAGAGAGGTATTAAATATAAACTATTAGTATTAAATACCTAGGTATAAAATAAGAGAGCTAAGAGAATAAGAGCTATAATTATTTAAAAAGGAAAAGCCTTAAGGGTAAGGGCTAAGCTCTTAGAGTATTTATAGCTAAAGATAATAAAAGTAATAATATACCTCTATAATTATATACCCTTAATATAATAAAAGAAAAAATTATTTTATAAGATATTTTTTTTATATTAAAGATTAATAAATATAATAAAATTAAATTTTTTTTATCTTTAAGTATTTAATTATAAGGTATATATATTAATAATAAATTTATAACTTTAAAGAAATTACTTATAAAGGTAAATATTATAAGGGTAAATAAGGTTTTTTATTAATTATATATTAAATAATTTATTTTAAATATAAAACTTATTTTATAAAGAGGTAATTATAATCTAAGATATAATATTTAATAAAAAATAGTTCTTTAATAGCTAAATTAAGTCCTTAAGAGATAACCTCTTTAAGGAGGATCTTAAGGTAATTTAGAGGCAAATTTAAGAGCTAATAGCTTAATAAGAGGTATTAAATTAATAAATAACTTAAGCCCCTAATAAGAAAGAAAATACAATTAAAGAAAATAACGCTAAAGGGGAAAAAGGGCTATAAAAGCCTCCTTTAAAACTAATAAAATAACTATTTAAAAAAAAACCCTTAGGGGGGGGGAAACTATATAATAACTAAGTTTAAGCTACTCCTTATATTATTTAATTTCTTATTAATAATATTTATTTATACTTAGGCTATTAGCTTAAATATAAAAAGGTATAATAAAGAGGATATAAATAAGGAAGATAAAAATATTCTTAGTAAAAGATATAAAAACCTCCTTTTTAATATAATATTTTTATTAAGGATATTATAGTCCTTAAAGTATTATAAAAGTACTTATTAAAAGGTACTTAGAGGCCTAGCTAGCCCTAAGATATAACTACTAGGAAGGAAAATAATTTACTTTTTAGATATAAGTAAATAAAATAACTCTAAGAGAAATATAAAAAGCCTTATATCTATAAATAGAAAATAGCTTAATATTAATATATATTAAAAGTAATTAAAGTATTTTCTTAGCTTTTATATAAAAATAAAGAATTATTTATATTAAGATATAATCTATAAGGCTAAAAAGGTATATCTTTAAAGCTATAAATAATTTAACTTATAGAGAGAAATTATAAGGCTAATAATAAGAGGCTATTAAATATTAAGATACTATTAGGTATATATATATAAGCTAAATAAATATAAGAGATTTATTAAGATTAAAGCCTACCTTATAGTCCGCGGAGATTAATAAATAAAAGATAATAAAGATATTTATATTATAATACTTATAAATATATCTTTTAAAACTTTAATAATAATTATAAATAAATTTAATTATAAGATATTTTAATATAATATTATTAATACCTTTATATATACCCCTCTTAATAAAGATATTTATATAAAAATATTAAGGGAATATTAAAAATTAAATAAAATACTTAAGCTTTAAAAGGCCCTATATAGCCTAAAGAGATCTCTATTACTTTAATAATATTACTTTAAGAAAAGATTAATATATAATAATATATAAAGAATACTTAATAAAAATTATTATTAAATAATTAAGGATATTATCTTATTTTTCTATATAAATAATTATATCTTTTATTTTTTAAAAATAAAATAAAAAAAAATATTAAGCCTAATAAGCTATTTATAAAAATCTTATTATCTAAAGGGAGGGACTCTTTTATAATAATTCCTTAAAATAAAGGTAATTTAAGATAAATAAAATTATTAGTTATAGTTATCTTAGGCTATATATATTAATAAGATTTATTATTTACTTTTTAATTTATAGCTAAGTTATAAGGTATTAATATTAATAATCTAAGAAGAACTCTTTTTATATAAGAACTTAGCTACCTTAAGAAATATTAAGCTATACCTAAAGAAAGTAAATATAATTATATATATAATAATAATAACCTAGCTAGATATTATATTTATTATTAATAAGCTAATAAGATTTAATTAAAACTTAGGCCCTTAGTATTATTAAGCTATTAATTAAGTATTATAATACCTCTTATAAATAAAAGACTATATTTTAAGCTTTAAGATAAATAAGAGATCTAAAAAAGATATATTTTATATAGCTATAAATATTAGCTTTATTAATAATATAAAGGACTAAAAGAGCTTATAGGCTTTTATTATAAA
Organism: Fusarium duplospermum; assembly: GCA_003946985.1. Taxonomy (NCBI): domain Eukaryota; kingdom Fungi; phylum Ascomycota; class Sordariomycetes; order Hypocreales; family Nectriaceae; genus Fusarium; species Fusarium duplospermum. The sequence goes on from NKCI01000448.1 coordinate 11,429, forward strand.
GCTATTTAGAGGGATAATTATATAAAAGGTAAATAAATAAAATATAATTATTATATTAATTACTAAAAAAAAGCTTTTTATTTTCTCTTAAATAGTAAAAAAAGGTATCTTTATAAGTTACCTCTTAACCTCTTTAGGGGTTAATATTATAGGCCTAATAATATATTAAGGCCTAATAATAACCTTAATAAGGGTTATAATTTAATATAATAACTAATAGATTATTTACCTTATTACTATAAAGCTTATTTAATTATATATAAAGCTCTATTATATAAATATTTATAATTATTAGCTAAGGTAAGAAATTAAAGAAAAAAAAATTAAGGTAAAATATATTCCTTTTAGTAAACTTATTATTAATAATTTAATAAAGGTTTTTTTATTAGATATATTTAAATAATTATATATATAACTAGGCTTATAGATTATCTTAATATAATTAAAATAAAAATATAATAAAGAGCTAAGAGATTAGCAAGGGGATATAAACTAAGAAATTAGCTCCCTTTATATATATATTTATATAAGACCTTTAAGGCCTCTTATATAGATATATAGCTTATTTTTTATATCTTTAATATAAGACTAGGGTTTAATTCCCCCTAGAAGGCTTTATTTTTATCTTAGGTTTATTTAAATAAGAGTAAGAAGGTATTAAGCGAGAAAATAGAAAATATAAAGTATATTATAAAATTATTATAAAAGGGCTATTAATACCTATTTATATTAAAGATAATTTAAAAATATTAATTATAAAGTAAGCTATAATATTAATATTAATTATTTATTATAATAATAAGTCTCTTAGAGAATAAAAAGAATTAATTTTTTATTATTATAAATTATTATTAAAAGAGCTCCCTAAGGAGGAATTATTACTTAAAGAATTATTATTTTTACCCTTAATAGCGCCTCTCTTAATAATATACTATTATTAGCTTAATTTCCTTTTTAAAGCTAGCCCTAAGGTATAATACTTATAGGTATTATAAATAAATAGTTTCTTAATATAAAAAATAAAATAATTAAGGGTAATATTATTATTATAAGTAATAAGGTATTAAGAAAAGCTCTTATTAATATTAGAGGTAATTTAATTAGCGCTAATCTCTCTAGGGACCTAAGTATCCTTATATTTATTAAGCTTTTAAATAGCCTCCTTAAGAATATAAATAAAGGCGCTATTAATAATATATAAAAAAGAAGTTATTTTTACCTAAGATTAAACCTTAGCGAGGGAAAATCTTATTTTAGCCTAAATAAAAAAAAATTAATTATAAAATAAAAAAGAAAAAAAGAATAATATAAATTAATTATATAAATAAAATAATAAATAATTACCTTAAGGAGATTAGCTC
>NKCI01000449.1:0-12746 GCA_003946985.1 Fusarium duplospermum
TTAGGATATAATACTATAATATACTAGAAATATATTCTTTATTATAATTAAAGTCGGGATAACTAAAAGACGAGATTATATTAAAAACTATATATGTCTTGCCGGGTTGCCTTTATCCGCCATTGGGTACCTATGCTATGAGATTAAATAACTTAGGTAGATCATGAACCCGTCTTAATATCTTGATAGTTCTCTGCTTGATAGAAAAGGAAAAAGTAAGCTCTGAGAATATATAGGTAGTAATGGACAGCAGTACGTCTCATCTCACGAGATCAAGCCTGGCTCGATAACCAACGTCCCACAAACAGCTCATCGAGAAGCACCCACTATGGCAGTTCAAAGACAGTCTTGCGATAACATGATCAATTGACAGCACATGCAGCCTTCAGGAGGCGTTGGTTAATCGGGAAATTATTGAAGCCGGCGCCAAGCTGACAGCTGCCGTTATCACCAATGGACAGGGGTAAACAAAAGAAAAACGTGCATTGTGGGTTAGTCGATCGCGTCTAGACTCGAGCTGATGCCAATAGCTTCAAGACTATCGATTTTAAAAATGGGACTACACGAAACCTTTTAAGCCGTTTAAAAGCCACCCGAAGCCATCCCATTCTTTGCGCCTCCGTTCTCTGCTCTTCAACGTTATTTTAGCTCGGGTGCGTTTGTTCGTCTCGTCTTTGCGATAATGCGGGCCGGCGTTGCGGTTTCTTTGGCCGTGGGCCTTTTCGGTGTTGACCTGGTGGCCGCCAGTGTGTGCATGCCTCAATTGTGTAAGTCTTGATCATCGCAAACAGGCAACGAAGGGTTCAACTAATCTTGGCAGCATCTTCGGTGGTGACTGGTGCGTCCCTGACAACTTCTTCCGAGACTGCATCTTCTTCACTCTCCACGGCAACCGAATCCTCGAGCGCATCTACGACAGTCTCTGTGCCATCCTCGGACACTACCCAGGCGACAACGAGCGAGATCTCATCTTGGACCTCGACCGAATCTGCTAGCACCAGCTCTTCCGAGGTTGTATCGGAAAGCTTCACAACATTTACGACAAGGACAACCACCGCCGAATCTGTCACCACCAGCTCCTCCGAGGTCGCATCTGAAAGCTTTACTGCCTCGGTCGAGCCTACTACACCCACCACAGGCGAGTCTTCCACAGCTCAGACAACTACGACCGACTTCTCAACCACAGAGTCGTCCAAGGTTACCATCACTTCCTCCGCTCGCTCCACCAATCCCACCTTCGAAATCTTTGTCAGAGGGGACGCCGTCGATGGCCAACCCATCAAAAATGATCCATATGGAGTGGGTTCCTCAATGTTCATACCTAGCAACGAAGACTATGAAACTGTTGCCTTCTACGTTGAGGAGGGTACCGGTCACCTCAAAACCCTCTTCAGCGACTACTACCTCTGTATCGGATATCAATGGACATACACCGAATACAACATCCTGCCAGCTTATGTCCAGCTCTGCAATACCTGGAGCTTTAACAACGATGGGGCCAATAGACTCAAGCACATCACATGTCAGTTGACGGGTGTAAATCGACTCTCTTGCAGTGCGCCTGGCGGCTATTGTTACAACTGGCTTGAGGGCCCAAGACAGACGGTGAGGGGGCGATGTGACACGGTTCCAGGTATTACCTTTACCGAGTTCTTTGCACGATCTGACAACAATGTCGACAACTATGTGGTGTACCTTGGACCGAATGCTTCATTTGATGGATATGAACTTGTCAGTGCTAGGAGGAATCCTATTTGAGGAACCGGTTGCGGAACCGTGAGAGCACGGATTGTATAGACGATGACAGCAATTAACATGCGTCCTTGAAAACTGAGGCGTCTGCCAGCTTTTATTCGAAGTGACCTTGAGCAACACCATCAATCTCTGAACTTGGAAAAAGAAATTGGCTTCAACAACCACTATAGTCGTGACGATCGTGTCTTGACAGCATCTTTCTGCCCGTGAGTCTCCAACGCTCGAACATAGTATGCCATGTCACCAAATACTACCTTATCACCGACCCTCCACCTCTCTTCTTCTGGTGGAGAAACGACGCCCATGCTTGAAAGTGACGGAAGCTTCAGTTCACCTGATTGATACGCCTTCTTCCACTGTAGCCGACCTTGGACGTTGGTCAACTCCTCCTTTAAAACACTAAACACGCCCTGCTTATTCTGACGCATGGCGAGGTAAATGCCACCATACTGTCCGAGAAAAACATCATCGCCGCCGAATTTTCCTTGTAGGATCCAACCACAGTTCATTCCATGATTGGGCTGGAGCTCTCGCCAGACTTCTTCGTAAGGCGTGACTTTGTTGCCCTTCTCAACGCACGGCATGGATCCAGTCTCGAGGTCGTCGCCATTTGGAAGTGCCTGGAACTTTCCTTCATCTGGGTCAAAGGAGAGTCTGGAGTCGATGATATGGTTCCATCTGCAGTGGACTAGTCATCGTTAGAGAGGTGTGCTAGCTCGGACGGCATTCGACTCACGAGGATCCCGTGACAAGATCTCCCTGGTTCCAGCAAATGCCCAGTCAATGGTCCGGTCTGCTTTGGTGATGCGTAGATCCATGAAGTAATCACCGACACTGAGCACCACGGTATTGGTGGGCTCGGAGGGGGCATCGTTGGCCCACCGAATAGAGATTCTAGTGGAGAGTCGGAGAGTCATGTTTGTGAGATTTCGCTGTTTGATATGGGTAGTCTTGACTAGATGCCAACGGCAATGCATGAGTTTATATCCGTAGTCGTTGTGCTGCATCTCTTACAACTTCTCAAAAAGGACTAGATTCAACAACCTGATCTCGCATTAGCGTCAATGGTCCACACCGCACTTGGCAAACACCCAGTAGCGAGATGCCGCTAAAGAATTGTAGCCCAAGCCTGGCCGGCGGCCAATTGACGATGTTCTGGAGATTGGAGGCAAAGTGAACAAGCCCGAGTGTATATCGCGATTCGTATCATGGCAAAAGTATATTGCAGGCTATTTTCCCGTCATCCGTTGCCACTAGTACTATAGTCACGAGTGTATTCCCATGCCAAGGTCATGATAACCATTTCCTACTGTTAACCAAGCCAGTCGTCCTACCACATCTTATCCCAAAGGCGGCGTGGAAGGCTTTTAGGCTCTTCAATGCCCTTGTTGTCCCAATGGGCCAACTCTCTATCAACAGCCTCCTTACCGCTCCAAAGATCGGCCTCCCTCGCCTTGACAAACTTTGTTCTCTTGAACAACTTGTAAGATACATAAACGACAATCATGTACCCGATGCCAAAGTACCTAGTGACGAAACCTGATGTAGAGAAAGGGCTAAAGACATCAAAGCCAAGGAAAATGAGGACAACGCAGCCAAAGGCGGCCCCGATGTAGGCGCCGTACGGCATGAAGGGTGCTTTCCAGGCGAGGGTGTCACGGCTAATTCCTTGCGCCTTCAGGGCTCGGTACCAGCCAATGTAGGTAATAAGCATGGCCGTGTAAGAAAGGACAAAGGCGCAAGTAGACAGGCCGACGAACCAGCCAAAGACAGTCGCACCGTCGTTGGTCGCAACGAGAAAGGTGATGCACGAGATCAAGCTCACAGCACCCACGCAGTAGATCGGGTTGCCTGCCTTGGTGCACTTGAGGAAGATCTTGGGGGCGTGCCCGTCCATGGCTAGCGAGTACAAAGTTCGAGATGATGAGTACAGCATGGCGTTGCCGCAGCTCCAACCGCTAATAACGATGAGTGCGTTGATAAGGCTGGCCATACCCTTGATTCCCAGGTTCTCGATGCCGATGACCCACGGGCTTGCAGCAGAGCCCACGTTACCGGCACCCAAAGCTGACAGGAGCTTCGGATCCTGGCTGTTGCAGATGATGCCGACGCCCAACGTCCCCAAGACATAGAAGAAAAAGATGCGAAACCAGGTAGCCTTAGCACACCGGGGAACATTGCGACGAGGATCCTTCATCTCGCCTGCGCTTAGAGCAATGAAATCTGGTCCAGCGATGGAAAAGGCGGCCAGAACCATGACGCTCCAGAAGCCGAGGAAGCGACCTGTGGTTCCTTCAGTCACGTACTCGTGCATAGCCCCGCCTTCCGACCAGTTGTGAAAGCCGTAGGCCCAGCCTTTGGGGTTTCCGCCGCACATTGTGACAAGTGTGAGGAGAAGTAGGCCGAGGAGGAGGAGGATCTTTGTGCCGCCAAAGATGAATTCGGATTCGCCGTACCACCTGTAATTGGTCATTTTAGTGATTAAAATGGGAATCTGAAGGGGATTCTGACGTACTTTACTGCAAATAGGTTGAGAAACACGCAAACAATCAGGGCCATGGCGACCCAAGCGGCATTGTTCACATTAATCTCCCAGTAGCCCATGACGGTAACAACAGCAGAGAGCTCAGTACAAAAGAGCATGGCACTACCGTAAAAATAAGTCCAGCCAAGCGCAAAACCAAACGCCGGATCAACATAACGACTCGCAAACTCATACACACTTCCACGGATCGGCAAGTGAGCAACCATCTCGGCAACTCCAAGCGAGCAAGGGAGGATAAAGATGGTAGGGTAGATGAGAAACCCAAGAAGGAGGGACAGAGGGCCTGCGGTTCTCAGGGCGCTGCCGATGCCGACGAACAGGCCTGTGCCGATGGAGCTGGCGATAACCATTATCTGAAGATGGCGGTTTGACAGGCCCCGTTTGGTGGAGCCGTACTTGGTGTAGAGGTCATTGCGGGACGCTGTGTCCACGATGCCCTCAGCTGCGGAGGTTTCTCTGCATAGCTGGAGTGGGTTACCCGAAGGTTTGGTCTCCATAGAATTACCCATGGTTGTAGACAGGATGAAGAATGGAAGTATGGAGTGTCTTGGAAGTGACCAAAGATGAAGAAACTGTGTGGTTTCTTAAAGCCGAGAGAAGATCAAGAATTGAGGTTGCATTCTCCTACTTATAGGTTGGATTGCTACACCTTATCTACACTTTCGGCTTTGTCTTGCCGCACCTCAAGTACATTGTATCTCCCATGAAGCTGTTCCCTGGGATAAGTGCCGGGGAACCTTATCGTTACCCCAGATTTTGCGGTCTTGGCGAATGGCCGCCGGCCACGGAGGATGCCCGCACAATCCTCGTCATTAATGGATTAAAGCCAATCAAGAGAGACGTAATTCATTGCTGGGTTTATCGATTTGGAAAGAACAACAGATGGGGCTTTTCTCCGCAGTGTTGCTGTCATGTTGTATCAGCGGAGGAGGTCTAGACGATCTTAGCTCAACGCCATGACTCTCATCTCTTAGAGATTCCAATCTAGGCTTAGATCGATTCTAGCGCTGCGCGAAGCCAAGTTTGGAAAGTCGGAGCGGCTTGTCTGATTGGACACTAAACTCGCTTCTCGCTGAAAGCAATCACGAGATGATGATTGGATGGACCTCGATTACCGCATCTCTCCGACTTTCCTACCTGGGACGGCAGCGAGAGGAGGGAGGATGGGAAGGACTCAAGCATAAAGCATGTCATGAGAACCTCATCTAGCCACCTCTCGAGACACCAACATAGAGGTATCATTCCAAAATGGCATTGTTGTCGCTTCCTCTCCTCGCAGGAGCAACACTGCTCCTCTTCATCGTTGCCTTTTTTCGGCGCCTATTCTCGCCTTTGGCTCGTCTCCCAGGACCAAAACTAGGTCTCTTGACACCATGGCAGCTAAGGTACCACGAACTTCAAGGCAAGCGGACACAATACATTCACCGAATGCACTTAAAGTACGGCAATGTCGTTCGTGTTGCTCCTAATGAAGTCGTCTTTTCCTCTCTTGAGGCGATGAAAGAGATTTATCTTTCCAAGGGAAGTGGCTATGACAAGCCCTCATTCTATGACCTGTTCTCCCAGTTTGGTCTGAGGTAAGACATGACATCTCACCAAACCGACCTCAACTCTAACAAACACCAAGAACAATGTTTTCGACTCGCGAGAAAGGTCCTGTAAGTGATTCAGCTGGCTTGGATTGTCCCTCGTCTAATTAATCCCAGCACAGCAAGAGAAGACGCATCATCGCAGATCGCTACGCCAACTCCAACGTCATCAGAGACTCTGCACTTCACGGCATTCAAGAAAGATCGCAGAATTTCATCAAGAGGTGCTCCGAAGCTCCAAGGCAGGAACTTGATGTTTATGTACGCAAGTCTCGGATCTTTTGGTGAACCTGACACTGACTTCATCTAGCTCTTCCTCCATTGCTACGCCTTTGACTGTGTCACACATCATCTGTTCCACCCACATGGCAGTGATTCGATCCTCAAGCAGTCGGATGAGGCGACTCTGTGTGAGGCTGTCTTTGACAATAGTCTTGCCAGTAAGTAGCTTCGACAGCGCCAATACTACGTCTGAAACTGACATTTCCCTCAAGGGCGCCTTTTCATCCATTACAATCCTACGATAGGTAGCCTTATGGGGAAGCTCGGCGTCTTTGGCAAGTCCCGCGACATCCCCCGGACCAGACAACTCATCCTTGACGGAGCTACCGGCGGCCCTGTTGCTGATTTTACTCTTGTCAGCCGCATGCGCGAGGACAAGTTTGGCATGGGACCGATGGATATCGCTTCTGAATGCATGGACCACACGCTGGCAGGTATCGAGACAACAGGTGATGCCCTTTGCTTCCTGATGTGGCAGATCTCACAACCTGGCTACGAAATTATCCAAGAACGTCTCCGCGACGAGTTTCGAGCTAACGAGGGTGTATCCTTCGAACAGCTCCCATACCTAGAGGCAGTCGTCAAGGAAGGTTTGCGAGTATTCCCTTCTATTCCCATGAGCTTACCTCGGTGTGTTCCTCCCGAAGGCGCATCCGTCGATGGTCACTGGCTTCCCGGTGGAACGCTTGTAAGCTGCCAGCCATACTCGATGCATCGAATGGACGAGGCCGTGTTCCCGGAGCCTGACAGCTTCAAGCCTGAGAGATGGCTGGAGGAGAAGGGCTTGGCAGAGAGGAATCGGCTGTTCTTTACTTTTTCCAATGGTGGAAGGGCTTGTATTGGCCGACAGTAAGTTTTAAACCGTTGGACCCTTGTTTACGACGCTAACACTAACTCTACCGTAGTCTAGCTGTGGCAGAGATGAAGACTCTGCTGAGGGATATTTACTCGACCTTCAAGACTACTCCAGCGGAGGGCATGGTTGCCAACATGAGCATGGATGACCAGATTTTTACGTCGAGGCCGAAGGATCAAAAGTGTATTCTCAAGTTTACGCGGTGGGAGGAAGAGGTATGAAACGGTGCGGTAGTGGGAGAATCGAGGCGACAAAAGAATCATGTCTTAAAATGATAGTAGTTTGAGAGTTGTAAAGGTTAAAGGGAAATAACTACGTACCTATAGTGAACATTTTGTAAACACTCAATGCTACACAACTTGTAACTTGTTTTGTCAAGATTTCGTCGTTAAGCGAGTCCGCAGATCCGAATATTTCAACGGGTCACAGCCCGAGCACATTTTCCTTTAGGACTACATTCGCCTGGGCCTGCATCAATGCGTAATTGCATTTCGCATCTTGAACACAGTAAATTTCTATGCCGAGACGTAAAACGTCATCTCTCCATTACCAAGTTATCAAAATCTTCCACATCACCAAAAGGTTGATCTCCTACCCTAGGCCGGACCGGGCTTGGCTTGTCAATGGCCGCACATTATTGGTCCACTCCAAGCCTGCACCATGTCTTCCCCGCGAGTCAAGATAAGGAACCCGATCAGCAACTCACCCTCATTCAACCTCCAACCATGAGCATACAAGGTCGACTACCTCCAAGAATCACCCGATCACGGGGCGGCTGCGAGCGCTGTCGAAGACGACGCCAAAAATGCGACCAGAAGAAGCCATCCTGTGAGAGATGCGTCCAGGCTGGGGTTGAAGGCTCGTGTCGCTACGAGCTCAAGTTGAGTTGGGGTGGGAGATCATTTCGGAAGTCGCCTTTTGGCAAGTATCTCGACAACGTCGCGAGAGACAGTGCCGTTGATGGTCATGGCTTTGTCTATTGCGTGCCTCGATCTCACCCTTCTCAAGAACCCCATTCTTTCGAACTTCCGGCATCGTCACCACCACCATCAGTCGCTTCCGGCTTCAACGAGCCGATTGAGTCCGCGACAATTCAGCCCGAGTCCCTATCAAGGTTGGAAATACCAAGTTTGGAAACGGCTCAGACCATGGAAGACGACACTCAACTCGTTATCCCCGACGACGATCCTCTAGAAATCGACCCCGAGACAGGAGATAACAACTTGATCGTTGCGCTCCCAAGCCAAATGTCCATCCTGCCCCCAATGGCACACTACCTATTCCAATTCTACCTCGCCGAAACCATGCGCCTTACCGTCCCCAGCAGCTACGCCAGGACCCAGATCTGCCACTTCCTAGTCCCCATGTCGATGCAGCAACCCAGCCTGCTATACGCCGTCATGGCCTTTGCCGCGGTTCATCTACAGGCTGCAGGAACGCTTCCCAAGAACCCAGGACGACTGATTGATACGCTGCAGTCGACGAGTATCCGACATCTACGACAGCTGTTGACAGACGAGGACCCTATCGCTCAAGCTGCTGCGCTAGCTACGGCGAGGACTCTTTGCCAAGCGCAGATCTACGGTGGGACATCGTCCTGGCGTGTTCATCTGAATGGCGCAAGGGCGATTCTTGAATCATCTCACTTCAGAACTCGACTCCTCGACAGCTGCTCTTGTTCATCAATCAACGCAGACTTTCTCTCAAGTTGGTTTAACAACGCAGAAGCACTGGCTGCGCTGAGCCCATCCGGTCTTCTAAACGGCCAGCTTCAAGTCGGTTGCCATTCAAACCAAGGTCTTCGTTTCGATATGTTTGGTGGCGTCATGTCTGATCTTCCCGATCTGTTTAGAGAGGTTGGTGCCCTGGTCAAAGAGAGTCGCCGACAGCAGCACAACCGAGTACCCGAGAACAGCATCTTATCAGAGACCGACATTGCTCAGGAAGCTGATGCCTTGACGCGAGAGATTTACTACAGGCTAGAACGTGATTCGGTTGAGAACCTGGCGCTTCAACCGGATATGCTCATGGGGCTGACAGCAAATGATATACACGACTATGCGTTGAGCAACGCCGGATTTCTCTACACCGCACTCCTTCATATTCACTGCGGAGTACGAGCCCTCTCACCATACGCCGAAGAGGCCCAATCTTGCGTTGACAAGATAATACAATGCGCCCAAGACATGACTTGCTCTTCCGGTCTATCACCAAGAGTCTTACTCGTCGCTCCCCTCTTCACGGCTGGGATCTGCGCTACGGGTCCTGCACAGGATAGCATACGGTCTGCGTTGACAGACATAGGGCGGTGGATGAGGACTCCGCACTTGGCAAAGACTTTAGCGTTGTTAGAGGACATCTGGCTACAAGCGCCTGCAGAACCACAGAGCTCCCGCGTTTGGTCGTTGTTTGGTTAGTTGCGTGTCTCGTTTCTCAAGTGAACAAAGCTAACTAGCCACAGACAAGATAAACGTTGACTTTCTTCCTTACTAGGGGTGACGCAAGTTGCTCAGGGTTGGCTTCATAGACTAGAGACAATGGGGACCAACCGATGAATCAACCATAAACTTTCTTATTGACCAGCTCTGCCGTGCAATTGGAAATTGACATCATCGCCCATGGGCATGTTCAAGGTTCAAGGGCCGGACATGTAGTAAGCCTGTCATTGCATTCAGATACATGCACCTGAGGCGGCGGTTGCCAACCGATTTCAAGATTAATAGCATCTCTAGAAGGGACCATTGGCTACAAAAAGACAAGACCTGGTTGTGAAGTCAGATCGGTATACTAGACGAACTTTCTTAGTTTTGGCTTCCCTAGGTATCGAGACGTGGGGTACCAACACACGCATGTCACTATTAAGTCTTCACCAGATGCCAGTAGGAGTGAAACCATGTAGTTCATTTAGTCTAGATGAAAGTGAAAAAATTGGAAATGTACAAATGTGAAATGTACAAATATGAAATTGCAACCGAAACTCATCCGCCGTGTAACACATATACATCCAATCGTCCCCGTTTCATGTGGAATTGGTTCGAGGCATTTACAGGGCAGAGTTGTCACCACAGCTGAAGCTACCATTGACTCCCTTGTCACTAGCAAAGATATCCAGCATCTGAGTGATAGAAGACCAAAGACCACAGCCGTTGAGGAAAAACGCCCAACAGACGATGGAAACATTCAAGCAGAAGAAGGTAATCTGCTTGGGACTCTTGAAGTAGTTACCCTTGTTCCAGCTGAACCAGAGAACACTGGCAATTCCGAAAGAGAACCAGGCGTAAGTAGTAGCCGACTGGATAGAAACCAGAGAGTCGAAAATTGGGATTGCGTTGGAGATGATGAACGCGATGATCCAAAAGACTGTGGCAATGGTGACCCAGACGCCCCAGGACTTGGGGGTATTGGCCGTGATCTCGTTGAGGGCGTTCATCTTGCGCATCACAACGACAAAGACATATTTGATACCGATGTGACCGTTGGCAAGAGCAGCAGTTACAATAGCTGGGATGACGATTCCATAAGCTGCCTTGGCTGCAATTCTAGGCGCCGCACCGAGGGCAGGAGAGGTTGTGTACTCTCCAGAAAGACAGTAAATTCCAACGGCGAGGAACGTGTAGAAGCTAGCGCCAATGACACCAAGCCAGCTGAGAGCCCAGGGAAAATCCTTGACCGGATCTCGCATCTCGGCCATGTACGAGACGTAAGCGTGATGTCCCGCAAAGGCCCAGACGATCTTGAGGACAGCGTTGAAGATTGTCTTGAAGCCAGGATTGTTGGCAACCTTGATATCAGGCTTCCAGCCATCCTCTGCTAGGTTTGGCTTTGAGATCCCAGTGCTGATCATGGTGATCAAAACTGCTGCGACGATGCTGATCATGCAAGGCAAGCCGCTCTGTGCCACGAACTTCATGGTTCGCGGGATGCAGAGGATGTAGGAGATGAGACAGGCGATACCGATGAAACCGACAGTGCACATGGAATGATCGCCGATCGAGTTTAAGCCAATGGAAAGAGTGACCGAAGCTGAAGCACAGCACATGTTGAGCTGGATCACAAAGGCAATGCCCACGATGACCTCCCAAAACCGACCGCCAGCGGTTCTGGCCATGTCGATGACGGTTACACAGTGAGGATGACGGCAGTAGAAGCGCCAAAATTCATATCCCGTGTACCAAGCAAGCAATGCTGTTCCCCAAGTAACAATGATTCCAGGGACAATTCCGATATCGCGGTAGGCGGAGGGTAGACCGAGGGCGGCGATGCCGAATTGGTTGGTGAGAAGGGCGAAGAGAGTGCTCTTACGGCCCATGACTCGAAAGTTCTTGCCTCCCTCGCCGCCAAAGACGCCGCCGACTTCTTCGCTGGTAGCGGGTTTGATATCGAATTCGGTACCGGTCTCATGACCAGAGTCTTGGGCTGCTTTTTCAACGTCGGAGGGTTTGCGGTCGAGGTTGGTACCCTTTTCCGCGGGGCTCGCGTTGATGGATTCGTTCGGGGCGGACATTGTGACTTGTTTGATTAGATCGAGGTGTTTAACTCGAGGGGTTTCGATGGGTGGTCGAGACTTTGTCCAGTCGCGAGGACCAGATTCAAGAAAGAGGGAGCAAACTTGGCTGAAGGATGTAACCAAACCCGATGGAAGGAGTCTAGGGAGTAGATAAGGGGAAAGTGGCTGCAGATCCGAGTGCTAAATCATATTCCGCCCAGTTTCCTGCAGCTCAACGAGTTTAAATAGTTAATGCAAACCTACCAAAGCTTCTCCAAGTACGTAGCCACAGAATAGTCCTCGGGGTTGATCCATGGTGGTTAAAGGCCGAAGCGTCTGATGTTAGCAACCTATAGCCTGTAAATTCCCTCAGCGCGAACGAATCACCGCAAAGATGATATCTCTTCATGCTACGCGATCAGCGGACAAAGGCTGGGCGCTCCCTACCCCGGGGAAGCTCCCCATGGGGCATTGGGGTCGAAAACTGGGCAGTGGAGTGTTTGTGATGACAAGACCCAGCTTCCGTCACGTCATAGAGAGAAAGTAGACGTGTTTCCCGCCGCGGAAGTCAGGGGCGGAGGATCCGGAGTTGAGGGGATTTGGACACGCCTGGTCCCTGATCAGGAGGGTGGCTCTTGGTGTCTTGGCAGAAGATACAAAGTGAAGCCATGGCGAAGTGGAGTTAGAAGGCAGTAAAAACGGAATCAAGGGATAAGAATGGGTCTTGGAGAGTTTTGTGGTTCTCGTACGGAGTACCGTCTCCTGAGAGTTGTATAAGATAGGGTCGGCTTCCACCCCGGTGTATTCGGAGACGGGAACCGATCCCTGGTGGTTTCAAGGGGGGTTGGAACAAACTTCAGCCGCTTTGACTTAGCTTCGTCAAGTCAGAGGTCAGATTGGGGGGTCCACTATATCGGATATCAGAACCGATCCCAGTAAAGAATGTAGCCTCATCCCAACTACAAATATTTACCACATGTTCTCGATTGGTGCGCGGAAGTTTGCAGGAAGCCTAAGATCCACTGCTTGGGATCCTTGTGTTCGAAGTTAGCAGCTCATTTAACTGTCGAACGGAGCTGTTGGTTCGACTCGTGTTTAGTAGCATCAGTCTTACGATCTTCTCTATCGGTTATCCCGACTTTAACTATAATAAAGAATATATTTCTAGTATATTATAGTATTATAACCTAATATTAATATAATAGCCTTTTTTTAGCCTTTCTATTACCTATA
>NKCI01000045.1:0-240995 GCA_003946985.1 Fusarium duplospermum
AGAGAGAGAGAGAGAGAGAGAGAGAGGAGCGACGATCCTGCCCATCCATCATCACAAGGACAAAGACTCATCAGTCAACAACTCAGTCTGGTGAAACCTTCATCCTAGCCAAAAAGAGAGGCCCCCAATCTAACCTTTGTTCATCACATGATTCAGACCGTCTGCGTGCACCGATGCGTGGCGCCCACTCTCCACCAACACCAGCGACCAGGAGCACAAGAGCAGAGGCCAACAGTCGCTTGAACGAGATGCCTGTGCTCGCCTTGGGCTTCCCCTCCGGCCCTGCCTTGCTCTGCCCTGTGCGTACGGTGGGAAAAATGGCCATGTTCACTCACCGACCGAACAGGAGCGCTGAGCGTGGGTGCGTGCCAATGGATGCCATGGTCCCATTTTACACCGATCTTTGAACCCGTCTCATCCCTGAATCAGGTTGACTGAACTCGCACTAGAATTAGAGACTAGAGGTCAAGGGGGAAAGGGCGGGGTCCATGTGGGTGTCGGCGCTTAAGCTTGGGTGTGAACCGGGGCATCCTGTCAATCTTTTGAGCTGCTGCATTGCATGTGTGCGTCTGTCTGTCTTTTCAGCTTTTTACCTCTTTCTCCTACTCCTTTCTCATGTGCCTCGTGTCCAAGGAGCAGCTGAGTGAAAAAAAAAAGTCTTGTCGGCCCGGCTGCAGAACTGGTCGCTGATGCGAGACCAACCATGTTGGTTGGTGGTGTTCGTGCCCTCGTCGGGTGGACTTACATACAGTAGGTGCTATACATTCGGATGCCAGCCGTCAATCAATGAGACCCGCTCAACAAGCATGGGCCATGATGGGATGGATGGATGGATGGGGGATGGGATGGGATGGGATGGGATGGGTGGCATTACCGAGGGGCGGCTCCCATCGCGGCAGTGACATCAATCGGTTCTGTTCCTGGACCAAGCAATGCCAGGCAAGTCAAGGTATCAGATGAAAAAACGCCCATAAGGCGCATTTGGCCCCCCCTAACTGGCCTCACGTCTCGAATAGATGATGAGGCTGTGAGGGAGAACAGGCAGAACAGAAGGAAGAGAGAAAAAAAAATGAAACATGTTCTGGAGCGTTGATGCGTTGGCCTTGGCTGTTGGTTGTGAACTCGTGAGTTAGGCCTGGCCTGGCAGGGCCGTGACCATGGCCGTGGCGTGGCGGGTTGCAGATGCGGCCAAGCTTCCATTGAGAGTGGACCTTGTTCAGGGCTAAAGTGACTTCACAGCAAGCCTCAATAGACAGGGGACCTATCGAGGCGAGCAACGGTGCACAGGGGTTGGGTTGAGTGTGTTAAGTCTTGATCATAGATGTCTTGACAAACGTGTAACATGATGATGATGTAGATGTAAATGTTAGATGAAAGAAAAAGAGAAAAAACATCCTCCAAAGGGACGAGAGAGAATAAAAAAGAGATAGGGAAAAAAGAAAAAAAAAAAAGAGAAAAAAAAAAAGAAGGAAACCCTCCTCCAGTCGTGTAGGTACACCCAAGCACCAGGGATCCCAGTCCCTAGCTGCACACCCCCCCCAAGATCCAATACTACCCACTCCACCCGACCCCAAAACTACCAACACACACTGTAATTGCTCGATAGGGTCCATCCATCCAATCCAGGCTTGTCCGAGGCACCACGCAAGGATGCGAAGCAAAACTGGTCAAAGAAACGAAATGTCAATAAGGAAAGAGAACAATGACTTGAAAATGAGGGGAGAGTATGAGAGGGAGACGTGAAATGACCCGACGCTGATGCTGTGCTGTGCTGTGCTGCGCTGAGCTGAGCTGAGTGAGAGTGCTTCGAGACTCCGGAAATGACCGTCATGCCTGTCTTTCTGTCTTGTCTTCTCTTGCGAGTCGTTGTTCTGGGAGCCCTAGTTTGTCGCCAAACAACTCCGGGGATACAACAATCCTTCTAGGGTTCCAACGTGTAAAAGAAACAAAAGCTAGCTCCTGGGCCCCGTGGAGGGTCCGTCTGTCCAGCCCGAGGGAGGCACAGAAGCTTGTAGAGCACCACCATAACCAACATCGCTGTCGCGTGCCAGTGCTGTTCTGTTCAGAGCTTCTCACCCTTCCTTCGGGGATGCCGTGGATCGCTGCCGTCCGTGGCTTGTCAGCTCAACCGTCACCTCGGCACAGCAGACTTTGCAGAGGGGGGGGATTGAGTACCAACCTACTAGGTCGCCTGAGGAGGGTTCGGGCACTGAGGACGCATGCAGTGGCCCACCCACTGCTGAACTCCCTGGTCCGTAATGTTGCTCTTGCACTGGCAGTTGGTGCCGGGCTGAGGGTCAAGGCTCGAAACTGTGCAGCCACACAGAGTCCAGAGCTGAGTCGTCTTCCAGTAGCACATGATGGGCAGTCCTTGCTGGCAGAAGCAGAAGTAAAAGAAGGCTCAAGCAAGGCAATCAAGGATCAAATCAGAGTCTCCGAGTCTTGAATCACAACGAACGAGCGTGTTGATCCTGAACGAGGAGATGGTCTCGGATTGTCTTCAAGGCTCCAGATATATATATACCTGCTTTTGTGAGGTGAGCTTCAGTTCAACAGCCGAAGTTGTCCTTGACAGATGACAGGCTGCTCCTAGCCGTTATCCGAAAAGTTTGTGTGAGTGAGTTTGGTTACACTCGTCCCGACGGGAAAGGCTCTGTGTGCCGTGGGGAAAGAATAGGCTGGTTGCCTTTGGGTAGGTAGGTAGGTAGGTAGGTAGGTGGGAGGTAGGTATGGATGGCTAGCCCAGGTCTAGCAGAACGGGAGGATGGCTTGGCTTGGTTGGGGTTTGACCAACAAGAAGAGAGATCAAGAGATGTTGTAAAGGTTGGTGTTGCTTCGTGATAAGCTCAACAGGTGCGAGTGTGTATGTATGTGTGATTGTGTTGTGAGAGACGCTGCCGAGTTGAGTCGTGATGATTTATCGACAAGAGGGACAATGTCGTCGGTCCTTATATAGCTGGTGATACGATCCCGAGAGACTGGAAACGGCTGTGAGAGAGCGAGGATGTTTGCTGTCCATGACACTATGGGCACAGGCAGGCAGGCCTTGGAGATGCCGCGACGTCAAAGTCGAAATAACCCTCGCAACGGCCACCGAGCAAGGAATCGAGATTGTTGGTCGTGTTTGCACTTCCCCGACGTCCAGAGACCGGGAGCTGGGTTGGTTAGATAGGAGGGTTGGTTAGCTACCCAGCTACCTTAGTTGGTCAAGGGAGGGCAAGGTTGGCTGGCTAGGGGCGTGAGCCTTGCGAGGGGGGGCGTGCGTGTTGGCGGCAGTGTGTTGTTAGTTGCTCCTCTTCCTTCTCGGCCGTCCGTCCCCGCAAAGAGACGCGAAAAAGAGACGAGGGGAGGTCCAGGGAGGTCCAGGGAGGGGACAGCCCCAAGTTCCAGAGAGGAGATATAGCCTCCGAGCTCCAGATTAGGTCGCCTGCACGCCGCAACACCATGTTGGCACGTCTTGCCCGAGAGTCGACTTACGTCAAGGCACATCAGTCCACAACCACTCGCGGATGGAAACCAACTGCATCGCGGCTGGGCCGGGGCCTTGCGGTTCTGGTAATCCCACGCCGTGTGCGGCTTCAAAGACTGACAGGCAGAGACTGGCAGAGAGCCATGTTGGGTTCAGATGTGGATGGATGGGGGCCCTTTTGTGTGATGGGGCATCGTGCATCCACAGACATGTTCTTCTGCATCGAGGGGAGGGGACGGGGGTACCACCATCATGCATCCTCTCGAGATTCCAGCCCACATCATGGCCGCGGCCCATGGGACGAGACATGGCGATGTGCTTTGCGCAAGCCTAGGGGATGGTGATGGCGATGCCTCTACTGCTTGCTGCTTGCGCGGGGCCCAGACCTAGCACCTGACACCATTGTCCAGAATTTGAGCATCTGTAAATGGGTCAATGACCGCCCTGTGCGTGCTTCATTGACCACAAGTTAGGTCAGCCACAGTAATTCGAGTCGGTGACAACCATTGGCAAACAAGGGTTCATCAGAGGCGCGGCACGGGACGGAGCCATGATCTGCCCCGTATCTCTCTCGACTCGACCGGTGTGTCAGTTTGGATTTCTCAGCAGTTGGTTTTGCACTTTGTGCCTCTTGCATCGGAGATATGAGCCAACGTTGGCTAAATGCCAGCCTCTGGTTCGATCGATAGACGAGGCCTGGTGTCGGATGCTGCCGCGGCACCTACGACACATTGTTCGGATGACGGACCACAAGCCCAAGCTCTGTCAGTGTATGTACCTCCCCACAATATCATGAGCAGATGGTCTTCTCGTTCGTACTCGAGTTTAGCTCAAGACGCTCAGAGTGAAGCTTTTCCCCGCCATGATACTGGCCAGCATCCTCAACTGTCGTCAAGTAGACTTGCTCTCTGTCGTGTCTTATTGCGACTGCCACATGGCCATGGCAGCCTTATTTCACACCCTTCCCCCCCTTTCGCCTCTCCCGCTGTCGAAACCAAGTTGGCCAACCAAGACTTTAACGGAGGCACGGGTTGTACAGCATGTGTCATGACGCCACGGCACTCACCCAGTTTGATGAATGCGGGCCCCCCGGATGCTCCCCCAACGTTCCTTGGCCGTCTCCCGATTTGTTCTTCGGCACATCTCGAGGGGATAAAAAACTTCTTTTGCGCAAGCGTGTGTTGGTAGGGTCCGCCGCCGCCATTCTTCTTCCTTGTCCCTTGGCTTGCTGGGAGCGTTAGACGCCCTGTGGAGCTAGCGGATGTTGCACATGATCCGCGAGGTGAGATGGTTAAGCCTCTTGT
Organism: Fusarium duplospermum; assembly: GCA_003946985.1. Taxonomy (NCBI): domain Eukaryota; kingdom Fungi; phylum Ascomycota; class Sordariomycetes; order Hypocreales; family Nectriaceae; genus Fusarium; species Fusarium duplospermum. The sequence goes on from NKCI01000045.1 coordinate 4,774, forward strand.
AGATTAGCCACGAGGCATAGGGCCGTTTAGCGGCGATGAATCAAAGGATCAGGCACAGGAACAAAGAAAGCTGCGGGATTGGCGTTGGCCCCCTGAGGCTTGGACATCAGCCATAGCCGTTGGTGTTGTTGGCCGAAGGGCCGTCCGTAGGTAGTACTTGAGAATTGTACCAGGCTGTCATGGTGTACGGTATGGTATGCATGTGTGCGTATACGCGCGTGTAGAAGGGACTGTCTCACTGCAACGGGATCGTTGCTCATCTAATTGACGCGGCGGATGAGGAACTAGGTCTTGCTTTTCTGGCCTGGTGTCACTGCGCCAGGGCGCGGCTTGTTCGGGGCGATATCCATGTGGGTACGTACACGGGCCCAACTCATGCGCGCGGGCCGCCGAGAGCACACCGTGAACATGTCCACGACAAGCCAACAAGGGCCGCTTCGAGGCATCATCATCTCATGAGGAGAAGGGTGCGTCGGCTGCGCCTGATATCGGCAGAGTCTGCATCGAACACGAAGAGGATCGCTTCAGCCAGCCGCGCACGCACTGCCGGCGGCACCATCCGAGTTGGCCTTTGTTCTCTGGCCGTTTGATTGTCTCCTCCGCTCGCGCATGCGTCCATCGTTGCCCGTTGCTTCTTGGTCGTGCACGCGGAAACGAGCAGCGTCTAGTCCGGGATAGCATCACGGCATCTCCGCGTTACTGCATGTCTAGACGCATGGCGGCCGAGGCCTGTCACACATGGCTGAGCTTGGCCCTGCCGAAGGTACTGAAGGTAGGTAGGCAGGTATGTACTCGACTCTGGCCGAGGTGCTGTGCTATGTGTTGTGCTTGCTGCGGTCTGCTGCGTTGTTCCGTGCTGTGCCATATGATGCCATGCCCATGCCCTGGCCAGAGACTATTTGCCGGCTTGCCTACTCGGGATCCTGGATCTGCGAGCTATGTGGGTGCGTGTGTACGAGTGTGTGAGTGTGAGTGTGTGTGCGACTGTGCGTCCAGGTATCATGGTAGGAAGGGTCGAGGACAAAGAAGACAAAGGGAGAAAGGTCCATGCGAGGAGGAACCGACCGGGCCGCAGTGTCTCGAGTACCCAATCCACCGCCTCATGCCTGCGAGCGAGTCCACTTCTTTGTTGTGTCATGGGATGGGTCAAAGTGGAAAAGTATATGTCGTTGACGTTGACGTAGTGGTGGTTGTGATGGATGGTGGTGGGCGAAGTTGATGTCAGGTCCAGGTGTTGAAGGAGGATGACAGGTAGGTACCTCTCCCTCCCTGCTACAGTAGGAAATCGAGTATCTGGGAAGGTACCTTGCAGTATCTGGGCTCCTTCCTTACAGTGGTGACCTGGCATGCCTACATCCTTCTCTACGTGCTAAGGCAGGTCCAGCTACTCCAGCTACAGGAGTTCCTTCCCCCGAAAGTACTCCAGAGCCATGATTGGGGCTTAGACTGGATGAGGCAGGCACCACCCCTGTCATGGGGCGCTTGAAGGTTGCAGGTTGGAGGCCATTCAGCCGTACCATGCAGCCATGATCACACTGTGTTGGTTCTGCTCACCCGCGCGTTAGACACAGTGCCCAACGGCGGCCGCACCTCGATGCCCTTGCCATTGCCTTTGCAGTGGGGGCCGATTCTCTCCCTAGGACCCTTGTCTGGGGTTGGGTGTGGGTGGTGTGTGATGGCGCGCGGCTGTACGATTCTGCACCTCTGTTCACACCTCACCTCAAGCGACGCGCCCGAAACGCCATCACAGCACTCCCTCTTCCCAGTCTCTGGCGATGGATGGATGGATGATGGATGGATGACTCGATAAGTTGGCTTTTACCGTGTTTCTTCAGAGTCGACAACCTCGGCTCACTTCACTTGTACAAGCTGGAACTAACTAACTGTATTGCACTGTACTCACTGTACGGATCTCGGACGCCTACTTACACACACGATACTCTCATTCCTCTCCGCTGCGGCTGCGGCTGCGGCTGCTGGCCCCTGCTTCTCGACCTGCTCGAGTTGGGTTGGTCGCTCGAATATCTCTCATGTCTTGCGCCTCTTTGCTCGGCACTATGCGTCGCGGATAAGCTCCCCCTGAACTTTGAAGTGAGTGGACAACGCATTGGATGGATGGATCGGCATGCAACAAGACCTCATATCACCATCTCTTGGGGCCTTGGCGTGGTTGTCGCTCCGATCTTTTCCTATGGTCTACAGCACTACACACACACAGCCTTGGTCCTTTACGGGCACATTGACCGCTTGATGCTCCGAGACGGCAAACCCTAGGGTACACAAGCGACACTCTTCCGAGTGTGTTGGTCCTTTTTCTTTTGGTCTCTTCATCTGCGGCCCTAGGATCTTCCCGTCGGAAAGCCTCATGCGGCCCTTATGCGACCTTCAGTCTTCCGCCGCCGGCATTGTGCTGGTCAGGCCCCCAAAGACTCAGAAGAAAGTCGAGAAACTTCGGCCCTCTTGTAGTCACTTCAACACACCATGTATGTATCCTCTTGGAGTCGGCTGCGGCCCGAACTAGCGGCCCTACGCAACCTTTATCATGCGTCTGCGTCTGTCTTCCAAGACCCATTCGGGGGGACCCTGGCACATGGCGTATCAGTCAAGTGATTGTTGCCGCATCCGCCCCAGCTTTCTGCTTGTCACCTTCCAACTTTGATGTTTCGGTTGACTGCGATACGAGTTGCGGGTTTCTCTGGGATCGTCCAACAAACTCCCTCATGAGTTCACGATAGGGGACCCAACAGGTTACATGCGTAGTGGCCCCAGCAGTGCAGTTTGCTAGCTGTTCCTCGTTAATATACACTCGAATTGGAAGGGGCCGAGGCGGAACAAAGCACTCTTCGTGTCGGCAGTCCTTAGTCCTATTATCCTTGACAGATTATGGGGCAAGGCAATGATGGGACCAACAGTCCTAGTACTCATGGTCGTCTGCACCAGCTGACGTCAAACTCATACAATCTCCACAATAGGTATCTATCAGAGGTTCATGATCTAAGTGGCCGCTCTTGATTTGGTCGCCCAGATATGTCTGAGGTACTTACCCCTAGACTGGCTAGCTCGTAGAATTCATGTTGTTCTAGAGTATTCTTTGGAGCAAAGAAATCGACGCCAGAAAGTGCAGCATCAAGCCTAGCCCAGACAAAGAAGGCTCGGACCTGGCCGCCATCATCCGCCACCATGTCATTTCTCGTTCCGAATAAGAAGGTGACGCCATGATGCGTAAAACTTCTCATCACACTCCTAACCGGATTGACAACCTGAAGGCTGGCCCGAAGGGTTGGGACTCTATCCACATCAAGACAAAGGGGGCCCGTCATGCATACGGGTAAGGGCGGAATCAAAGACTTGGTGTCTTTACCATAGTGGGAAAGTTGCTTGAGAGAGAGCTCGAGCCGGAACCACCGCGGCCAGAGTCCATGCACGGAACTTGTCTCTGGCTGGGAACATCTTGGCTACCCGGGGCTAGTGCTCCTCGACGCAAACTCAAGCTCTTGTTGGTGATCAGAGTGACAAGAGTGCATCAACTAGATTCATTGACACCCACACCGTCACTCTCTCTTGCAGGACTCATCCCGACCCGAGCAGCTTCTCCGCCCTTCCTCTCCCGCCTCGACGGCACGGTCCACTGGGTAGTGCACAGTTGCCCTCCAGGCCGCCTCGGGCCTGTCCTGATCCGATCACTTGCCCCATTCTTTGAACCCAGGTAACCCGGACTGCTGGGAAAGACCCGCGGTGGCCGCCAATTGTCCCTCGAAAACGCGGTAAAAGGGCGCGCGATTGCGCGTTCACGACTGGCAAGTGACGTTGATTCAGAGCTTCGAAAGTGACGTTGGACGACAAACTCCTAGAGTCTAGCCAGGGGTAGTGGGGTTTAACGACTGGTTGCTGCAAGGGCGGCGCTTAGGAGTCCACGCCATTGGTCGGAGAGCGCATATGGCTCAACCCCTTGTCACAACCCACAACTTGACATGGCGTCAAACGATGGCAAAGGGTAGGCTTTGGGTTGCAAAGGTACAGCGGAGGGGGCGTCGAGTGCCGCTTAGACGAGTCGCTCAAGGTTCAGACTGAACATGCTGACGCGGAGCATGGTGTTAGGCGGCCGACCGCTTCTTGCTAGCCCCCCTCGCATAAGCTTGTGGGTATCGAAAAGGTGACTTCTCCTTGGCTTTGCAGTGGTGTTTGTGCGGCTTCCTGGTTTCTGGAAACTAGAGTACGAGTGTCATGCCAATGGCCTTGTTCTCGTGCGGCCAAGCTCTGGCCAGGACCATATGTTGCCCTACTGGATTGGTTAGATTACGCCACAGAATCTCCGAGATGTCGACTGGCAAGCCAGGCTCCCTAGAGTTGATAGGGAAGGTTGCAGACCAAGGCCGAGACAGCTCGCGAGCCACTTGGAGGTTGTCAGTCTGTATAAGCCTGTCGGTCCGTGGTTGAGGGAAAAGGTCTTCCGTGATCTTGGCATGGGTGTAGTTTTGAGAAAACAAGCGAACCAGCTTGACCAGGTTGAGCGAAGCCAAGGTCTGTAGGGGTACTCGGCCGAAACCGGTGAAGGTTCGGTGAAGGGAATCCGGTTGACGGTTCGGTCTGGAACCGAGCCTAGATCACATGATGAGAGATGAAGGCATTCGGCTCAAGGAAAAGTGAGCTGGCTAACGGTGGCCTAAGGGTCATGGGAGTTGCAGAAACGACGAACAAAAGAAAGGGTAGAAAAGTGAAGAGCAAAGAGGGCGGGAAAAAGAAAGGAAAAGGGAAAAGGACACTTGTGCCGGCTAACATGATGAATGTCTGTTGCCCGTATCAATACCAGACAGTCCCATGACAACAGATGGATGTCATGAGGAGGCTCGTTTGCCTTGAAGACCTAGTCTCCAGGCTAAGGGGGCGAAGAGGTCAAGGGGACGGGTGGCATGGAGAACGGGAGGAGCGGGATCAGAACGGGATCTAATCAAGTGCCATCCCAATCTCTACCCTCCTTTTCCCGATGATCAACTTGACCAGCAGACCAACACGCCGCGATGGATGTATTGATGCTCGCTGCCCACCTAGGTGCAGATTCCAGCGTCTCGGGCAGAAGGAGGTCTCCGGTGGCCGCCTAGTGGCTTGTTGGAAGCGTGCCATGCATAAAAGCAGGGTGGAAAATTTTTGCTCTGGACAAAGAAACGAGATAAAGAAGTACAATGATTTAAGAGTGGCATGATGCTGGGCACGAGGCGGGCTTGAGACTCTGGATCAGTCTGGTGTCTTCTGCTGCCCCTCGAGTTTGCCACAACGCATTCGATGGAGCATGGATTTGTTGTTGACTGGAGGTGTCCAGCAGGGCTTGAGGCAGAAGCAATGCTGACACGCAGGCCTTTTCCTGGCGCCACGGTCGGTAGAATGGGATCGAGAAGCTGCAAGTGTGTGTGCACCGGGAGATAAGCCGGTCACAGGCGAAATCAGTACAGGTCGAGGCAAGCCGGAGGCCGGTAGGATGCATCAGTTGTGGGCTTGACCAAGTGAAGCGCTCCACTCAAAGAAAGGCCTGTCCCGGTTACTCGCGGTGTCTGGTCTGCACATTGCTTTGCTTGCCTCGTGGCAGCAGTGGAGAAGAGATTGCGAGTGAGGGCGGGAAATGACCACGATAGGCTGGCCTGGAGCTAGAATGGCAGATGCAAGGCGAGGTGGAAGGGAGCAGAGGGGCGCCCAGACAGGACCAAGAAACTAGAGGACCCGGTGCCTGGCAGAGACTGATTTGACAGTCGAATCGAGACCTGTCGACAGCGGATGGGATGGGAGGAGGCAATGACGAATGACGGTAGTTCCCCGCAATCTGCAGAGCTTTGACAGTCCCAGTCCCCCAGGTCCAAACCTCGCTGGTCGACTCTCCGAGATATTCCCTTGTTGTAGCCGGGACCCAATGGAGTCGGGCAAGGACGGTGACTCGGGAAGAGGCAGGCATGTAACCTTGGGGTTGAGCCGCAAGTGGAGATTCCCGTGAGTCTCGAACAGGGCCAAGCCGTGATTGACGATGATGAAGATGGTGGTGATGGTGAGGCAAAGGGAGACACGACGACGCGTCGCAGGGGCTGCTGCGTGCTGCGAGATGAGCGACAGAAAGCTGCGAGCGAGCATCAAGGAGGCATGGACCGGTCCGTACGCTTCGAAACCCCCACGTGCAGCGGCATTGACGCGCAGCAGGAGCAGCACGTCTCGGTGGAAAGCTACCGCGAAGAAACGAGACGAAGAGCAAGCCTCCCTCCGGAGTTACTGGGCCAGGCTGGTAGGCGACGGGCGACCTGGCTGGCTCGGTGGTTGGTAGTGGATGCTTTCCTTTGACAGGCGGAGATGAGATTGCAAAGTGTTGGAGTGTGAGTGGGCAAGGCAAGCGTACGCGGTGGAAGGAAGGTACGCTCCTACAGACGTGGACCTGCCCATCTTTTTTTTTCAGGTGGTGAAAAACCGGGGGTGGCCAATAAGCGAGCCAAGGGGACCGGGTGCCCACCCGGTGCGGCCAAGTCCGCCGTCATGGCAGCTGGAGCTGGCATGCTCCGTCCGAGAAACACGGAATTACAGTGGAGGCCAAAGAGGTATCGTGACGGCCGAGAGGCATGAGCCGGGGGAAGACTCACCTCACAGGCACAGACACAGGCGAGGTGGCGATAGATGGGCTGTCCAAGATTGTGACGACAACCTGATTTACTGTCACGCGTTGTATCATGACGAATGAGCTGGAACGCGGGCATTCAAGGAGGGAGTATCGATAGAGATAGATCAGCTACGCCTAGAGCTTCTTCCACTTGCCGGAGGAGGGACGGGAGGGACGGGAACATGTCGTCAAGCTGCGACAGACTAGTTTCGCATTATGCCAGAGTAGAGATAGGCACCTACGGTACGTACAAGACAGAGATAGGCTCTCCCGGGTCTGGAGCTACGGACAGAGAGGTGCGGGGACAGTCGGCGACACGGCCAACTGGCCGGGGGGTTCCAATGTGTGTGTGTATCATGTGGGTTGTGGATGGCGGCGGTTACGGATGGAGTGCAGAGGCGGATGAGACGGACAACGGAGACGCCCCCAAACACCAACAATAGAAACAACATGGACACAATCTCTGAAGCATAAAGGGACGAGTCCCTCCCCTCGATCTTGGGCTTCCCTCCTCTCTTCTTTCTTCCTCAACCAAACAACAGGCCTCGCCTTCTCTCTGCCTTCTCAGGAAAACAACGATCTAGCTGTCTCGCCCACCTCAGCTACATCTCACAACAACAAAACCAACAAGACAACCCTTTGATTCTATATCTTTCTAAACTTCTTCACCACCCTTTCAAAATGTCCGGCCTTCCTCCTCAGAAGTTCCTCCCCCTCACCCCGGCTCCCCGGTCCAACTTCCTCTCGCTGGCCCCGGCCACCTCTCCCTCGTACCCCAAGAAGCCCGTCACCAGCGCTCGCTCGCACGCCAGGCCCGCTGCCCCTCGACGATCTTCCAGCGGATCCTCGAGCTCCAGCAGCAGCTCCAACAGCTACCGCATCCTCAAGCTCGGCCCCGTCCACTACGGCGAGCACGCCGATGACCACCAGGCCGACTTTCACGATGTCATCCTCCACTGAAGGCGAAGCCATGTGACGAGCTTCTTCGACAGGCTCCTCAGAGGCGGCCTTGTTTTCAGGCCGGCGACTCAGTACGATAGCGCAACGATTCTTTTATCTCTTCGATTCACCACGTCTTGACTTGTTGCTCTCGAGAGAGCATTATTGCCTATCAACTTTACTAAAAACTTACCAAAAAAAGTGATGGAAAAAAAAAAAAAGTCCCCCCATCTGAGATGGTGGGGGGTGGGCTGTAAGCGACGAAGCTTGCAGCTCGGCTGAAGGGAAAAAATCCAATGAAACGAAATGATACGGAATGATATGAAACGGGATTAGGATTGAGGTGGGCGGCTTTGGTCTGGATCCTGTTTTACGAGAAGATGAACAGAAAAAAACAGTGTGTAGTCTTGAGAGAGGCTGATCAGGAGGGCGAGGTTTGGGGTTTTGTTGTGCATCTCTATTTTGTTTTTCTTTCCTACCTTGAGCTTCACACTCATTGCCAAGAGGATGAGGAGGAGAAGGAGGAGAAGAAAAAAAGCAGGGCGGCGGGAGAGTTGGTGGAGGGCTTCATTGTCTCTATCCCCTTCTTTACCTTTGCCCTTGGGCAATTTGGATAATCTTGCATAGCTTTTGGTAGCGGCAAATCATGATTCCAGTCCTTTCCGAAACAAGCAAAAAAGGAAGTCTATCAAATGTGAATGTGAACATGGAGTGTGCCTGGAAGGAGTTGTGAGCACGGCACTCCTATCCCGAAAAGAAATATGGCGGTATAGGCGGATGTTATTGTGACAATGCACAACTTGTCAACCAACTCAACTACTAGGGGCTCATAGGTCAAGGTTCGACCTCTTAGCGTCATGTGCTAAGGAGGCAGATCGAAGCACGCCAGCCCCAAACTCGTTGGCTTGCCTTGGTTGCGCCGTCGCTTTCCTCTTCTATCCTCTTCTTTATTTTTCATGGCTTTCTCTTTTGTCTCCTACGTGCACCCTCTTGATCAACTTGCGAACGAGTTCGCGGCACATGAAAAGAGAAACTGCCGGGGAAACCTGCCCAGTAAAGGGGGGTTGCAGTGCATCTCACTGCGCAACCATTGCCGGCGTAAAGGATGAACTACTTTTTTTTCTTCTTTCTGATTCCGGGCCACGTGAAAACTGAGAAAGCGACATCAAAGATTAAAAACGTGCCATAAAAGACCGGAGGAGGCCGGTCAGTGTGTGTGAGGTCCCATCTCTCGAGCAAGGGTTGCTTCACTCTCTTGAAGCGAGAACCTATAGAGTATAGAGCATGCGCGCCAATCTCCCCCCATGACTGGGTAGGGGTCTCGAGGCTTTCCTCTCCCTCGTTGCTCCGCGCTGTCGGTAGTTTACGTAGCAGTTCGGGAGGCGTCCGAGACGTGCATGAAGGCCTGCAGATTTTCTCTGGCTGTCTGTGTTATTTTGTCCATCAGAGCTTATTTGTGGGCTGGGAGGAGCGGGACATGGGGGTTCTGATTTCCCCCAGGCGGAGGGAGAAGGCCGTTGTTTTTTTTTTTCTTTCTTTTTTTTTTACACTTGTAGACGGCGTTTACGGGGTGGCGTGCAGTAGGTAGAGGATGGGAAACGTGGAGTTAACAACGCCGAAAGGACGGAGATTGCGATTCTTGACTTTCTGTCAGATGGTGATGGGTTTTCTGGGCGTTGGATAGTTTTGCGGGGGACTGGAATGACTGCAAATTCAACCACTGAGAGACGCAATCTCGGACAGAAGGGGAACTCTGAAAGTCAATTGGGACAGTGAAAGACGTCATCGCCTTGTTGCGGCCCAGACCCCAGACGGTGGCTTGACGGCGGGAGGGTCGGAGAGGCGGCGTTGGCTCGGGGTTCCGAGAAGGCAGCCCTCGGGGATATCAAGGCGAGTCTTGACTGGACGAGACAAGTTATGGATCGTCGCTGCTGGCTAGGTACAACCCTCAAGGGTCTGTATTGTTAAAAGGTGGGAACGCTTCTACCTCGCCACCAAAATCCGGCCATACAGGTGAGCGCTCTCGCTGGAACATTGCTTTGAAGGGTATTCGCCACACGGGAAGAGTGTTGTATACCAAATAACATTACACACCCTTGAGGGTTGTAGGACCATGGTTTCAGAGGGTGTCCTAACGTGTGGGATATACACATTGGAATGCGCGGGTGAGTTGTCTCGGGCCAAATAAGCTTGAGGGCAAGGGAGAGACATGAGGGAGGATTGATGCACTATGGAATGCGGCTGGAAGATCGATGCCGAGAAGGGCCGGTTCAGCATAGGAGCAGATCTATCGCTGCCAATCGCATCAACCCTATCTGTAAAGCTTGGATTATCTCTGCATACTACATGTGAACACATCTCTGAGATAGACTATCATTCTCCCATGTTGAATAACAGCAATCCGTAACTACAATCCTCCTCCCACACCCTCTTTTCAATATGCCGCCTCTGGCCGCTGCCCGTCCTCAAACGCCACGTACACACACTCCTGCTTCAGCCAGCCTTTCCTTACACCACAAGAAAGTGAAACAAGAAAAGATCGGCTTCAGCTGAAAGCTTGTACGTCGAGAATATACCTTTGAGGAGTGACAATTTACCATCTTCGTTCTGTCTTGACTGCCACAGCGATATCCCTCCTCTCCGGGTCCACCATCCGGAGAACCTGCCGCCAGTCAATCTCCACTGCATCCGCCGGCTCCCGGGCTCCACCTCCGGTCCAACCCTCCGCCGCGGCGCCGCATCCTCCGGCGTGGAACCGGCACCATGCCTTTGCGTGCCGCGCGTCTACCCACAGCCGCGCAGACAGTAGGTACGGGTCCGCCAACACCCTCAGTAGCCCCTCCAGCGGTGGCCGGGCAAACATGTCCAGGTCCGTCCCCTCCTCCCCGGGCATCTTCCTCCTCGGGGCTACCTGCACTTGTGCCCTCCGCTCCCCGGGCGTTCGCACCCACACCGTGAGGTGGTCGAGCCCTCCTTGGACCGCCAGCTCTGCCAGCAGCGGTACCACGCCGGCCCCCACCCAACCCCTCAGCCGGTCTATCCGCACCTGCATCCTCGCCACCCTGCGCAGCGCGTCTGGGGTTGACAGCAGAACCGCCCGGCCGGGGAGCCGCTCATCGGATCCGGGCGTCTTGAGAAGTTCCCTGCGAATGTGTTGCGCATGAGGACCCGTCACGTCGAGCACGAACTCGTTGCTTGCATATAGCAGCGGTGTCGCGATGGCGTGTAGTGCTGGGTGCGAGAGGAGGACCGACACCGGGTTAATTGGCGACGCTGTGCATGGGCATAGCTGTATCGGCGCCTCGCTCGTTACGAGAGGCTGGAGGATGAGGCTTAGAATGTCGACAGGAAGGTCGAGGATAGTGAGGCTGTTCGCCTCAGTGCTTGTCATGATGACTCAGTCCAGAGTTGATGACTATAATTCCTCTGCCTCGGCTCTGGATGAGTTTCGTAAGAACAGGACGGCTGACATGCTCGTATGCAGAACTCAATCAATGAAACTTGAAGGTTAAGGAGCCTAGTATTGACTCCAATCCTGGTTCAAGAAGGCATGCCATTCAACTGAATCGTGTGGCGAGCATGTAGTTGTCAGATGCAAGTCGCCGATTGGGTGGAGGCGGGCTAAATACACAAGTTGGGGTCCCCGCCATCTCCCCACGTCGGGTTACCTAAGGGCGAGCTGTCCATGAGAAGTCCCTTCCATGAGCTCACAGAGCTCCACGGCCATTGTGGTAATAGACATTAAGGGAACTCAACTTTAGGTCGCATCTGTCTTGTCAATCTTTATCCTATCAAGTTTGGCAGTTGGCGTCCGGTAGACGGGATCGCGACATGGGAGAAACAAGCAACAGACTTACACCAAATGGCCAGCGCCAGGGGCCCTTGACTGAGGGACGGACATATGCCTTAGCAAATACTTGACAACATGATTTACACATGTTAGAGTATAATATACATATCTTATAGTATAATAATCCAAATTTAGGATGAAAATATACTAAGTTTCTCCTAACTTGTAATAGATTTATACTATTCTCATCCTAAACACGTTTACGCCCGCTTATATAACGACCATAACGACCACAACGACCACAACGACCACAACGACCATTACCTAGTATAATGACTCTGGCCTTGACCTCCATATGACGACCACGATTGGGACCACGACCACGGTTTCAACCGATAGTAAATACGACCTTGACAAGTCATAAATGGGTACCTGCACCCTGCCTAAACTCTATGAAGAGTATAGCGGTCGGCTACAATCACCAATCCAGTCACTAATATGGCCATTAAAGTAAATGCGTATGATTTCGGGTTACTTCTTGGTCGGGAGCCCAGTCAAAGCCGATCAGGCGCCCACGTCGGCCGACCACCTCTGACTACCTAGGTATAGCCCACTTCTTCGTCATAGTTGACCTCGTCTAAGAAGTCGCTGATTTAGTAACCCATGACGCCGTCAATTCACCTTCCAAGAGAATTCTGACCCTTCATATAGCAATGGACCTTCATGGTCACCGTCTGCGTTATCCTCCCCAGGTCGACCTTGGTCAACTCCGCAATTGCTTCTCCTACTCCCTTGCATCTCCTTCATTCACATCACCGCCCTGTGATTCCTTTCCCTGGTTCCCGAGGCGTGAGAAGATCATCTCAAACTTGGTCGCGACCCTCTTTCCGAAATTGACCAGGTTCCCAAGGCGTGAGAACACCATCTCAAACTTGGTAAAGGTCGTCTTCTTGAAGTCCTTGAGGTCATTGCAAAGCTTCTCGTTTTCCTCCTGAGCGTTCTTGAGGGCGACTCTGAGTTCGACCATGTCCTTTTCGTGTTCTTCGCGAGCGTTCTTGAGGGCGAGTTTGAGGTCGGCCATGTCCTTTCCGTGTTCTTCCCGGGCGTTCTTGAGGGCGAGGTCGAGTTCAACGACCTGCTTCTCGTATTTGGGCCGAGTTTTGCGCACGCCCTTGGCCTCCATTTGGAGATTTTCGATACGACACTTGGCTAGGGTCATATCTTCTTCCATATTTAGTGCGGCCTCCTCGCAAACTTTGACTCGATCTTGGACGGTTTCGATGTTCTGTTCCAAGTCCTGGTGGCGGTGCGAGGATTCTCTCTTGTGCTTGTCGATCAAATCTCGCAGCTTTCTTCCCCCGTACGCATTATCGATGCCCCTTCTCCAGAACTCATCACGTATTTTCAACTCGCAATCCCACAGGCGTTCTTCCAAGGCGGCGATGTCGTCTTGCAGAGAAGTGTCGGATGATTCATCAGCCGGTGGGGTCGCCATGGTGGTGTTGTTTCTGGCAATGCCGTCGAAAGCAGGACAGGCAGCTATAAATGCGGGAAAAGGAGGTCAAGAATAAGATGGGAAAGGCAGGAGCAATAAAGTTGAAGAAGAAGCAGATGGGCTTGACCACGAAAGTGTTATGCGGTTGGGATGTCAAAGGCGAGAAACCAGAGATGGCTTCTGGGCAAAAGAGAAACTCCGAGGCGATCTGGCAAAGGCTGCTCAAAGTCGCTCAGAAAGGGGCGCACGGGCGCGCAAATAATGCTGATGATGCTTCGATATCGATATATCGAGATGCCTTCAAGAAGAGGGGGCTTGAGGCTCTCTTTTGTGTGGTTTCGGAAGCTGCCTCGTCTTCTCTGTTGTTGATGTAGTTGTTGCGAAGAGAGGGTTGGCGGGAGGACATTTTCTAGAGAAGAATTGCATTTTAGATGCCTAGACTTTCTAGTTCTCCTGGCCATGTCTTTTATTCTCCTGATTTTCTATGTGCTCCCAGCTTATACATGGAGTTGAAGCGACGAGTTACCAAGGCTGCGGGTTACGGGGCGGGCTATGGGGCAGTTTTCTGCCTGAGGCACTAACATTTTGCTGGTTTGTTCAACACCACGGCTCAAATCTCATGATGGCAACAGTTAGATATTACACAGCATAAATCACACTTAGCATCAGGAAACAAAAATTAAGTTGGTAAAAAGGCATCATTCCATTTTTCCATTCTACCGAGTCTATGCTTAAATTCACAGGCCTTCATCCACTCATCGGGGCCCCCGGCCCAGTGAGCCCGCACCCGCCTTCGCTTTTCCCATGCAGCTTCTCATGTCATGACCGCCCAGGCCTGAGCGCGGCATCGTTGTCATCGACCCATGAACACAAACATGCAGAACTTTTCAAATGCCTCGGTATTTCCTTGTCCAATTACCGTAATGACAAAGGAAAACCTCCTCGGCCAGTCATAAGCCTATGCCCTCGCGAGGCGTCGAGGGTGGCCTGGCTCATTGCTCATCATCCATAACCCGTTCGTCTACACCACTGCCATCCTTTTCAGCAGCATTGTGCATTTATCGGGAGGACATGGCCTTGGTGACAAGGCGCTTGAGGGCGAGCTCCTGCTTCTTGAGGTCCTCAGCAGAGCTGTCGCCGAGCTCAAGAGCAGCCATGGCGTCGCTGATGGTGTTCTCGATCTTCTCCTTCTGGCCTCGCTTGAGCTTGAGGGACAGAGTAGGATCGGAGACAATCTCCTCGACACGGGTGATGTAAGACTCAAGCTGCTGCTTGGCCTCGAATCGCTTCTGGAAAGCGTCGTCGTTGGTCTTGAAAGCCTCGGCGTCGCTGATCATCTTCTCAATCTCATCGGTGGAGAGCTTGCCGACAGAGTTGGCAATGGTGATGTTGGCGCTGCGGCCAGAGGTCTTCTCAGTGGCAGTCACCTTAAGGATACCGTTGGCGTCGACCTCGAAGACACACTCGAGAACGGCCTCACCAGCCCTCATGGGAGGGATGGGGGCAAGAGTGAACTCACCCAGGGAGGTGTTGTCCTCGCAGTTGACACGCTCACCCTGGTAGACGGGGAACTGAACGCTCTGCTGACCATCGCTGACAGTGGTGAAGGTTCGCTTCTTCAATGTGGGCACTGAGGTTCCGCGAGGAACGACGGGAGCAAAGATGTTGCCCTCCATGGCGACACCGAGGGACAGGGGGGCGACATCCAGGAGAAGGAGGTCGGCGGTCTCGGCAGAGGTGGCCTTTCCGGAGAGGATACCGGCCTGAACAGCGGCACCGTAGGCAACAGCCTCATCGGGGTTGATGCTCTTCTCAAGCTTCTTGCCGTCGAAGAAGTCGGACAGAAGCTTCTGGATCTTGGGGATACGGGTGGAACCACCAACCAGGACGATCTCGTCAACGGCGCTCTTCTCGATAGCGGCATCCTTGAGAACCTGGCCAACGGGCTCGATGGTGCCAGAGAAGGCCTTGGCGTTAAGGTCCTCGAAACGGGCACGGGTGATGGACATGGTGAAGTCCTCACCATCGAAGAGGGAGTCAATCTCAATGGTGGCCTGGGCACCGGAAGAGAGGGTACGCTTGGCACGCTCGCAAGCAGTTCGGAGACGTCGGAGAGCACGGGGATCGTCAGACAGGTCCTTCTTGGTCTTGCGGCTGAACTCCTTCTTGCAGTGCTCGAGGAGGTTAGTGTCGAAGTCCTGGCCCCCTAAATGGGTGTCACCGGCGGTGGCCTTAACAGTGAAGACACCACCCTGGATGTTGAGGAGGGAGACATCGAAAGTACCACCACCGAGATCGTAGATGAGAACGTTGCGCTCCTTCTCAGACTTGCCGGAGCCAAGACCGTAGGCGATGGCGGCAGCAGTAGGCTCGTTGATGATACGGAGGACGTTGAGACCGGCGATGGAACCGGCGTCCTTGGTGGCCTGTCGCTGGTTGTCGTTGAAGTAGGCAGGGACAGTGATGACGGCCTTCTCAACCTTCTTGCCAAGCTTGACCTCGGCAATCTCCTTCATCTGTTTGGAGGGGTCAGAATTTTTTGCTCGAGCGTTGCGTAGCGTAACGTCGCTAGTGCGGGGGCGGGGAAAATTGTGATGGAGGGGCAGCCTGGCTTACCTTGGTGAGAACCATGGAGGAGATCTCCTGGGCAGAGAAGGTCTTCTTCTCGCCGAGGTACTCAACCTCGATCTTGGGGGAACCGTTGTCATCGATGATCTTGAAGGGCCAAGACTCGATGTCCTTCTTGACGGTAGGGTCATCGAAGCGACGGCCAATCAGACGCCTGAGGGGAAAATTTCAGTCAGAGGGTGTTTTTCGCGGGGGATCGGACCAGAGTAAAAAAACTCACTTGGCATCGAAGACAGTGTTGCGGGGGTTCATGGCAGCGTTGTTCTTGGCGGCCTCACCGATCAGACGCTCCTTCTCGGTGAAGGAAACGAAAGAAGGGGTGGTGAAAGAACCCTGCTCGTTGGCGATGATCTCGACATTGGTACCCTCGTACGTAGCAACGCAGGAGTAGGTGGTACCTGTGAGGGAACGTTGTTAGCATTGATAGTCGAGGAGATTTGAGTGTTCGCCGTGTTTGTTGAGCCTTTGTGTGATTTTTGCTCTTTGATGCCCAAGGAGGAGGGCATCGCGAGCGCACAAATCACCTCCGCGACGACGTCGCAGCAGCAGCAGCAACAACAACAACAGCGAAACTGAGGATCAGAGACTCACCCAGATCAATGCCAATGGCACCGTCATACACTTCGTCCGCCATTTTGTCTAGTCTGAAAGGCTTTTGGTGAAGAAAGGGAGAAGGATGAAGGGAAAGAGGAAGAACGTGGGGTTTCGAGAAAGAAATTCTCCCAACCAGATTTTGTGAGCGGGCGCTGATAATAAATTCGGGAGGGGCCCTGGGCTTGTGAACTTTTTTTTCTGCTGGGTGGGGCTATGGTGGGCTGCCACAGATCCCCTCCACTAATCCTATTAGGGTAAGGTCTCCTCGCCTGAGTTCTGAGTTTTTCAGGGCTCCAGTTCTTTTTTTTTTTTTTCTCTCTCGTCGTTGCGGCGGCGCCTGGGGCAACGGAAAAAAGAATCTGTAAAGGGCGCTTGTTTTTGGTTGGGTTGGGTTGAGAAATGAGAGACGAGGCAATTCTAAGCCGGAGATGGTTTATTTTCGTGGCAAGAAGCGGGCATCCTTGTCAACCAGGTTTTTATTCTACGAGACCTTGCGGTCGCTGAATCACGAGCAAAAAAGTTCATGATTATGTATATTTTCTTCTTATTTTTTGTGTGTAAGTACTTGTGCGGTGGCTAGTGTTGAACCCCCATTTCTCGTGACAACAATCACTGCTCCCACTACCGCCTGAGACTCACCTCAACAGAGACATACGTCCATCCAGTGGCGACGAACGGATTAGCCGCATCTCGAACCAATTTTTTTTCTTCTTCCCCTCTCCTTACATGCGGGATGGCAATCACTACTTGCTGCAGTACAACCTAGGCTAAAACGGCAACGCCGAGTAGCGAGCGAGTCGCTTCCTGAGGCTGTGTGTGATCGAGTTGCCGCTTTCGGAGCCGCGGGCGGCTAGGAACAGCCAGCCACGCAGTGGTAAAAAAAGGCACGAATCAACCCTATCTTGTTTCTAACGCAAAAAGGTCCCTGAGTATAATGAATAAATATGGGGGAAATGCCAGAGGTAAATAAATAGGATACTCAAAGATTTATAATATTATTTCTCATTTTTATCTCTTGTTTAGCTCATAGTTAGGCTATAAAGTGAATACTCTTTCTTGAGCGCAGCCGGGTGTCTCGAGTTTTTTTTTTACCACCGTTTACCAGCTTCGGTCAACTTACTCGCTCGCAACCACAACGTTCGACGCGACGAACTCTCTGACTCGTGGGGCTGTGTTTGCCTCCTGAAAGGCTGTATGCAAAAATCATGCTGGTTGGGTTTCGGACTGATGCTATTGGCTGAGGAAACGCTCCGAGTCAACGGCTGCAGCCAAGTTGTCAGATGTGCCGCCACAAGATAACCCTTGATATCGATTTCTTCTAGGCACTAGGCTAATGAATCTGATGACAGTTCAACTCGAATGTTCTACGTAGACGACTTGTTCAACGAGTCAACGGACGCCACAGACTTCCGAGAGGTTCCGCAACAGAAATGGGCCAAAGACGAGTGAAGTGCAGAAACCGATAACTCAGTCACTCAAGACTTGGTTGAGAGCAGATGGCTATCACACGAATTCATCATTCATGTAGTATCCGTCAGAGACCGCCTACATGATTGTCTAATCTTACTCAGCAGCAGTTAGCGTCATGAAGCTATCATTGACCGGGGACGTGTGGCGGCCGTTTCACTGCAATTTTAACACCTCAAAAGAGGAAGACGATGAGGTTTCATGCATTGTAACGGGAGGCGAATTTTTCACTGCGATTTTAACCTCACAAGACGAAGATGATCAAGACAGTTATTATAAACGCCATGCCCTGAGACACTAGACACTAGAAAGGGTGAGACCGAGCTCCTATCCGTGATCTCAACAGGTCCTTCACGTCAGAGAGCATCTTATTTAGCCGTCAAACCCAGTTTCTTCGCCTCGAGCTCCACGACCTCTGCAATAGTCTCCTTGAGCGACACCCCCTTGGGCTCCCACCCCAGATACTTCTTGGCCCTCTCCGCCTCGCCCTTGGAGTTGGCGCCCCACGACTCGGCCGACACCAACCCGAGCTTGGACACCTCCTCCAGCGGCACCGACTTTGTCTTGAGATCCGGCTCGTACCCCTGGCGTCTCGCCTCTTCGGCGATCCACGCCGCAATGTCGGCCCACACGTGCTGGCCGCCCCGGACAAAGTAGTAGGCGTGGCGGCCAAAGATCTCGGGGTTGCTCCGCTTTGATGGGTCCTGCGTTGCGTCGACGAATCTGCTGAATAGGTCTGCGAGGTCGTTGATGTTGACGTTGTCCCACTCTGTCTTGCCGGCCCCGATGACGGGTGCGTAGCCTAGTTGGAGACTCGCGTGGGCGAGGTTAGGAACCTGGATGCTGCGCTTGTTAACAGGGCCACCGCCTGTTCCGTAGATAGTTGGAGGTGCTACGATGATGGTTTTGACAGAGTCTGAGTTGGCTCCCTGGACAATCTTGTCGACATCTCTGTGAATGGCCGAATCCGGTAGGGTCAGGAGACGGTCGATATCGTTGATATCGTTGTACTTTTGCTCAGGGAGAGGTCCCTCGCCAAAACGCTTGTTATCAAAGTCGTACCAAGTCAGGATACCAGTACCCGATAGATGGATCCAGTATCCTGGCCTGTCAGCTGTATGACCAGCGGTAAGGCCCTTTGCAATTGCCTCGGCAGCAGAAACGGTATCTGCTGATTCTGCCGTGTCTGGAGTTAATGTTAGTTGGAGATCTCGACGTCACAGGTGTGTAGTTCATACGAATGACAATGTCGGCCTCAGCGGCCGCTTTCTCAATCACATCGGTGCTGTTAAGGTCGCCGTACACGAACTTGACGTCGGGGTACTTTTCAGAAACAGCCTTGGCACGCGCTTCGCTACGGACGAAGAGGTTGTATTCGTAGTCTGGGTGTTTCTCGTAGATCTTGGCAAAGGCAGCGCCTCCAATGAAGCCTGTGGTGGAAAGTCAGCGAGTAAACCACAATGATTAATTCTCTGCGCCATACCAGTGACACCGGTTCTGAAGAGCAAGTCAGCTTTAGACTATAGATTTCTGAATGCAATGGGGCAATACGCACAGAAAGATCTTGGGCGCCATCTTGATGTTGTTGCTTGTGGTTTGATGTCAAAGAGCAGCTCGCTTCTCAGACAGTGAATGAGGGGTAAGAGTGCTGTCTTGGAAACATCAACCAAAGCGAGACAGCACAATTTATACCATTTCACATGTTACTCTGCTACATCTGCGATTTCTAATCAACGGTGCAACTGAGGGTCGTTCAATCACTTCATTCCAGCGTCAAGGTTTCCCACAGTGGGAAAGCTTGGTAAGCGGGATGGACATCAATGACGGTATGCTTCCAATGATGTCGTGCTGTGGTGCGGGTATCTGCTGCAACCACACGAGGTGATTGGTGATCAGGGACTCTTCGGAAAAGGCATGCTTGCATGTTTCGGACGGTATTTCCGATGAAAGAGGTGTTGTTGTTGGTGAAGTTGATGGTGATGATTACCCTAGAGATGCCATCTTGATAATCAGGTTTGTGGATTGAGCTGGGGTACCTGGCTAGTAACATTGGTACATGTTTCCCAAGACGGAGCTATCAAATGCTAATATGATGGCCCCTGTCTATCAGTACGAAGTGCGTAATCGTCGACCCTATTGTCAACAACAAATGAGCATCACCAACATCTACATCCATTCGCAACGACACAAGCAACACCATCCAATTGCAATCTACCCATCAAACCAAAGTAACAATTAACATCCAAGACGCACGCAATGGCGGACCAAGCACCACATGCTTCCCATGGAACTCTAGCTCAAGCCATCCCCCTCCATTCCAGGCGGGGCCGGCGATAGCGTCAAGCCCAAACCGCGGGGGATAGCAAATAGCACCAATGACGCAACGCAAACCGCCCGAACCTAGCGAGTGCTTGTCTTTGCTTTTTGCTGATATTGGCCAAGATATGGATTGATACTGTATGGCCTGTCGTTTCCCCTCACGAGGATGGGATCTGCCATGCCAGGGTGATGGCTACTTAATGGACGACATCCCCAGCGCCCTCTCTCCGCTCTTTTCTCTTGCTTCATCACATCCATCTTAGCTCGTTCATCTCCACAGAGAGCTTCTGCTAATAACATCACTCACCGGTCCTGGACATCTAAACCACCTTCCACAACACATCACCAACACAAGCAAGTCATCATGCCTGACGACTACACCTACAAGAGCTCCGGCACCAACAGCCAGGTACATCCATCGCATCCCTGCCTCATCTTAATAGCGATACTAACGCTATTTCAGGGCAACCACTACTGCGCCCGAGACTACGGCAGCAGTGCCACCAACTCCAACTCGTACCACTACTCCAACTCGTACGTCTCTCTCTTGATCTTCAAGACCACCAACTGACCTTGATCTAGCAATGGATCGTACTACTACTCCAACCCCAATGGCAGCACCTACTACAACAACGGCCAGGGTGGCTCAACCTACACTGCTCCCAGTGGAGACACCTACACCTCCTCTGACAGCAAGAAGTAAACCCGAGATGTGCATCTGGAGGTGATGAAACGAGAGAGACCGACACACTTGCGACAAAGATGATCGCAGGAAATCACAATCGGGAAACGGGAATGCGTCGGAAGTCTGGTAACTTGCGCGTCTATGGGCCCTAGACCAACTCAGTACATAATTCCTCGGGATAAGCCGACCCTCTCCATCTCTCCCCCCATCCTGTGGCCATTCATAGTAAAGAAATCGTACAGACAAAGAAAGAAAATCGAAACCTTGCTGGCCTTTCCCCCCATGCGTCCTCCATATTGCATCCCTTGCTGACCTTTCCCTTCCATGTGCATCCCCATGTTGCCTCCCCCGCTGCGTCCCCCATGTGCGGCCATCCGTGATAAATCATACAATCAAAAAGAACCGAAAGTAGGCCTCTCTAGGGCATCCATATCTCACGACCCAGTTCTCACCCCCATCACTTGATCCGTGTATATGGGGTCTTTCGTCTGTGAAATCATCACGCCCTTATCCTCTGGCCCATGTTATGTGGTCAATGTCATCTGGCCATACCATCTGGCCATGTTGCCTCGACCACATTCTCTCTGGTCATCTCGCCTGGACCAGGTTCTCTTTTCTGACTGAGCATGTGATATGCCCACGCTCTTTGACCTTGTCGCCTGGTCCCTGTCGTCAGGGTAGGCTGTTCTGTCATCGTAGTTCCAAAAACGAATCCATACATACAACTCTCGTTCCTTCAGAATCTCTCCGATTTAGCGGCGGTGAACCGCGTAGTAGACAACAAGTCCGCTGATAAGGGCGGGGTACAGAACAGCAAGAGTCAGAAGAAGGTACTTGAGGGTACGGCGCTGGGCTGGGGTGAGAGTGTGCATCTCTCCCTCGGTGGCCCAGGGGATCATGGCGTCGAGCTTGTTCCGGATCGCGAGCACACCGATGAAGGGGAACATGATTGTCAGGATGACGATGGACGCAAAGACTCTCTTCTGTCGGTGGTCTTCGGCATCGTCAGGCTGCTGACGACGGTGAAGGACGTTGCCCCAGGTAAAGTCAACGAGTTCGACACCCGAGCGGTCACCACGTCCATTGTCCGATCGTCTGCCAAAGGTACTGGGAGGGCCCCGTCTGAATCTTGGTTCATCTTCGCTGAAGCTGTTGAAGGGTTGGATGTTGTCGCCGCACCATCCTCTGTTGGTGCCGAATCGACTGTCAGTCCCGCCGCTTCCCAGGATCTCAGAAGATGGGACAAGCAGTTTAGAGATACGGTCACTCGCTGCATGAGAGTTAGCATATAGTTTAAAGTTGGTGAGTGTATTTTCAACTTACAGTCTCGGGTTCTGAACAATCCGCTTCGGTTGGCACGCTCAGGATGGTGCGCAGGAGCAGGCTGTAGAACAGTAGACCCAGACGTGGGAGTCATGGGGAAAGTAGCCGAGACGGGGCTGCCGAAGGTACTGTTCATGCTTCCATGACCCTTCTTGGCGGCGAATTCAGCACCGGTCATAGTGTGATCCTCATCACCTCTCTGTCTGCGGAAACGCTGGAGCATGGCTGCTTCGGGAAGACTGATGAGGTCCATGTGAATGGTCTCAGTCTTCTTGAGGAAAGCATCGTGAGGGACGTGCTTCTTTCTTCTTCCCTCCTGGAAGTCGCGCTTGTACAGTGGCTTGTCCAAGATAGTTGGCGGAGTCTTTGGAGGCTCTCGTCCGAGGTTCTTGTTGACTCGAGGCCAGCTGAAGAGTCCGCCAGCGTCGGAGGATTCACCATTATCGTGAGTCTTGGAGGCACCGGTATCAGAACTGAGGGTCTGATAACTATCGCGACGTTCCTCATCCAGGAGAAGACTTCGACGCTTGGCAGTCTGTCCATGTCCGTCCTTACGAAACAGGCCTGCCAAAGACGCTGGGGTTCTTGGAGGCGACTGAACCAAGTTGCGAGTCGCATTCTGAGCAAAGAGCCCGGGACGTCCTCCAGACTGAGGAACAAGAACGGGGAGTCTGGTTGGCTTGTCGTTTCGAACACGGTAGGATCCGGTGTTGGCATCGCGAGAAGGATGCTGGATGATTCTGTCCATGGATCCATACTCGTAAAGATGATGGTTGCGCTCCGTCGTGTCAGAAACATCAGCAAGACTGCTTCCAGTACCCTTGGCGATGCTATCATGGAATTCCTGGCGCATCGAATCGTAGGGATGATGCTCAGTGGTCACGGTCTGCCAATCGGCCTCGGTACCCGCCTGGGTCTCGGTCCGGTTCTTCAGAAGTGTGACAATCTCGCCGCCCAGTCGGCGGTCCTCGATGGGCTCGGGAGATGGCTCTTCCTCTTGGTGTCGACCGACGGGTACCTTGACCTGTTCGTCGACATTCTAGGCCGATCGAATAGCCGCAGAGTTGTAAAAGGAGCCAACGTGACCACCATTCGGATAACCCTTGGGCGTGTGGCTCTCAGGAGACTGTGGGACGCTGTAGTTTGAATGGGTAGTTTTGCCGCTGTGGTGTAGCGCATCACTGATCTCCCGTTCGACTGACGAGCGCAAAAAGTCCGAGTACCGTTCCCCGTCATATTGAAAGGGGTCACCAAGTGTGCTGGTGGTGATGACAGAAGATTTCTTGGCCTTGTGTTTGTTCTTGGGAGCTTGCAGACCACCTTGAACAGGCAGGTCATCTTCATCTTGCAGAGCGTCTTCAGCTCGCTCACCCTCGCAGTAGGTGGTGTCAGGCTCAGCTCCGTCAGAGTGAAGAGCTTGCTTGTGTCCCTTTCTCTCCGTCTTGTCTAGCTCGCTGTAGAGACTAGAAGAGGATTGAAAAGTGCGCAAACGCGGAGATGACGCTTGCTCTGGTCGCACGGACGGCTGACGAACGGGATCGTGACGCGAGACAGGGTTAGAAGTCGGCGTTGGCTGACCCCAGCTCATGATGTGAGGATGAACAATAGCGTCTGTCTTGGAAGTAGACTTTGGAGTAGTAGTTGAAGCCAAGTTCAACTTTCCCTGTCGTCGCTGCGCCTTGGTGGTGACTTCGGGGTAAGGTGCAAACTCATCGTCTGCAGCGACTGTTTCCCACTCGGAAGCAGCTCGATCATCACCGCGATCATCACGATCATCTCCACGATCATCTCCGAGAGAGTTGGGACTCTCAAAGCAAGCCATCTTGGCCTTGACATTGCTAGATGGAGTGCGGGAGGTGTGATCATTGATGAAACCACGAGGGCGAGGAGTCTTTGGAGTACTGCTCTTGGGAGTACCATTCTTGGGAGTACGAGACTTGACATAGGAAAAGTCCTTGGTCTGAACATCCTCTTCGAGATTAGAGCTCGCAAAGGGATCCGAGTGATAGGAGACTGAGGTAGCGGTGGTGTTACTACCATTCCGCGCACCTCGGCCCGAATGATCACTCTTGGGTGAGAGGAACGACTATAAAGTTTTTAGTATGCCACGGCCTCGCCTAGATCGATGGATAGACGGAAACTTACGTTTTCGCCGTGAGGATTCATGATTGAAGTTTTAAGCACTGCCGTGCTTGTAGTAAAGTGGGTTTGAAACAACGGCAAAGATTCTCTGTCGAGCTCGTAGTGGAATGACTTTAAAGATAGTGACAAAGAGTATCTGCCGGTGTCTTGGAGATGATGGAGAAGAGTAGCTGTCGGTGCTTTGAATAGGTTTGATTGAATAGGATCGATTGAAGACAAAGGTAGAATGTGTTGAGGAGCCTTTGAAACGCTCACGATGGGATTATTGCGCAAAAACTAGGAGTCGCAACCAACCAGAGCGTTCTCGAGAAACGAATGCTCTAGTTGAAGCGGCACCCGGGGTGCGCGAGAAGCCGTTATTACCGTGATGCGATGCAGAGGGTGGTGTTTTAGGAGGTGAAAAGGTGAGGGTGTTTGGGATGTTTTGGGGAGGAGGGGGATTTGTTATTGCGGGAGGGAAAAAAGTGCGACGTCTATAGCCCCGACGCGTCGCCAGCATGTCCTATCGATTAGGGCTATAGCATTTTTTGCAATTATTGCCCTAGAGACAAGTTGTGGCCTTGAAACTGGCAAAGAACTGATGAAGTTGTCGTTGACAGTGATGGACGGCTGGCAGTGATGACATGTTGGCGAGAGCTTCTATTGGTAGATTCTCTATGGGATATCCGGGTCTAGCACGCCACATAGCGCCCATAGCCCTGTGGCTGTTAGTGATGGTTGAAACGGGCATAGTAGTTCCATGTCTCGGAAGCATCGAAAGAAAAGCCCCGACTTTGAAGTCTCTTTCCATTGTAGAGATAGACAAAGAGAGTCTGTGAGTGAAAGTGATCGTCCAAGCGGGGAACCGGACCAAGACTCTAGCCCCCGCGTCTCAAGATGGATGCCTGTGGTTGACCAATTGATGGAAGAGAAGGACCTCTTCAGACTGAACCATCAGACGCCATCTGTCGACTAGAGTCATCAAGAATCCTGTAGATGAAGACTCTGTAAGCATTGGGATAGGCACGAGTAAGCGTAACGTCGCTTAATTGACTTTCCTTCTCCCCCCCGTAGGCCCATCTCCATCGCTTATCGCGACTCTCTTGCAACCCTTGTCAAGCTGACCCGCCTTTTCAATCCAGGCCCAGCACGTACCCAGGAACACCCGCACCTCCGCCCGCAAATCATCACTCAGCCTGGTCTGTCTGCCTACTTTGTCATCGAACCAAGGCCAGCCAACTCTCATCTCTCTTGTCAAACTCGAGTCCTCGACTGCCTTGTCCATCTTCCGAGTTCTCCGAGCTCACTCTGCAGCCTGCGTCATGACCTCGCCCACTCAGTCTGAGCGCCGCTGGGACGGGCTCCCTGATGAGATCCTTCTCCAGATCCTCTGCTGTGAGTTGCCCCCGTCCGTGAATCAGTACCCCGCTATCAAGCTTGCTGACGCCGGCACTTTAGATCTCGAACCTCACAACCTACCCAGACTTCAACTCGTCTCACGTAGACTCAGAGAAGTCTGTCTTGACCATGAACTGTGGAAACGTCACTGTTTCGAACGTTCATCATGGTATCACTTCCTCCAGAACCGTCGGAAGATCTTTGCTGCTTCTGCCGAGTCAAAGCTGTGCAAGGCTAAGGACCCAGATGTAAACGACTATGATCTACTCCCAGACGCAGATGAACCCTCTCGGCCAGGCAGAGTGCATTTCGAGTTCCTCCAGGACATGGCCAACTGGGACCCAGCATTCCCCGGTGAGCACGTCTCTTGGTATGACGAGTACATTCAACGCCAGGGACCGACGTGTGTCAACTGGCTGGAGACGCCGCGTGTCAGAGTTGGGGGTTTGCAGCATCCCATCGAAGTCAGGGGCATGGCCCTCTACAACCCAGACAACGGCAACGATGGCCTTGGTAGCCTCTTGGCCGTCTCCCCCTTGGACGATGGGTCCGTCTGTCTGTGGGATGTCAACGGAAGCCGAGGGAAAAGGGGAGGGATCGTGGCCACGAGCCGACCCGACATTCTCTTCTTTGACGGCCGGGGAGATCAGAACACGAGGCGGTCCAAGAAGATCGACACGGGTGTCACAGAATGTGTTAGCGTCAGCAACAGCAACCACAAGGCTGTCTTTGCTGTGCAGAGTCGTAAGTGCCGAGCCCACTATCCTTGACGGTTGATCTTTCTGACACTCTACCAGACCTCATCGAAGTCGATCTCAACCGTCTAGAGGTAGTCAAGCGAGATTCCTTCGAGTGGTCCATCACAACTTTGTCACAGATCCAAGACGGCGTTCCCTTGACCGTCGGCACCTCATTGGGCATCCACCTACACGACTTCAGAGCACCGTCAAACGTGCACGACGAGGTTGTGGAGCGTCTCGATGGCCGCAGCAGCCTGGAGGAAGACAATCCCTTCAAGGCCATCTTTGACCCAAACCCACTGCCACCGTACGCCTCACTGTCTCAGCCAACGCCGACCAGCATTCTCCACCTGCCCCGGCCGGCGGGCGATGAGATGGTGTCGGACGACATCTACGTGTCGGGACGCTTTTCCAATATTCTGCATTACGATCGGCGCCAGTTCCCCAAGATCATGGGCTCCATCTACTCGGGATCGAGACTATCCAGCCTGGCAGCCCTGCCTTACCCCTTCTCTACGGTGGACCACGAGGTGCGCCGTCGGGGCGAGCTCTCGGCCGAGAGAGTTGAAGAGTGCAAGACGTCTGAGAATGGCCGTACGCTGATTGCCGGCGGAGAGTACAAGACCAAGGGTTCTCTGGAGCTGTATGGTTTGGGGTCTGTAGACCTGTCAAGCGACGGACCTGTTCAGCAAAACTCTACCATGAAGAACCGCTACACAGCAGCTTCATCCATCATCTTGTCGGTAATCAACCACGGGACCAAGATTGCCTTTTCGGACGGGGCCGGGCAAATCAAGTGGTTCGAGAGGGACGGATACACCGAGTGCCGAAGGACCAAGATCGGGCACAGCGACGTGCAGACACAGGCGTCGCTCTTTGCCTCGATGCCGGGCTCGGACGACCTCGCACGCAAGATCCTGTCTACCAAGCGCCGGTGCAAGCCGGACCGGCCCAACGAGGACAACATCCTGTTCTGGACGGGGGAGAAGCTGGGCATGATCAGCTTCACGGGGGGTCCACTCTTCACGCCGGAGGACTTTGAAGAGGATAGGACCGGGGATGCTGCGGAGGAGGAGAAGAAGAGACGGGTGTATTCACAGCGGATGCGGGAGGCTCTGGAACGGCAGGCTGACGAGGCACGGTTCGTGCAAGGTCTTGGGCTGGCGGAGTGATGATGATGAGGGGGGTGGGTGGGTTGCATTAAGGGTCCTGGATAATAAAAAGAGAGCGGCTTTTTTTTTTTTTCTTGCTTCATCTGCATGTGTGATAACCGGAAGATGATGGGATCAACAGTTCACTCTGCAGGGAAGAAAAGGACCCTTGAAGAGGTTTCAGTGGAGAGATTTGCCGATGACGAGAGCGATCGTCGGTGGAGAGAGCGAGAGCGAGAGGTCCTCTGACAAGTTGCTCATGTGTCTGGATGGGCACACCCACGTTAGCCAAGTAATAAACGAGACTCCTCAAAGGATGAACTAAGGGTTGTTAACTATAATCAGTAAATTTATATTAAATATAATAAAAATAAGAGATCATTTAAAGAACTTTTATCTATTCCTACTATATTCTTTTGATTATATTTAGAGAGTAATTCGTTTTCTCCTTGACCCGCGTGACACCAAAAGCTTACTCTCCCTTACCCGACACTCGGTGAGCGATCACTGCTCTATAGAGTGAACCCACGTCTGAAGAGATGAGGCGGCGGAGCGGCAAAGCAGAAAGAGTTGGTTGACAGCTTTCGGGGCCAAGGCACTGCTGCGGCCGATGGACGTTTGAGCAAGCATCAGGCTGGAAGAGAGTTATAGGCGGCGCAGGGTGCTTGCATGCTGCGAGATGGATGTGGTCAATGCAGGGCGTGGCGGTGATGCCGAGGAGTGGATGTTGATGGTGATGATGGTCGAGGATGAGTTGACTGGATAAGAGAGAGTGAGGAGTACAGTAGTTTCTGTGCTGTGTTGTCTATCAGTTTTGTGTCTATTGATAGAAGAAAGGTAGATTACATGCTGCATCTCAACCCAATCCAAATCTCGATCCAACGCTATCTACCTTGGGTATGAGTCAGTCAGTTCGAAAGCATCTGCATCTGTCCATCTCTGGATGCATTAGCTGCCGTTTTCTCCACATTCGCTCTTACTCACGGGCATCCAAAGATCAAAAGACGGTAAACCACTGGAAACAAGATCCCATCGGTTAAACGAAAGATTTTGTAAATTCCAAATCTCATCTTGCAGAAGCCTTTCTCTCCCACTGAGCCCATCTTTCTCTGCCAAGGTCCACGTTGGCTCCAGTTCAGGTGCCCTTCTGAAATACAGGGCGACCAATCACGGGGCTCCGACGGTATCCCTGGACCAATGATGACGATGGGGCACGCTTGACAGGTCCGAATGGCGCCAAAGGGAAATAGACGGGTTTTCTAGCAACGGGCTAGAGCAAGCTGAGGCTATCTGGTAAGAGGACGGCAGTTATAGGCTATTATTGGGAGGATGACGGCTGGTAGAGGGCCTCATATCGGTCTCAGAGTTGGGCCTTGATAGCGAGTTGAAGCCCAGCATTGAAGTTCAACGACGATCTTTCAATGGATGATACCAAGGTCCCCCTCTTTTTCTGTATCACGCACGCATCGCCCATGGATTCGACATCAGGTACTCTGCTCTGCTAACCTTCAAAGGGTATCCCGGTCTTTTTTGGACTTTCTCGCGAAAAGAGAGGCTACTGTCCAAGGCACCGGGCGCCGGTACGGTGGCCCCTGGGCGGGAAGTGGGTTTATATGGCATCTTCGAGCGGGGGGAGAAGAGAGGTGTGCGCTGTACATTACGGGGTGGAGATGTTTTTTCGCCTTGTTATTGAAATCATAAGCATGGTGTAAAGCCAAGTTTTTTTTTTTTTTTTTTTTGTTGAATAGGCGGTAGGGGTTTGGTGAACTAGATACGGAGTACAAAAAGGCTGAGACATGGGGATCTTCGCCGGGATTTCTTTTCCTTTCGGTTTAGGGATTACCAAAAGAGAAAGAGAACAAGAGACGTCTTTGATCGATATTGGTTGAACGCCTCCAGTGTAGCAGTGGCCCATTGCCCTGGATTTGGTAGTCTGGAGGGAAGATCCCTGGTCATCTGCAGCGAGCATCTCGTGGCTTCAGCGGAACCCCCCCTTGTCTGGACCGTTTCGGCCGGGTACAGACGTTCAAGGGAGACAGCTTTCCAAGTTTCTGTCGACGACATCAGGTCAGTTTTTCGCCTGGCCGAGGCCCCCAGTTTGCAGGCGGGTTTACGAGGCTGACCTGCGGTGACGATGGCCTCTTTTTACACTCACTACTGTAGTGTATTGATAGCGTGTGCTGCGCTGTTTCTCTCTCTCTCTCGCCTGCTGCGGTCGGCGCCTAGCGACATAACACACCGCCATGCTGCCATGCCTTGCCATGATCATCGACAGCCAACAAGTGTGTCCAAGATTACATTCCCGATGTTTCCAAGCCCCCCCCCCCCTTCCCTTCCCCCTCAGGGTTCCTCATTTTAAGGTCCCGGTGCCACTGCCGCAATAGCCATAGCGCTCCACGCCGGTTCGCCATTAGAGCCCGGAGCCCGGGCAGCGCAGCGCAGCTTAAAGAATTGAAGTTGGAAAAAGCAAGCCAGTCAACAAGAGTGAGGCGACCCGTATCTGGGACCTCTCTCTCTCACTAATGGGAGGATCCCCTGGGTAATAGGCAGGGCCTCCAGCAAGCGTAAACTCGTGTGTGTCGTGTCATGCTCTCTGTCGAAGAGAGGAGATCCAGGGGGGGTACTTGCAGCAAAACAGCCACCTAGCAGCATCAACCTAGCCAGACAATTCTCACGCTTCAGCGCCTCACACACCCCCAAGGCAAGGATTCCCCAGCGCGATCCGGGCGGTGATTTGGTAGAGCCCAGAGGAAAAGCCCACGGCAGAGGCAGAGGCAGAGACAGGACGGACAACTGTACAAGGATGATAGGGCCTGTCAACCCAAGTGCCCTGGGCTTGTTGTTTTGCGTGCACCTCAGTCAGTGAGGTCGCCCTGCCCTGTGTTGGGGGGTGTGGAAGGCTTATTTGGAGACGAAGCCCGCTCTCTCAATCTTGCTTGTGTGCTCTCTCGGCTTGCGGTCCCTTTTCCCCTTCTCTTCTTTCTTCTCTGTGATCGGCTTGCATATCTCGCTCGACGTTTAAACCAGTCCAAAACCGTCAAGAGAAACCATTAAACGATCCCGACTCCCACCCCCCAAGACAACAACAAGACTTACGGTGAAACTCGAGGCTATTCGACTCAGCTCTTGCACACAGTCTTTGTACCTACCCATGCATTTCCCAACATAACAACCATCCCATTTCGTTTCTTCTTTTCTTTCCTTTTTTTCTCACATTTCACTTTTTTTTTTTTTTTTTAAATTTCTCTCTCTTTTTGCATATTCACTTTTCTTTCCCCCCTCCATCTCAACAACCGAACTTCCGGCTTCCACCGCCAACCGCTGGCTCACGCGCGTCCCCGTCTCCATTCCCGCCACTTCGCATCCGAATCCGCTTCCGGACTCACCGACTTTGAAAGGGGAGGGGCAACCAAAGATTCTGAGTCGTATTCTGAATCGTATCTCTATTGTTTCAACATAGAGACAAAGAAAGAGAGGGCTGTAACCAACAAAACGCAACGCAACGCAACGTTCACAGAGAAACCATCACAAAGTGGCGTTTCCATTTTTACCCCCTATGTGACCTCTTCCTCCCCCCTCCCTCTTCCTCCCCCCTTCTCTCCCCTTGCACCTGTCAATCTAACCCACCCCGGCTCAAGTCGATGAGCATGTCCCATGGCATTTCGGGTGGATGACGGGGGTCTCTCGCTTGGTGCTACCGCCGGCCCCGACCCGTATGTAGTCGGCGGCAAACGGAGGGTGAGCCACTCGGACGGATGCGATGATGGCTTCACTTTCGGTCCAAAGAGGAAGAGGTTCGACGACAAAGACTACTACACCAACATTGACGATGCATTTGCACTTCCATATGATGATGCATACGCATACAACAACAACAACAGCCCGCCCGTAGCTGGGCCTACTAGTCATGAGTCGCCCGCTTACCCTTATCCATCGCATTTCCATCACCGACATGGGTATCCGCGGGCCCATTATGGCGTCGTCCACCAACACGCCGACTATCCCTACGGTCGTTCTTATAGCTCCCCTGCAGAGGAAGATGTTCCTCACCACGACGACATTGAGACTACTCCTCCACCAATTTCTCCTCCATCCGATCTCATGGCCCTCAACAAGCTCGGTTTTCTAGTCATCCGTGAGCGTTCGCCACCTCCCGAGGATCACGAGTTTCCTTCTATCGACGCCGGCCTCGACTTTGGCTCAACCCCCGAGCCTCGGCCGGCACCAGCAGCTGCATTCGGCCCGGCTCCCGTCCCCGAGGCCTGCGCAATGGAACGCACCGAGTCCGGACTTTCCGTCTCTTCTGATACGACACAGCACTCGCTTGCCAGCCTCGCTCTCAAGGCAGAGGATAATGGCCTGTCATTGTTGGGCGACCTTGATGCTGCTCGCCTTGTTAAGAACCACGTCGCCGGCCTAGGCTCTAACCGCAGACGGGATCGTCGACATCGTCGGTCTGATTCGAGGCACGGCCGCATCCTTCGGACTCTCATCAATCCCAAGTCTCGCGCCGCCGATTTCCCACTAGATGAGGATGCCCTTCGCAGCATCTTCTCTGCCGCCAATGAACTATTCTTCTTCAACACCCTCGCCGGTCGTGTTGCCTGGGATTGGAGTCACCCTGCATCTGCCCAATATCAGGCACACATCGTCGGTACCACCGCTGTGCGACGTTCCCCTGTCAGTGGGTTCGAGACACTCATCGTGTTGTCTTCGCCTATTCTCAAAGACACCCAGTACAACCGTCGCCTACTTATTTCGACATTTCTACATGAAATGATTCACAGCTACCTCTTTGTTACATGCGGCCTCAAGGCCAGCCACGACGGCGGCCACACCGAAGGATTCCGCCAGATTGCCGACACTATCGATGACTGGGTAGGACGAGGTAGCTTGCGACTGAGCGAAATGGACGCCGACCTGGAGCACTTCCGCGAACGCCCTTCTGTCGCCCACGAGCAGCACCAGGTCCGCAGCCGAAGTGCTGACGACCAACGCAAGGTGCCCTGGCGATGCGAGAGATGGGATGGCTGCTCCAGACATGACTACTGCGAGCCCCGTCCACGACCACACCCGGATCACATCGACTGGGAGTGGAACGACCGAGAAGGGCGTCGAGCCCGTGATCCGAGAAGGAGAGCCTCACCATTCTACTAAAGATGTAGATGGCTCTTCCAAGGATTATCTAACCATACGTTTCTTGATCAGGGTGGTGCACAACCACATCCTGCTACTATAAGCCATGGCCTACATCATGGCATATCGTTATTACCATTATCACTTTATCCGACCTGACACCAACCATGTCAAGACCGAATCACCCCTTTTACGAACTATTCATCGAGGCACTTGTCTCTGTACTCATACGATATCCCCCCTTTTTACACTTGAAGCGATCTTGGGCATCCATCATTCGAATACTGGGCGTTGAAAATTTTAGGGAGCAACATGAGCTCGACATCACTGGGTTTTAACTTATGACGAGAAAAGTCAGGGAAGCGGGAAACAATTATTATTATTGAGAAATACCTTATTTCAGCGGTGGCATTTCCAAGCGGCTGCTTCAACTCTTTTTTTTTTCTATGTTTGTCGAGATATCAGATTTTATTATACCTCTTTTTTTCTTACTGTACGGCTTGATCATCAAGGTAGTTTAGCCAAGATTGAATCCATCACCGTCACCAAAAAGGAAAAAAAAAAGGTGCAAGTGATAAAAACAAGGATTCTGCTCAGCTCATGTGTGATATGTGATGATCATCAGATGTATCCATGCAAAACACCCTTTTTCTGATACCCTATTAATCCTCGGTAATACCAGGATGTGATGCTCGTCATGTTTCAACGCCACAAATGCAAATAATGCTGATCATGATACCTACCGTGTTCAAGGCTTACCGCCAAGGATGATTCCCAGGAGCGGAAGTTTGGAACGCTGACTGGCTCATTTGACGTGTGTGTTTGACTGAGGGGATCGGCAAATACCCTGAAGAGACTCAGCATAAAGGTGAAGTAGATTTATATGAAAAATAATCAATTTTGCTCTATCTTAGATTATGTTTATAAAATGTAAGATAATTTATGTTTTATAATATGAAGATAACAATATAGATTTATTAATTATTATCCTAACCGTAGACTAAGGTGGTAAGGCAACATCCCACACACGCGCTTTGGTGAATCGCAGCTTGCTACAATTGACTACGCACTGACACATGTTGATGGTTGCAACCACGACATACATAAGCTGACTTGTTCGCACAATGCTTGTTATCATTCCCTATTTATCTATGCGATCAAATTCTCTAGTCCAACACATTCTTTCTCGTCATTGTGAAAAGGTTCAAAGCCAAACGTTACATGGCTCAGGGATAATATATCCTGCACATATCGTACATCTAAATGACCTCGCGCTAGATGATATCTGAATCGGTTCAGAGACACACCCTGACTTTGCCAACTCAAGAGTTTAGTCTGACAGGCTCTTAATAGCATTATGGATGCAGCGACCGATGATGCTGGACCACTTCAGACCGTTGATATAGTCCTTAGCATCAATACTCTCATCCCAACCAGGGAAAACAGCTACATTGGATTAGCAAGATGTTTCAAAGTATTGTAAGGCATGTACTTACCACCAGCGTAACCAGTCCACAGACCAGGTGCAAACACGACATGCTTGAACCAGTCTCGTCCATCAAGACCACCCTCGTAGAGGAAACTCCTCTCAAGAAGCTTGTACCTCTTGTTGAGTTTAATAATAGCGTGTCCCAAGCGGATCCTC
This sequence comes from Fusarium duplospermum, assembly GCA_003946985.1. Taxonomy (NCBI): domain Eukaryota; kingdom Fungi; phylum Ascomycota; class Sordariomycetes; order Hypocreales; family Nectriaceae; genus Fusarium; species Fusarium duplospermum. The sequence goes on from NKCI01000045.1 coordinate 38,833, forward strand.
TCAATGATGTTCCACCATGGGATGCCTGCCTCAATTTTATTAGTGACCACCTCGGCCTCTTCATCAAGTCGAGCAGCCTTGACGCGAAGCTTCCTCAGTGAGTGGCGAATGCCCTTCAGGCTCTCCTTGAACTCGTCTTCACTGCCGGCGGTGGCGCCAGCAGAGACGCTGCCTCGGAAAGCAAATAGCTTGTCGTCGCTGAGGTTTTCGGGGAGGGGCTCAAACTTGGCTTCCACCTTGTTGAGGTAACCATCCAGAGCATCAGCATACTCAGTGGCACTGAAGGGGATGATGATGCTGCCGGCCAGCTTGGCAATAGTCAATCCCAGAATCTGGGCCATGGTTCTGTGGTACTTGAATCCACGGTCGCCGTACTCGCTCATCCAGTAAAAGCTGTCGTAGTTGCTGTGGTAGTGATAGACAGCGCTATGGCCGTTGTACTTGAAGCCGAAGTCAATGCTGGGGATACCAGCATAGTCTTGGAAGGCCGTGAAGTCACTACCACTACCCATGGTCTTGATTCTGCCATCCCAAAGATCTCCAACGGTCTGTCCAGGGACTGTCTGGTTTGGCGAGGGAACAATGCTCGTGACATCGCGGATAACCTGGTTGAGTAGAGGGGCGGCCGATGCGGTGAACTCGGGGCCATCCACGCCGACGTCAACATTGACATAGGCCACACTGGCTCCTGAAAGCCATGGGAGAAACTCTTCGACCCATTCGGTGCTTCCAATAAGCGAGTACTCTTCGCCGTCCCAGCTCGCAAAGACGATTGTACGGAGAGGCTTCCAGCCTTCTTCGATAGCCTTTCCAATTCCACGGATGACTTCGTTGATGACAGCAGAACCACTGTTAGGATCACCAGCTCCGCCAGCAATCCAGGCATCCCGATGGTTTCCGACAACAATGACCTCATCCGCAATACTGCCGTTGACCACACCAATGACGTTCCAGAGAGGGGTGGTGACATATTTCTGCTCGTTGTAGAGGTTAACAACGACGTCGTCAGGTGTAGGGCCAATGTTGTAGTCAACGCCCTTGTATCGCAAACCGAGGTTCTTGTTCCAGTACTGGTTGAAATCAGTAGACTTGGGGCCGTGGCCATTGAGGGCCTTGAGAATAGGCAGGGCATCGCGGTATGAGATTGGGATGGACGGGATCGATGGGGTAGCATCATCGACAGGGACGCGAGGAGCGCCAGGTTTGGATGGATATCCAGGAGTAGAGCTATAAAGTCAGCCAAAGTTTCAACATCCAACGCAAGGGAACATACGGGTCACCAGGTCGAATACTCAGGAACTCTGCGCTTCCACGCTGGACACTGCTAGGGTTTCGTGCAGGTCCTTCGGGATAAGGGTTGTATCCGTTCTCTTCGGTTCTCTCGCCATCATCGCCGGGATCACTGTAGATGAGGACCCCAATCATGCCCAACTCCTGAGCGCGCTTGACCTTGAGGCCACGGAAGATTCCTCCATACTTGGCAATGGCGACCTTGCCCTTAAGTTCAATACCGGCTTCGACGAGATCCTCAAAATCCTTGAAGGTGCCATAGTTGACGTAGACGATGGAGGCAGTAACGTTTCCACTGGCAGCATAGCCGTGGAAAATAGGGACGCGGTTCTCGAGAGATGTCGTAGGGTCCTCGGGGATGACATCTTCCTCGAGGGAAGCTTTGAACGTGGCAGTCCAGTCGTTTCCGTCCTTGGACTTTTCCAAGAGAGAAACGCTGGCATCGACAGGGTAGTTGATGTAAACATCATAGGAGACAATTTCGGACTTGACTCCGAACTCCTCCCAGCGGTCCCTCGTCCACTCAGCCTAGAGGATGTGAGTTTTCGCTCATTGATTGGCAGGAGCTTAGTTACCTGAGAATAGTTTTTACCAGCCAGGTGAGGTCCCGAGGTGTAGTATCGGCTCCATTCCTCGGCCTTCTTGGGGTCAGGCGTATCGAAGAGGATCCTATCCAGGTCTTCTCGGCTCAGAGGCTTTCCGTGAGGCCAACCACCCGGTTGACCGCGGTGATAGCGATGAGGCCATATGAATAGGCCGTGGAAGATAAAAGAGGCGAAGCCACAAATAAGAACAACCGAGCTGACGATGGTGAAGAAGCGACGCCAAGTCTGGTGCGGGTACCTCCTCCTGGGAGGACCGACCCGGACGGTCTGAATGAGAGGGGTCCTCTCGTTGGCCATTTTCTCCTGGGGAGTAGAGCTGAGAATTTGTATTTAGTAAGTGCCGACTTAGAGTAGAGGCGAGGTCGAGCTCGAGATGACGACAGCCGGAAAGTGGAGGGCGTAGCTTATCGGGGACCAAAGCACTCACAGGCTGCTCATAATGAAGACGTCCTCACGGATAGTGCTCCAGCAGTTGTTAATGATCCGTCATCCAGTGGCGGCCTTGCAAGGTGTCTATGGCCTTTGGTGTTGTTGAAGTGAAGTGAGAGCTTTGGGCTTGGACCTTGAGTTAACAGGGCTAAGGCGTGATGTGATGGGCGATGACGTTTCAACGGGAGGGAGCTTATTGGCCAATCGCAGCAGGGTTTCACCCAGAGGCTTAGAGTGGAAAATGGTACCGCGCTTCACCAGCCACTCAGTCTTAGGATGGAATTTGACAAGAATTGTGGCTTGAAATACACTTTCAGTGGCCGGATGCATACAATTAAAATCTACAATAGAATACGCAGTCCAAGTAGATAGGTATTCCGTATATATCCTGAAGGTATGTATCCGTTCTCATGACCCAGCTAGGCAACCGGCAACCGGCCGAGCACTTTTCCCCGGCTCGGGCAACAAGCGGGGGTAGACGGGGAGGCGTTCGGGGCTGGTGGATTACTCACACCCTGGCGCTCTTTCCCATGCACCCCGGTCCGGTCAAGAAATAAACCAGACACCAGGACGATAGAGAGTCTTAATTAAGTTAATAAAACTTAAATAAAGAATATTATTTAAATATTATAAAATATTAAGAGATTTAATAAATAATATTTATAATTTATATATTTTTATTTTATTTTATTAATTATCTTTAAGAAGGGATATACTAATATATTTATACTGATGTTTCGTTTTTTTACTCAACCTAGGTGCCATCCATGTTAAAACTGAAGATGGTGGTCCGCTTTCGGGGGGGGCTTGCCCCAGAAAAATCAGATTACACCGACAATCGCCACTTGCAAGTTGGGAACTTTCCAACAAGGGCCCCGGGCCGGATCTTTTTGTATGGTCAAGTGACGGTGTAGGTTCTCTCTTTTCCGAGATCCTGTGCGTCATCGTCACAGTTCGCATAATCACTAACAAATGTCTCGCTTCTTGTTGTCTCGCGCGGGGGAAAGCTACCTAGCTCTCTGGCCTCAAAAAAAAAACCGGCAACTTGAACTGACAGCCGAAAGGCGTTCCACACAACGGACGGACGTTACGGCCGATATGTATGCGGGCTGCGCGCTTGTGACCCTTCCTTCCCGGACCCTCCACACCCACAGACGAGCTGCCGCTCTCCAATGATCGGCCCTTGTCCGCTGGAATTGCCCAAAGGATCCCCTGTCGCGGCGTCTCACGGGCGACTTTGGGGGGGTTGGATCGGGGTGGATCTCCCCGAGAGATGCACATTTTCTGCACGGCACGGGCTGGGCCAACCCGTTTCTGGTCAGCGTTGGCTTATTAACTGGAGGTTCACCTGAACCTCTGTGACCCATACCTTGGCTTGGCTTCACTCTCCGTCTGCCTTGGTTCAACCTCGTCTTGTTTTCTTCTCGGTTGAAGATTCAGATTGCCGACGTGCCTTGCCCTGGAAACAGCTTCAAGGCTTCTACGTTTCTCCTCTCAAATCCGCCTCGTACAACTTATACGAACTGCTACAAGCACTGTCAGAGTCTGATCCGCGCGTTTCCCCACTCGCGGCCCCCAGATCGTCTTGCACCATCGAACCATGACAATGACGACCAAAGACAAGCCCAAGCTGCCCGTCCAGCAGCTGGCGATCCTGGGTAAGCATCAGAGCCTTTTCTGTCGCTACTATAGCTATTCCTAGTCATACTCCCAAGCGGGCGTCCCGAGGCCAGTGCTTGGGTACACAATCGAATGGCTCTCTGTATCATGAATGTGCTACTTGTGTGGTTTTCTTGTCTGCCGGTGCGAATACGTGCTACTGTACCATTGTTTTGACAAGAATAACTTCTCATCGGGAGCAGAGGCACTCTAGCAGGATGATTTCAAACATAACTCGTGAGGACATCATGGTCCGGTTCACAGGTACCCTCTGTTTCGTTTGTTGTATATGCTGACATGCCGATAGCCGTTGCCAGAATCGCAGAGCCCATGGCCTACACCTCCGTCTTCCCATACCTACCTTCCATGGTTAAGAGTTTTGGTGTCAAGACAAACAAGGTTGCTCGCTGGGCTGGTATCACCTCGGGTGTCTTCTCCATCGCCCAAAGTATCACCGCTGTTGGCTGGGGAAAGGCATCTGACAAGTATGGTCGAAAGCCTACCATCATCACTGGTCTCTTGAGTACCATGGTGTGTTTTGTCATTTGGGGCATGTCTACTAGCTTGCCCATGGCCATTATCGTGCGAGCTATCCAGGGTGGTGGAAACGGCAACGGTACGTGAGCTTCCTACTTGCTTGATATCTTCAACTAACAGTGTCCTAGTTGGTATCATTCGAACCATGGTAGCCGAGATGGTGCCAGAGAGGGAACTGCAGCCCAGGGCCTTCAGTATCATGCCTCTGGTCTGGAGTTTGGGTTCTGTCATCGGTCCCAGCTTCGGAGGTTTCTTTGCCGAGCCGGCAAAGCAGTACCCAGGTATCTTCGGAAACATTGAGTTTTTCAAGCGTTTCCCTTTTGCCCTTCCCAACTTGGTCTTGACCATCTTCTTCCTCATCTCCGCTACCAGCGCAACCCTGTTTCTACATGTACGCATAACCCTTTGATGAGGCTATTCAAGCTAACAAACTCCAGGAAACACTCCCGAGTAAGCGAGGTCATCGGGATTGGGGTCTTTTGGTTGGTGATCGCATCAAGCGTACCTTGAGACGTTCACCCCAAACCCCCTCAACGCGCCGAGCCTCCTTTGTGGATGGAGAGGCTACTGCCCCTCTTCTCCCCAGCAAGGTGATCCCAAAGAAGCACAGCCGTGAGCCCTATGGGCAACACAAGGAGAGAGTCTTTACCCGCCAGACCATCATCAACCTCCTTGCTTATTCGTTCCTGGCGTTCCACTCGGTTGCCTATGATCAGGTCCTCAGCGTCTTCCTGTACCACCCGGTTGAGGACAAGACCCCCGACAACTTCAAATTCCCGTTCTACTTTTCTGGAGGATTTGGATTGGAACACGGTCAGATCGGGTTGATCTTCACGTTGTACGGTATAGTCTGCGGCGTGATCCAGTTCCTGCTCTACCCCCCGATTGTGACTCGTTTCGGCGTTCTGCGATGCTTTAGAGTTTGCTGTAAGTCATGAACGGCATACGGAGTGTGATTCGGTACTAATTTCTCACAGGTCTTCTCATGCCTCTTGTGTACTTCCTCACCCCGTACTGCGTGCTTTTCTCAACATCCCAGTCTCGGCTTATCGCCCTTCTGGTTGTCCTCTTGATCAAGGCGGCTGCTATCATCGTTGCCTTCCCCTCGACGACGATCCTCCTTACCAACTCTTGCACTTCTCTCAGTGTGTTGGGTACCCTGAACGGATATGCCACCACATTTAGCGGCATCGGCCGAGCCCTAGGCCCGGCCTCGACGGGCGCCGTCTTCACCTGGGGCGCTGACAATGGTTATATGGTAACCCCCTGGTTCTACCTCATGTTCGTGGCCATCCTTGGAGCCATCCCTGCGTACATGGCTGTCGATGGCAAGGGCCCTACGGCCTCGGCGGAGAGCAGTGATGCCGAAGATGACGAGTCTACGGATTCCAGCACGCTACTGCTGCCAGATGACTCTGCGATAGCTTCGGATTCTGAAGACGAGGATTTCGAGCCCTCCAGTAAGGGCAAGTCGCAGCAGAGCTACGGAACCATGAATGGAGAGAGAAACTAGGGGTGCTCATGACGAAAACTTTAAAAGGAGTGAATGGTTAGAATGTTGCGGAAGAAGGATGCCAATATTTGGTACACTATTTTGGTTTCCTGGGTTTCAAGGAAGGGTATTTAACGTACACGAACCTATCTAGGTATTCTCATGTCTTGACGTACTTAAGGATGAGATGATTAAAAGAATATTGTCTAAGGCTTCATATAAGAATTGCATAAAGAAGAGACTATCTAAAAGTGGAATATTTCCTAAGATTTTATGACAAGTTTAATTTTTTTTTTTTTTTAGGAGCAACAAAGGATTTACTACGTAAGGCTGGCTGGCCCCTGAATGGCAGACTCCCTACCTAAATACTCAAGTTGGCATGCCAGCTTCTAGCTTACTTTCAGTGTTCAAATGTGGGCAAACTGTTGATTATCAAGGATAACATGCAAGTTGATTGAGCTGGTATCAATTCTAGACGGTCCATCCGCCTCGTCTATGTCGCTTCTATGAGCAAATCTTACACGATTCTTGTATATCTTCATCAAACACGGCAAATTCATTCGCATCTCAGCTTAGAACTTGTACACCTGCTCCTGCGAGTAGCCGAGGTCCTTGAGAGAACCGGTCAGCTCTCCCTGGTCCTTGGGGCTGACCTTGTTGCCCGAGATGGCCTTCATCAGGCCAGGAGGGCCGCAGACAAAGAGCTTAATGTTCTCCTCCTTGGGCTCGGGGAGGACAGTCTTGAGGAGCTCCTTGGTGATGTAGCCCTTGTTGCCGACCCACTCCTTGGGGGGGTTGTCGAGGACGTAGAAGGCGCGGAAGCGCTGGGGGTAGGTGTTCTCGAGCTCGTCGAACTGCTTCTTGAGGAGGATGTCCTCCTCGGTGACGTTGCCGAAGACGAGGGTGACCTTGGTCTTGTCGTTGGGGTTGTTGAAGATGGCGCGGGCGAGCTGGTACATGGGGGTGATACCGGTGCCGCCGGCGATGAGGGCGATGTGGGTGTGCTTGTTCTCCTCCCACTGGTACTTGGGCAGAGGGCCCTTGATATCGAGGCGCTGGCCGGGGACCAGGTTGTGGATGTGGGTGCTCATGGGGCCGTTGGGGTACTTCTTGACAACGAGGTCAATGAAACCCTTCTCACCTGTCCCATTGTTAGTCGCAAACTCGCAGAGAGTATTTTCTGCACGTACCCTCATCGCTGGTAGGGGTATAAGGTCGGAGAGTAGCCTTCTCGTCCTCAGGGCCCTTGTACTTGGTGAGAAGAGCGCTAGCAACAGGAAGACCAGAAACCTGGTCGGGCTCGGGCAGCTCGAAACGCAGGCGCTTGGTGTTGTGGTTGACAATCTCGACCTCAGCGAGCTTGAGAGAGAGGAAACCCTGATCACCGCCAGTGAAGGCCTTCTTGGGCTCAGCGCCGACCGCCTGCTTCACGTCCGCGGCGGCAGCAGCGGGCGACGAGGCTCCGCTGAAGTACCAGTACGCGGCACCGCCGAGGACAGCAGCACCACCGGCGAACAGGATGGCGTTGGAGCCGCCCGCGCCGCCGGCCTCGGTGGCATAGCGGCGGACGGACTGAGGAGCGAGTTAGCCATGATGCCATCGCCAATGGAGGGGTGTTGCAAGAAGCGAGAGAGAGAGAACATACCCTCTTGAGAGGCTGGGCCGCGCGGAAAGTTCTGGCAAACATTTTGATAGAGTTCCTGGTACTCGGACGAGGTCAATTGGAGTAATTGGCCAGAAATAAAACAAGATTTTGGAGGACGGGAGAACGGGAGAGCTTGGGGGGGAAGAGGGTGTCGAGGTGCCGGCGAGTGGGAAGCTCAGTTTATTCTGCAATCGGAACTCCGAAATGCGCCAATGGAGATGACGTTATGAGTCACGTGATGTCCCGAGAACGTCAACAAGGTCCCCGAGCCGGTCGGAAAGCCGGATATATTTGTCAGTAGACTTCTTTCGTTGACGCTGTTCCAAGCTGCTTCTCTCTCAATGCGTAGCATCATCTTGGCTGTGGATTGGTAAGCCGGCAGTTGAATTGACTGGGATGCCGAGAAGCTTGATCCCCCAGGTCGAACGTTGTGGCTTAGATGCAGCTCGAATTGACGTATGTCCACAAGCCACGAGGTTCAACGGGTGTGGCTCAACGACTTCGGTCACTGGAGAATGTGAGGCGAGTTATACCAAGATGAGTGATTTGTTAGCTGATCTCGCTTTTCTTCTTCGACTATTATCTTCTCAGGTCTATATCCTCTTAGATCATTATCTTTACTTATCGCCCTCCTCAGAATCATCACACCTGATCGCCATCTTCTCAGCTTGCTATCTTCCTAGACTGTTCTCTTCTTTACTCACTGTCTTCCTTAGGATATCCTCGATCAATATCTTCCTTAGATGATTATCTTGGAGCTTCTTAGATCAGGATTTATTACAACTCAACATTTTGGCTCGCTACACTCTGTGCTTCCAGACTTGAACAACACTGTATTCATCCAGCATTATCAGCCAAGCCCAAGCCAAGCATCGCTCCCATTCGCATGGTATTACATTCAACGACTATAGCTCATCCTCCGACAGGTGAGCAGCCTCCTCACGCATCTTACTTTCATCAACTTCAAACTCCCATCCTCTTCAACTTCAGGCTCTTCATCCTGTCTCTCCTTGAAACCTCCTCTAGCATAAGCATTGCTGCGGAACTCGGCACTCAAAAATCGGCGTCACCTGCCGCCCGTTTATATACCCTCCCACAAATGCGCCGGTATTCGCAGATATATGTCCTCCCCCGCCCTTTGTACTTTTTCAAAAATGGTCCGGTTCGCTCATCGGCGTTGACAGCCAGATTTGGACCCAGCTTGGATGGCCAGGATATCAGAAACACCGCCCTTCGTCCATGTCGTCGAATTCGTTGTGGTATTATTGGTATTTCCACCCGCTCCCTTACAAGTATACATCGAGTCGTGAGCGTCTTCAAGCATCGCATGCAAGTCGTTATATCGAATCACCGCATCACCTCTCCTTTTCTGTGGCTTCCTCAACACCCCCGGGCTCCGGCAGCTCCATTGGCGGTTTGGTTTGTACTGGCGTGGAAGCCGAGTCTCTCTGTCTCCCAGAGTCGTGACTCTCCCTCCTCAATATCCCCACGTCTTGGGTCTGAGCCATTGTCGGGGTGTTTGCCTGGCTCCCTCCTCGCTGACCGTGGTAATGGATGACTTGAGGGGGTGCTTGTCCTGAGTGTAGTCCCAGCTGCTGGGTCGGATACGGGTCAAGGTCTTTGCTCGAGGTCGAGAACATCGACACGATAGGCTGATTGTACCCGTTAGTCGCATTGCTGGAAGATGGAGTGTGGCCATATTGACCGCTATGCTCCGCTTGAGTAGGCGTGCCCACATCGTTTGGGGAGCCGTTTCCCTCCACAAGCTGGCCCGTCAGGCTGTTCATTCCACCCTCAATGTCTCGAAGGAGTCGGACGTATTCCTCGGGCACCAGGCCGCTCTCCTGCGTCTTCGGATCCTCGGCCACCAGCCAGCCCTGCCCGTGCCGGTACGAGACCCAGATGATTTGGCCCTCTACCAGGGGCAGCTCGTTTTCGTTCTCCCGCTCGAAGTCGAACAAGGCGACGGCCTTGCCGTGAAACTCCTCGTCCGGCGATGTAATGGTAAACTGATAATCTCGTGAATAGCGAGACTGATCCTCGTCATTGTATCCTGGGGACGATGGGGGGCTGGAAGCATCTGACCCGGGCTGATAATACTCACCGCCGTCGGCAGGACGGGGTTGCTGGGCAATATGATATGCCCGGCTGTGTCGTGCCTGGTCCGGCGGATAAGTGACATACTCTCCACCAGGGCCGTTGGCCTCGCCGCCGTTGTTCACATAATATCTCTCGCTGCCATCCCCACCGGTTCCCACGTAATAACCCCGCTCATGATCAAAGCTGGACGGGTGCAGGTCAACATCACGAGTCCTTCCCCTTAATGCCGCAGCTGCCGAAGTCGACTTGTGTTTGCGGTGTCGCGTAGCGACAACGGGGCTTTGTAGGTCTTCATCCTCGCTCCACGGAGGACCATCTCCGAATTGAATGGGAGCGAGCTCATGGCCACGGTTGTATACATCAGTTCCCCATGAATCCCAGGGCATTTTTTGTTCCCAAGAAGCCGGAGGATCTGATAGTCTGCGATGCTCGCTTGCCGGGGTTGTCATGCCCGAAGGCGGACCCGAGGGCTCTGGTGGCGGGCCATAGTGCAGCGGGTGGGTGACTGGGTATGCAAAGTCCCGCACCTGAGTATATGGAAGAGTCGACGGGTACATGGGGATTAGGTGAGAGGTCGGACGGGACCTCGTGGGCAAAGAGCCCGTCGAGTATTGGGAGAGTCGGCTCCTGGAGGCGTGCGACATTGGGCGCGATGTGATGCTTCGGCGCGATGGTGGGGAGGTGATCAGAGGCGGCAGCGCGGGGTGGTTGGGGTTCGGAGGAGAGGACGCAGCTGCTGGAGGAGAAGTCGCTGGAGAAGAAGTCGTCGACATCACCACTGTCATCGACATGCCTCACAAGACAGGTCAAGCGACAGTCGTGCGATCTGGCGCACACGGCCGCGCAACCGCCGAAGGATGGGGACCGTCTGTTGCGGCACGCGCGCGGGGCGGCAGTAAGATGACGGGTAGAGACTCGGGTTCCCGCGGCGAGATCGAGACGTGAGAGGCTCGTACAAGATGCGACGCTTGCGCCGAGGAGGGCGATGCTTGATATTGCAGGTTGAAGTTGTCAGCGCAGGGCGTCGTCGGGAAGCTGTCCAAGCAGGCGGATGGACGTCAAGTCAGCCGCAGCGCTAAGGCTCTTGTCCCTCGGGGAGGGGGGGACACAACGTTGGGCGGGCTCCAGTCCGGGTGGGATAAGCCAAGCCCTAATGCAAATGCGAGACGACCAGTCGTCAGGCGATGAATAGAGCAGATGAACTTGTAAAGCAACCTAGGGAGCACCGCGAGTTGCAAGTGGGGAGAGAGGGATTGCAAAGGAGCGTAGAGAAACAGAAGCAGAAACAGAAAACAATGGATGTATGGGGGAGCCCGGCGACGCTCGGGACAAGGGCTCAAGCGATTGCCTATGCCTGTCTGTACGGCTTGTCCTGTCCTGTCCTGTCCTGGGCCTGCGCTCGCGCTTGCGCTTTGGGCGAGTAACAAAGGACCTGGCCTGGGGTAGGATTGGATCCCAAGTTGTGAGGGGAGAGCGAGAGTGAGGATGGATGGAAGAGAGGGCCGAAGAAGAGAGGGTCGTCCGTCCGTGGACAACGGTATGAGCCCGCCTGGAGGGGACGGGAGGGACATCCATCCAGGCAAGGTTGGTCGTTGGTACACCAAGGTACTTCTCGTCACCCCCCGCCGTACCGACGGGACCGTTGTAAGGCGAGGCAGTGGAGCGGAGGTTGCCAGTGGAGGGGGGCGCTGGGCGCTATAGCGCACCACACCACTGAAGCAAGCGCCTCGCGCACTGATCCTACTGGCTGCGCGTTGGAGACCCAGCGAGTCAGCGCCTGTAAGTCGGGTCCAAGAAGCCCAATGGCACCCAACGACTGAGCTCCTCTTGTCTGTCAGCTGTCGCCCTTTGCTTCTTTGGCGCTAGCACGCATGGGATTGATCTGAACATGATGCTAGAAACGGCCTGATCTGGGGGCGAAGGAGATCTGAGGTAAATACGGCCAGTAGACGGACGTTGGGTGCTTCCATGCGGGAAGAAATGGCCGGGTTTCATCGATAGTTGGATGGAGGGCTCTGGTCGAGATGAGGGGTCACGAGGTACCTTGTCGTACATCCATCCAGCTTGGAGCCGCAACCACATCCATCTCTACGATTGAAGCACCTGGAAACGACCCAGACGCAGTCGCTCATATTTTTTTTTCTCATGCATGCGCAGAACCAACAGATGTCCCCAATGTCTCATCTTCCATGGCCGGATCCTTGACCTCCCTCGTGTTCTCATCGGAAGCACGTCGTCGCTGCGCACATACACACACGCACACACACATTGTATACACACACCAACACGTACGACAACGTCCAGAGAGCCATGGTACGCCATGCCGGACGGGGATCGCCCTGGATACCCACCCGACCTGCTGGAACCTCAATCTGGGATGGCGGCCCTGCTCATCTCTTTGCCTGGCAAATTTGACTAGGAGGGCGACCAGGGCGGGCAGGGCCGTAACCGTTCCAAGGTCGCGATGGGAGCAATCTCCGGGCGGCCACCGTCTGGTTGCCGTCGCAATGGAATCGTCTCGACGTACGTCTCCGGCTTGCCTGGAAATTACCATCATCATGGCGCGCAGGATGATGAAACTCGAAGCCCCGAAGGTTGTGTGGCAGGGGCCATCATGGATTAGGTTGGTTACGTATGTAGGTAGTGAGGCGAGCCTAAGCAAACAAGGTGGTGGTGGCCATCGATCAACCATCAACCATTCATTCTCTAATTCTGTGTCACACGTCCTTGTTCTTGCTGCTCTTTATTCAACCTACTTCTTCTTCAACTGCCCTCGGGAGGCGCACAGATCAGAGTGGGATAGATGCCGGTCCAAGTCTCGTCCCGGCGGCCGAGGCGTTGATGGCTTCCGGCTGCATGCCCGCGATCCTGCCGTGAGCACGAGACAATTTCTGCATCTCAAGCCAGGCCGGTGTAGCGTAATTGGATTTGCAGGGTTGTTACAGGTGAGAGAGAGGATGCGATATTACTCTCAGCTTAGTAGAGGAGGGTGTTTTGAAGAGTGAGGTCAGTTGAAGGATGGTTGGGTATACGCTTACATGGCACCTCAGCTACCTACGGCCTCAGCTTGGGTCGATAAAGAGAGAGGTGCTCATCAACATGACATCTATGGCGAGCGAGCTCACCGCAACGCCAGCTCCTTTTCATTGTCCAACGTCTCCTTTTTCAAGCCTCCATGCAACCGGTGATGCAAGACGGCTTGTTCTCAAAGTGTTTCTATTTCTGGCAACTCTGCACTTTAGCTCATTTACACCCACGACCTGATTGGCCTTGCCCAATGCGTCGTCTGTTTCAGGTTATGCGGGCGCCTAACAGCCAATAGCGTGTGCCGAGCCAAGTTCGTCGGTGGGGGAAGCAGCAGGTCGGTTCTCATGTGCACAGCACAGCGAAGGACTGGACGGGTGCCCGTCTGACCATCCATGAATGAGCAGGTCCAACTTCATCTTGTCTGGCATCAATTTATTCCACCGTCATCTTGCAAGGGTCAGGTGATAACTTCTGACTGTTGCTTGGATCGGATATCAAAGCCGATGGGACTTGTGTATGGTTACTATTTCAGGTATCTGTGACAAGGCCCTTCATCTATTCTGGATGCCCAAGCTCTTGGCAGAGGGGTGTTTAATCCTCCGTCATCGAGATTATGATTGATCCCATCATGCGAAGTAGAAGGGTTGAACGTTGTAACTATTATCCTGGTGTTCTCAACTCATCCGATGAACCTCAGTCAACAACTGTCGGCTCCGAGGTCTCAGCTTACATGATATTCAGATGACTAAGCGGATTCCACTTGCCGCACTTTAGCCGATAGTGTGGGACGTCACTCCCAGCCTCGCCTAGGTTTTTCACCAACCTCACAACCTTCACCTCAACATTCCTCAAACAACAAAGAAACGCCCAATTTGCATTGCGCAGCGCGTGGGCAACGAGGCGAAATGACATGATCAGAACAATTGTCTGAGGCCTAGAGTTCGTAAGTACATTTCCAACTAATGCGTCTGCTTTCTATGATGAGCTTAATTATTGGAGCTGTCTGAATTTCCATTGCTGAAAAGACACCTTATACGCTTTTTTTATCTGACTTAGGATCGCACATCTCTCTTCATTTCACCTGCTCAATTCTCGTGGCCTGTGACTGACTTTGATGCTCATAGTTTTGCCGTGTCTACTCCCCCAAAGGATGCCACGCGCCCCCGCGCCTCATCACGACCTCGTTTATTCGCCAGGCTAGAAAACCAGAAATATGGAGGCTGCGAACGGAGGATCCGCTGCTCAGGGCCAGAATGGCTCGGCTGGCCAGCCTGACGGATACAAGCTTACATTCTGCACTGTATGTGCGAGTAATAATAACAGGTTAGATGCTTTGTTCTTCTGACCCAGGCTGGTGTGGTGCTTACTAGTCACCAAACAGATCCATGGAGGCACATCTCAGACTTTCCCAGGCGGAGTACCCAGTCATATCGTTTGGCACCGGCTCTCTTGTTCGCCTGCCCGGTCCTACTATTACGCAACCTAACGTCTATCACTTCAACAAGACATCCTACGACAGCATGTTTAAGGAACTTGAGTCCAAGGACCCCCGGCTGTATAAAAACAACGGAATCTTGAACATGCTCAACCGAAACCGAGGTGTCAAGTGGGGACCCGAACGCTGGCAAGACTGGCAAGTAGGTGTTCCTCGCCTGAACCATGCTAAGGACCGTGGTAGTGAGGGCACCGAAGGTGGCTTGGTTGATGTGGTCATTACCTGTGAGGAGCGGTGCTGGGATGCCGTTATTGATGACCTTCTTAACCGGGGGTCTCCCCTCAACCGACCTGTCCACGTTATCAACGTCGAGATCAAGGATAACCATGAAGAAGCCGCCGTTGGTGGACAGGGTATTCTGGACCTTGCCAATTCTCTCAACGCCGTGGCTCGAGAAGAGCGAGACTCTATCGGCGCCGCCGCATTTGACAGCGGCTCCGCTGCGAGCAGAGCTACCTTTGACGAGCGAGTTCCCGATGTCCTTGCTTCTTGGCAAGAAAGATGGCCCAACCTGCCGGCAACATGGACCTTGGCTTGGTTTTGAGAGCACACCATCGATTCTGTTGAGTCGATTTGCTGGTACGCATGTTACTGCTTTGTTGGCAGCCTTACGCCAAACAGTATTATTATGAGTGATTAAGAGATACCAGGCCGCACACCCCGGCCAGCCTTTTGGCAGACGCGAGAATTCTCTCGCAAGATTGGGAACTCCAGGACAACAGAGGCGAAGCCTGCTATGGATTCACGCGTAGACTCTGATTAGAGAACCAAGGGACGGCCTGCTTCAACCCACATTATGACTGAGGTGGTGGAGATGGCAAACCGATATCTTTCCGACGAGGCCGGTGAAATTGGTCTAATGGCCCATTCATGAGCACGAAGACTGAGCCCGGACATAGCTCCCTAAACAACCTCGGCCATGGGCAGTTCCGACTTGAGATCTCCGTGAAGTAGAACCCTTCATGGGTCATTATTGCCGGCCGTTCCGCTGATGTTCCCGCTGTAATCATAATGATATCGAGGAAGGGGAGGCAGATCCGGACGCCGGTGCTTGACGGACCCTCACAGTGTTTTGAATGCACAACTTTTATAGGCAGTCAAAGACTGTCGATCATGATCGACCTCATATCGCAATGAAGATTCTCGCAAGCTGCATCTGCAAGAAACTGTTTCTGGAGACGCTTATCGATCTGAATCTTGTACCCGTCCCATCTATCGCAAAGCCATGGTGCTGATCCCATCAGCTGAGTTGACTCGAACACGACGCTCCGGCCAGATTCATCCTCCTGCGCCCCTATCTTTGTGCCCCACGACATACGAAAGATGGGGACGACCCAATCCAGGTGACGGGCCTGGACGGCTAAGAAGTCCAGATGGTCAGAAGTCAAGGCGTCGAGACGGTCTTGACTTCCTAGCCGTCGACTTCCTAACTATTGACGTCTGACCATCTTGACCACCTTGACCATCTTGACCATTAACTCCTGATAATCTTGACCATCGACTTCTGACTATCTCACCGTCGACGGTCAAGACGTCGAGGCGGCCAAGAAGTCGAGACTGGGTGGTCAAGACAACGACAGAGCGAGCGCCAGGACAAGGGTCGTCATAAGGTAGTCTAAGGATAGGTGCAAAAATGATAAAATAATACATAGAAGATTATTAAAGTATCGTCTTATTATGATTACTTTTATGATTATTTTAATATTTTTATGTAAATACTTAGACCATATCCGCAAAGAAGCATTCGAGAAGAGTTAACGACTTACTCTCTGACCCTTGCCCCTTGGTCTTTGCCCCTTGCTCGCGCGAGATGTTCTAGTTCGGTCTTTGAAGGGATCTTCAGGCCTCTCCCCCCTGGTTGCTAGACGACGGCTTTCCATGTGAGACCAAGTGACGCCTTGATCAATATCTTTCTTCAACGGTGTCTTGTCTTTGCATCAACTCGCCTATCAGAAGCTGGATGTTGCATCATTTGAGTCGCGTGTCTTGGTTCCAAGATTAAGGTTGTGAATGGCTTTGCCCTTGACATCGAATCCCGGACCCTCGCTGGCTTCTTTTTTCACTTGACCGGGCGCCTATCCAGGGGGTCCAAGTCCAAGAGGCAACCCGAGGGAACCTCTTACATGCCGCGTAATGAGAATGGATGAACAACGAAGGCCTCCAGATGGACAGGGCACGTCCGCCTCTAAAATTAGGTTCGACGCCACGAGCTCTCTTGGGTGGATCATTGTGAATTCGGCTTAGCGTCAGTGCTGCTTCATTGACCTCGACTTACAAGATCAGGGGTCAACGGCTTGAACTCTGAGATGGGGAAGAGGATAGTCCTAAACGGTATTGCCAAGCATTTATACGGCTTATCCATTGTCGAGTTCTCGTCTGTGCCTGAGTATCTTGGCAGATCAATCCCTATTGCCGTGTCTTGGAGACTCTTAGCAAACAGTTCATCCTCCACGCAGGCTTTGCTAGTCGTAACATCTGGAACAGTTTCTCCAGAGAACCGAACTAATATGGGGCTTGCCAGGCATCCAAATCCTTCTTATGATTATCCGCCTATCTAGGCATCTATTTTGGCTGGGTCAGAGACAACATCTATTTTATGTCTTGACGTGTGCGGCTGTCCGCGGCGCCGTCGGCACCCCGCGGATACCGTAGGCCCAACCAGTACTGTGTAAGCAACATAAGAGAGAAGGACTTCTTATGGTATCTTATGGTATGAGGCTTCAGAGTTCACTCAGCATTCTCGCCCAATAGCACTTTTTCAAGTAACAATCATCAGATCATCCATCACATGGCGTCGCAACGGAATGGCGAGCCACAGACGGCCGCCAAAAAGCCAAGAGTCATCCGGCCAATGAGCCACAAGTACGGCCCTGTCTAAACGTCACCTTCCAGCCTCATTCTAACAACATGCCAGTGAAGCCTATCATTCAGCTTTACATGTGTTGCGCCAGAGCGCTGCTACTGTTGTGGCATGCCACTACAGGCTGCCGGAAGAGCTTACCAGCCGAGGTTCTTTTGAAGCGGTGCAGGATGCCTTTTATCGGGCCATGGCACTTACAGTGCTTGAACACCCGATGTTGCAAGTGGGTATCCTCAACGAAGACTCGGCTGTACCATCCTGGATCGAGCTTGATTCTGTTGATCTGAGTGTACACATTGAGTGGGAAGAAATCAAGCCTTCGCAGGACCGCATTGCGCGTTCGCGGGAGGTGACTCTATACCAGCTTGACACCTTTTTTACCGATGTAGAATCCAAACCTGGCTGGAGAATGTCAGTTCTCAGGGAAGAAGGGAACTTATCCTCACTCGAGGTCATCTTCTCCTGGAACCATGCCAACGTTGACGGTGTGTCCGGCAAGATCTTTCACCAAAGCCTGCTGCGCAATCTCAATGATCCTAGGATCAACGAAGAGTTGCCTTCTCTCAAGGGAACAGTACTCCATCTCGAGAGCGTGGCTGACAGGTTCCCTCCGCCACCAGAGAGCCTTGTCAATATCCCCATCTCGCTCACGTTTGCCCTCTCTACCATCTGGAAAGAACGCAGACCCCCGTTCCTCGTGTGGGGTGATTCTACTCACGCAACGTGGGCTCCGATCCGCGAGGAGCCATACAAGACCCAGTTCCGAACATTTTCGGTTGATGATGCAACAGTGAAGAAGGTTGTCAGTGCGTGCCGAGAGCACAAGACGACCATTGCCGGTCTCTTACACGCACTGCCACTGGCATCCCTGGCTCTGCAGCTAGACGGGGGCAAGGAGCATTACAAGGAGGACGCCAAAACAATGCATGCCATTACTGCCTTAGATACTCGTCGGTTTATGCCTACAAAGCCCAAGGAGTATCCGTGGCATGTACCCGAGAAAACTATGGATAACGAACTCAGCCTCAGCTTCCACATGTTCGATTCCAAGCTACTAGCAGAGATCCGGAACAAGGCCAAGGGTGCATCGTCGGAGAACGAGGTCATGAATCTGCTCAAGGATATCGTCTGGTCTGCCGCAGCAAAGACCAGGCAAGAAATCCAGGAGAAGCTCGACTGTGGCATGAACAACGATCTGCTGGGTCTGATGAAGTTTGTCCCAGACTGGCGAGCACAAAAGATGAGCCAGCTCAAGAAGCCACGAGGAAGTGCATGGGGTGTCTCGAACCTGGGAACTCTAGACGGAGAGGTGGAGGGCCCTGGCTGGAAGATCGAGAGAGCCGTGTTTCAGCTGAGTTGCGAGATTACCTCGCCCGTGTTCCATATCAGCTCCATCAGCGTAAAGGGCAGAGAGCTTTGCGTGGACATCAGCTGGCAGGAGGGTGTGATCGATGAAGCGATTGGTGATAAGTTGGCTGAGGATATGGAAGCTTGGTTAAGGTTTCTTGGTGCGTAGCCTTGGAATGATGGGACCTGAGATGAATCATCGTGGAGATGGACTTGGCGTCCGAAAACGCTGTATGTCTTTGTCAGTAAAAGGCAATGAAGATCCATGTCTTTCTTTGCTTCGGGACGGTAATAACATGTTGCGTGTCTCTCATGGGCATCCATATTAGACGGTGAGGATAAGAGAACTTTCATTAAAGCGGCACTGCTCATGTCGAGTCTGACAGCACAACAACCTTGCTCCAGTGGGTGACTCCCTCTAGGATCCCGTCCCTCCCCAGCGCCTCGCTCGGCAAGCCGCTAAGCTTTGCGAGTCCAGCTTGGATGAGCGACGAATCACGGATCGAGCCAGCGTCGGCTTCAGGGGCAAGTCCCCAGGGTGCAGGGATCGATTGGAGGTTCGCTCAGGGCGGCGCACACTGTGAGCGCTAGAAGAGGATGGTCGAGCTGCATCGAGATTGGCTGGGTGCCCCTTGCGCCAACGTCGTCGCAGCCAGAGGCAGCCTCCATCTCAGCCATTTTCTGCAACCACTCTCGGTCGAGGTCATGTCGTCTCATGCAATCTGACGATGGTTATCGAATGGACTGCAGAGAAGAGACGACAGCTGCAGAAGGAGTTCAGCTGGCTTCGCGCACGCGGCATCCGCGGGAGTGTGAATTCAGGCGTGGTGTTGTGCGGTGGGTTCGAGAAATTGCGGTCCAGTCCATCCAAGAACAATCAATTAATTGCTGTCCAGGGGAGACGCGGCCTGTTGCCCATGTCATGTTCGTCCCGCGTATTGGAGACGGAGCCAATGTCGAAGCTCATTTCCCGCCGAGATCTGACTGTACATGCATGCATTCACAAAAGCAGCATCACAAGCAAGAACTTGGGGGAGGGTCACCCGGGTGAAGTAAACGGCACATGGCCCGGGGAGATAGCACTGAGAGGTTGTCTAATTCCTCTCAGTTATTATGGTAAGTTTATATGAAATATATCAAAACAATACTCAGAGAAACATCTTGGTTTAGGATAAATTTATATCTCTTTTATGTATAATTCTATACTTCCTTAGCTAATACCATGTAAAAGTGTCCCATTTTCCTTGACCCGCGTGAGGGTGCCCGGGTAGCGCACAGTACAGCACTGTCAAGGCATGCGCGCTATTCTTGGTGGTGGAGTCAGGGGACCTGGACCTGTTGATCCATCCATTTCCATTGCTTCCTTCCATGCTTAATTGATTGATTCACCGATCAACTTCTTTCCACCCCCGAATCCGATTCAAGCTAAACCCCAACCCCCTTTTGGATGAATGAAAGTAACTGGACGCTTTCATCCATTCATCCCCATCCCCATCCCCATCCCCCCTTCCTTCCTCCAGTCTCGCTCGCTCGCTTCGCTTCGGTCTCGGATTCGTGGAGTCGCCTTCTTTGTTATCGAAGGAAGGAAGGAAGGACAGAGTTCAGTTCCATCCTCCATTCTATCCTTCCCTGCTCCCGCAGTGTCCTTTACTTCTCCAGACTTTACCCATTTTTTATCACCACCGATTCACACTTCCGCATCATTACTCCCTCCCGAGACCGTCGTTGACCGACTCTCGAGTCGTCGTCGTCCCTCTCGGCCGCCCGGAGATCTTGGCGCTACTGGCTTGTCGCCCCTGAACGCCCCCGAAAGACGCCAACCTTGTGGGGGAGCCTTGGCCATCGATTCCAAGGACGACACACCTGCATTTCGACCGGTCCCGCGTGGCGTCCTCTATGAGACAGGCGACTGGTGCTTGCTTGCTTGTTCCGTCTCCCTCCAGCGTTGCGCAGCGGCACCGGGCACCACCACCTTGAGCTTCCGTTCCCGTCTCCTCTTTGACTTCCTTTCACCATCATGAGCATCAGTGCGGGACGCAATGCGCCGCTATCCCCAGTCTCTGTAGTCGGTAGCGAATTCTCAGTCTCAAAGTACCAGGCTGCCGACGACGGCCCCTTTCCCAACGGTCGATCCAACCTCGCGTCGCCCCCGAATTCGGGTGGCTCCAACGGCAACATGAGCATCAACGGCTTCGCCAACGCTCCTGGTCCCAGGAGCACCGGTGGTCCCTCGCCTCCCGCCTCCATCGCCCGCTCCAGCAATGGCACCAACATGTACGCTCGCAGCGACAGCGGCCGCAACAGTGTCCGAGGCGACCTTGACGAGGCCATCCTCAATGAACACTACGTTGCCTTGCGCGCCTTCCTCAACACCCGTGACCCCAATCACAAGCAGCAACCCAACAAGGCGCGGGACAAGCTGCTGCGTCTCTCCTCCGTCCAGTTCTACGAGCTCAGTACCGACGTATTCGACGAGTTGATCCGGAGGCAGGCCGCCGCCAGGGCACCCCCGAACGCTCCCAACGGCCCTCCCGCCTTTTTACTCCCCGAGAAGAACTTCCACCCGAAGCGAAACCAGGCTCGTCAGAGACTTTCCTCCTTAGGTCCTCCCCGATTCCGCGACCTCGCGGCCGATGTCTACCACGAGCTTGAACGCAGATTTCCTCGCTTTGTCGGGGCCGACCTCCCTCGGTCAGGAAGTCCCATGTCAATCCGGGGCGCTCCCGCAAGCCGCTCGGGCACACCGGTTAATGGTAATGGATTTCCCCCAAGGGGTCAAAGCCGCATGAGGAGGCCCTCTGATGCTCCATCTATGAGAGGCCCTGGACCGACAGATGCTTACGGGTTACCATCACCAGGTGCCCCCAATGGCGATTATGGAAGACCGACACCAAAACAGCTCAACCAGAATAACACCATAGTTCCAAACAAGAGTACCATGCTAGAAGAAGACGACGAGGGTGACGGCGACGGCGATTCATTTGCGCTAGAACAGGCTACGAACAATCGCGAGAGCAAGCGGAGTGCCGAGAGCGGTGTGACCTCGGAAGTGGGTGTTTTGGCGATGTTTGCCAGCAGGGCTCAATGGCTAACCATTCCCAGGCCGATAAGAAGCTTATTGAAGACTATCAGAACCAGGTACGAGAATTACGCGAGAAGCTTGATGGTATGGAGGATGCTATGAAGAAGAAGGAAGAGGAGATGAATATGGCTCTGGACCAGGAGCGGTCACGAGCTACAGCAACCAGTCTTGAGAAGCAGGAATGGAGCGATCTCCGCCTCAACCTCGAGAACAAGCTGGCTGAGGCTCAAAATCTGAACGACTCGATGAAGCAAGAATTGCAGCGCGTACGGGATGACCATGAAGCCGAAACACAGAGGCTCAGGGATGAGGTGACAGCAGCACAAAACGCACAACCCGCCAGAAGCATTGAACCCGGTGCTGCAGACTCGGAATTGCAGCGGGAGAACGAGGAACTCCGGCATGAGCTCCGGGAGCAACAGCTGGTAACGGAGGAGGTTCGAAAAGAAGCCCAAGAGTTTCTGCAAGAGATGCGAATCCTATCCCAGCAAAGTGGCTCAACATACGAACGACAAGCCGAGCTTGAGAAGACGATTGAGCGCCTTGAACACGAGGTCCACGAATGGAGGAATCGCTATGCTCGCGCCAAGACGCAGCTCCGACATATGCGCTCATCCTCGGTCGGTCTTGGAATGGAGCACGATGCCGCGAAGCACATCCGGGACAAGGGATTTGTCGACGAGCATGGCCTTATTAAGGATGTCCACGTTACCAAATTTCAGATCGCCGTCGACGAGCTTCTGCAGAGGGCACGGGCTGATGACCCAGAGAAGGTGATTGATGCTATGAAGTCAGTCGTGGTCAGTGTCCGTCGCATTACCAAGGATATCGAAGGAGCCCAGAACCATGATGAGGAGTTTGCCCTGCAGCAGGCCAAGCTCAGGTCTAAGGTTTCGTCTACCGCCAACAGCTTGATTACAGCTTCCAAGAACTTTGCCGCCGGTGCCGGAATGTCCCCCGTCTCACTGCTCGACACAGCCGCTTCGCATCTCTCGGCTGCCATTGTGGATCTTCTCCGACTGGTCAAGATCCGGATCACTCCAGCCGAAGAATTGGACGACGAAGAGGAGGATGGAACCGTGACACCCGTGGACTCGAGCGGCCTCTTCTCCCCCGTAGGCAACGACCAGGTTTCCGCTTCTCAGGGTACGCTCCCCCCGGTTCGACCCTTCCAAGGCCTCGGCGCCCGTGGTAGCGTGGACTCATCGGCCTACAGCCCTATAACTTCCCCTCGGCAGTCCAGGGATCCCTACTCCCATGACAGGTCCATGTCCAAGGATAGTGCGGTGCCAATCGGGCTCGGGTTCCCTGCGGTCCCAAACGGCAAGCCAGTAGCTCCCCGACCGGATCCCCGAGCCGCTGAAGATCTTAAGGTCAGTGTGCACGATTGAGTGATGATAAGCAGCTGGCTGACTTGTACCTCAGCTCTACCTTGAAGATCAGAATGCCCTTCTAGCGGGCGATGTCCAGAAACTCGTCAACACCATTCGTGGTGACGCCGATATGGAACAGATCATGATGGATATCGGATCTATCTCGGGTATCGTGGGCAGGATCATCTCGGACACACAATCCTCGGGCTTTGGCGAGATGGCAACGCAACTCACGCACTACAGAGCTCGACTCCTCGAGTCTGGTGATCAGGGGCAAGATATGGCTAACATCGGCATGAACACCAACTCTCACGAGTGGCGCATGTGGGTGCAAACACTACCTCCTATTGCGTTTGAGATGGTACGTGAGTCCAAGGAGCTGGTGCAGCAACTGGACAACGTGGCCAGGTCAGGGAGGACGGATGACTTTTCGTAATTACCTTGCAATTTGCCGCTGAGATTCCGGATTTCGCCTTTTACGAACGGAAACGCGCTTGATACCCCCTGAGTGCCGACTTTGGCATCGGACAGTCGCATTAGCTGTCCCATTTTCTCGTCTTTGGATTTGGTGGACAAGGCCGGGGGTTGACGTCGAGGGTGTCTCTTTAAAAGACGAGACAGGCGGATCAAGGGGGATAAATGGAAGGGACTGTTGGGTAATGTGTGCACGCGGGAAAGCATGGATATGGCGTTGGACAAGGGGCTGCTGATGACGCATGGTGTGAAGACATAGACCCGGCAGTCAGTATATACAATGTGTGGTGGGTTATCAGACAGAGAGGGTCAAGACTTTATGGAAGCAAACAAGGAGGGACTGTCCTTTTTTGTACAGACGAGACGATACGTGGACGATGATAATAGAGATAGATGAGAAATGGCGATGTCTGTCTCAAATCTTGTCTGTGACTGAACTATAGGAGATGTATTTGTGTTGTGGTTGCGGTTGTTTACGGTGAAGTATAAAGAGCGTCGAATTCCTCCATACTATAACTACTGACATATATGAGGAAAGGTCACCTCGATCTTCATTCTCTCACAGCAAGACTGGTGTTCTTCGCTTTCGTGCCAGTTCTTGAATCCTGAGATAGCGCTGTTAGGATGGCGGTATAACCGTCAAGTGGGCAATTAGCAAAAGCTGCAACTACCTACCGGGTGGAGGGTGTGTTTAGGATACCTAGTGTGGCATAGGACTTGCTTCGCACTATGAGATCAACTTCCTGGCTTAATAATAAGAAATTAGTATAATAAACCTTTAATAAAGCTATATTATTATTATAATACACTTATATAGGTTTTTATTATTTCTTAATCCGATATTATCTTTAATATTCTAATGAATAACAGCAACCGGAACAGCGACGAACGAAACAAGTACCACAAACTTGATGTACAGCAACTGAAAACCAACCAGTTCCACAATTGCACTGAGAGATGGTTAGTTTGTTTACATAAGGGGCCGTATATGCCCATGGCAGTAATGGATGTTCCAGGCTACTCACACAGAGCCATAGGCCAGGTCGCCTGCTCCATTGCCGCCCAGTCTCGGGAACAGTCACATGCGCATCGTGACAAAACAGTCGCACACGCTGAAAGTCAGCCGGCTTAGAAGGAGTGGTTGTTATATCCGCCATCCCTGAAATGCTAGATTCGCCATCTTTTGGTGAGTCCCTCAGATCCGAGCCCCCTACAACTATTTGTTGCATACGGAACCACATTCCACAGTCGGATCTCGGACTGGACATATTAGTTGCAAGCCTAATTGAAGCAAACCAGTGGTTACTTACCACTGGACTGTGGCATTTTCCAGCACATTTGTTTCCGTCCCGCAGCGTGGGCAAGCGCTGGAAAGTGGTTCAGCTGTTCGAAATATCATGGTCATGTTGATCTTCATGCCTCTTCGTAGGCAAAGATGCAGGGGCTGCTCTGGGTTTAGATCCCTTCCCGAGGCGCTCTCTTCAAGGGCAAACGCTCGCCTCCTCACCATCTCATGGCCGTTCTGGCCTTTGAGCTGGCAGGATAGCAAAGCGTATAATGCCTGAAAATGGTCAGCATGAGAATATGGTAGGATCGTAGAGCTAGTGAGTGAGTGCGTACTTCCCAATCCAAAGAACCAAGCCATTCTGGGGGAATTGGAACCTGACGACCAAGTGGATCTTCGATAATGGCAGGTAGCTCCTTTGTGGGATCCATTGGACGAAGAAACGTCGAATTCAAGACGACGCGGACATTGATGACATCCTGAGAGACCTGAACAAGCAGGTCTTTGACTTGAAGGATCGCGCTCAGGGCCTCCCCTGTGACGGCCAGGATGCTGCGACTGGTAGTGTCCTGTTTCACAAGCTGTTGGTTTACTTCGTCTAGCTTCTGCACCTGCTCTTCGCTAGACTTCCGCTGTTGTCGCATCAGTCCAAGGATTTCCTCTTGGTTGGAACAAGATTTCGATTCGAGGTCTTGCACCTCAGTGACTCGAGCAAGCAGGGTAGTGTTGTCGACTCGAGCAGATCTCCTAAGAGCTCCGAATTAGCACCTCACCCAACTTCCTATAGCAGCTTGAATGGGTCCCACGTTGCTACAAGGCTGGTCAATAGTGAGAGCCTCTGGATATTTTCTTGCAGCTTGTCTCGTAGACATCGAATCCGCTCTTTCTCTCTCATTGACCACTCGACTTTTTTGTATACATCTTTCAACTTCTTTCCAGATCCCCCTTGTAGAAGACTGTTCTTGTATCTCGACTGGAAATGATCGAGTGCATCTTGGATAAGGGAGGCTGTCTGATCGACGACCGATCGTGATGCATGATTGAGGCCTTCAAGGTAGGGGCTTGACTCGTGCTTTTCATACGTCTCGACAACCTAAGGCAAACCTCTTGTTAGTAGAACTGGTTGGCAATATTTTCCAGGTTCGTTTTCACCTGCATCAAGATGCGCACAAAGAAGCCAAGGTCATGGCGAAGTTCCTGATACTCTTTGGCGCTCTCTCCAGCAGCCCCGCATCCCAAGCCGACTGCATGAGTGAGTTGAATGGCGAGTTGGCAGAGTTGTATGATATCGCCCAAGCTTCCGAACGTAAGCGCGACTTCCATGGCGAAATAGCCGCCGAGAATGAGTTGGTGATTGGGTTGATATGGAGGGCAAGGTGTGACGGGTGTAGGCCGTATCAGCTAAATACCATGTTTGCACTGTTGGCCAACAACCAGAGAGCCTTGCGCTGAGTCAACAAAACATCGCATGCAGTCAAAGCCACAATAGAACCCTGGTCTTCTCGCATATGTCTTTTCTCTGTGAAGATCTCTCTGTAACTGTGCCTGTGGCATTGCATTCAACTGGCAAATGAGCTTTGGCGTGAGGCCATACACTACGGGTCGAGTCCATGCAAGGCAGCTTCAGCCAGAGCCTGATGTGCTTGGCGCAACGCGCTGAGAGCCCTCAGGCTCCTCTAACTTAGTGGGACATATGGAAATCTTTAGCAGAATATGACAAAGGGTATGATGATGAATCACATTGCCTTTGATGATAATTCTTTCCGAGCATAGTTGATCCTGACACTAATACGTACAACTCCCTCTTTACTAGGTAGATACTTATTTGATCCTTATGAATGTACACACCCAACAACCCAGTTGGTATGGATATCTGGTATCCACTACTCCCCTAAACGGTCTGTCGTAGTTGCTTCTCAATCACCTCTTGGATGATATTCCTGCTCACGCTGACCGACCGTCGAAGCAAGCCCGGCAGCGTCTTCCAACCCTCAGTCGCCAACCACCAGCTGGCAAAGCCTGTCGCAGCAAGACCAGTCAGACTAACAAACCACATGTCCCAGTTCCTCGCCTTCCAGATGGGCATTCGCACATCGGCAGTCTGCAGATGCATCGGCCGGAGCTCGACCCCGTCACGGAATCGTAGTTCCTGATCCGTCATGACCTCCTCAACAAGGTCGGCGGCAAGCTCCTTACGACGGGAGTTGATGACGGCGATGCGCTGCATGCGGCGGACGTTGCGGGCAAAGGTGCCGTCGGCGTCGGCAATGACCTTTGTGATGGAGTCGCCAATGGATGACGGGGTGAGGTAGGACTTGTCGAGAGAGAGGCCGACTCCGGCTGTGACAAGACGAGAGCTATTGCAGAGCTGGTCAAAAAAGTATCCGACCACCAGGACTCTCTTCCCATGGAATAGGGCCTCGTTGGCGCTTGACCCACCACCATGTGTGAGGAAGAGGGCTGTGTTGGGGTGCTCCAGAACAGCTCGCTGGGGGGCAAAGACTGGTAGGCGGAAGTGTGGGTGGGCGTCCTTGAGCATTTCTGCCACATTGAGGATGGAGCCGTCGGCAAGGGGATATGACTTTGACGTGTCGAACTTGGCCCGGCCCTTGCGAGGGATAGCCCAGATGACGCCGTTGATAGAGCCGGCATCGAGAGCCTGGATGAGGCCCAGAGTCACCTTTTCAAGCTCTTCAGCCGGGAGAGCGACATGGGTTCCGAGGGAGACGTAGATGGTCTTGTCGTGTTTGTCGAGGAATTGGGCCAAGTCTTGGTCCAGGGGAGGATACTCGTCACCCAGGATGGGACCGACTGAAGCCATCAGTGGTGGTAGCTCCTTGGGTGTTTCAAGGCCCCAGAACGAGTTGACGAGGACGAGGTAGTCCGGCTTGGTCATAACGGGTAGGCTATAGTGAACACCAGCATCAGCGCGCATCTTGCGCGTCCAGCGCAGGAAGCCTATGACAGTTGGAATCGCAGCGACCACGACGAATTCGTTTCGGAATCTTGACATCAGGGTTGCGAATTCCGAGGTCATTGCTCCGTCGGCTTGGTAGCCGGGCTGGCCTGGCTGGTAGCTCACAGGTGCCATGATAAAGGGCATCTGAGGCCAAACGCTGGCGATCTGGATGTTGAACTGCTTAAGCATGTCCCTGGCAACATTGTCGGCAAACCAGTCGGCAATGATAAAGTCAGGCTTTGTGGAGGCATCCTGGCACAGCGCTCGCACGCACTTGTAGGCGTCGGTCCAGAAGCGATCGAAAAGGTACTTGGACTTGCACATGGGAGCGAAGCCGTCCTTGTGCGTCCAGAGGCGCATGCGCTCGTAGTGGGCGTCCATCTCATCCTCTGGCGCGGCGGGGCCCGTCGTGTGGATGGTCTTGATGAAGGGGTAGTCATCTGCCCAGGATTCTTGACCGGCGCATGTTGCGAATTGGATCTCGTGGCCGCGCGAGGCGAGAACGGCACCAATCTCAAGGACGGGAGCTACATAATGCTGTCAGTTGAAGTTATAATTATGAGGGTTGGCATTGAGTTACCAGCGTGAGTGAAGCCGCCCGTTGTGACGAGGAGGAGAATTCTCCTTGGCCAATCATTGCCTTCAGCCATTGTGTACAGATTCAATTGATCAAACAAAACTGCGGCGCGTCAATTGAGAGATCCGTAGTAGGCGGGCATTGACTTATAATATTATCAGGTGGTTCTAATGCATCGGGGTTTGAACTTGTAGGGCTGAATCCCGTGCGGTGGTGTGATTTCTTCCGGAAGGATTCGAGTCCGATACACGAGGAAATCCCGGGAAGCTCTGAGAGTTGACAGTTGAAATTCATCATCTTGAGGATTCATGGGTCTTTTGAAGGTTCTGGTGGTTAGAGAATATGTTTCGAAGCTTATCTGATCTTCAGCGTAGAATATTAGCAAACCAAGCTCGAGAGACGACGCTAATCATTGCTTTTTATGGTTAGAGTGATCATCACAGCTAAAAGCTCAGCTCCCCCTCCGTGCCCACTTTCCGTCTATCGGAGTTGACACCAATTGAGACTGAAATCCGTGTCATTATCATGATAGACTGTGTCATGACAGCCATTGTGGAACCAAGTATTGCGATCTCATCCATACGAATGCTACATGAATAGACATTATGTCTCAAATAAGAACCTCATGGTTGTGGGCCATGTCCTGAAGCATTTGGGTCGAAAGATACAAAGCCACCATGAGGTACGGAATTGGGTCTCCGATGTGGAAGTCGTCTATTGCTTGGTCGTTGTCATGGCTGTCTTTGGCCATCAGAGCCCGAGAGGGAAGTGTTAATTATCCTAAATAAATAGAAGAATTTCTTCTTTTCCCTTTAATCGTATTTAAAGTACTTTTTTTTCCTCTCCTTTCATATACCGAAGCCAACAGCAAACCCAAGCTCAACTAGGGTAAGCCACACACTCGCAGGTTTCTCGCAATAATGGACACATATCAAAGCACGCTACCATGCGCAACTATTATATCAAGATATGTTTAGTTGATTTCTTTGGTCCTAGTATTAGGGTTATGTGATTTCTATGCTACCTTGCGGATGACGCTAGATAGGTGTTGTGAATGCTACACTCAGAGAGAGACTCATTGAGAAAGTTGTCGAACCAGCTTTCCATGGGCAAACGTGATGATGAAAGTAAGTTATGTTATGAGAGTTGAGTTTCCCTTTAATTCTTTTTCTTTCTTTTTCTCTCGGGGATCTTCCAACCGGGGCCGTTTCAATCATTAAGACTCCTTCTGTTGCTGGGAACTGGTTTCTCGCTGGCAACTCAAAGGTAGAGGAGGTCAAGCCGATTCCTCTCCCATCCAACATGGCCCGCCCAGTATATAAAATACCATCCTTCAGCTAACAAAAGTCAAAGACTTAATCAAAGTCAAATTATCCATCCTCTATGGGGTCACACCAATCCACACGAGGTGGGAATGGTCGTCGCTCCCGCCGGCTCTCGCCGACTTCTCGCCAGAGCTTCACTACTCTGTGCACCTTCAGCTAGGGTTTCGTCTGCGATTGTTGGGGGCGGGGCTTCCAGGTGATGACATCCTTGGTAGTGCTTCCTGGAGAGTTGCTATATAAGCTCGGGCCAGCGAGCGCGACGTCCATGTCCCCCGCGATTTTGTCTAGATCCAGTCTGATTTTGTACATGTCTTCAACACTGAGAGAGTGGCATTATATAGAGTATAATATAGAGCAAACACTTCTGCATTCTGATAAATTCGTCGGAAGGAATTGATGTGACGGACGTGGATCGGTTCACAAGTGAAAGTATTCCCAGAGCCCCCAAATTTGTTGGGGGTAGTTGAGAACGCAAGTGAAACTTCAGCTGTATGTTCAACTTGACAATATACGAGTATCACCCTCTCAACTCCAGGTTGCGTCCAGGGGCAAGGCTTTTAGACATCTGTCGCCTGCTCTGAGTAGCCTATGGGGCTAAAGATGTTGTATATAGAGTCGGGAATGTTGAAGACAGTTTCCCATTTCCTCGCGCGGTCCGTTTATATATAGCAAAGGGAAAATCTCCATGTGCAGGAATCTCAAGTTTCATCGAAACTAGTTGTATACGAATATGTCCTGTCAAGGAGTACTAAGGTCGCGTCAGAGAGGTTTTCAGGCGTTAAAGTATCTCCCGGTGACAGTCTCATTTTCTTGTTGTAGTAGGAGTTGTATATATAAAGAAGTCGACATTGTGTTGCAGGAAATCTCGAATTTCGTCTTCAGCAGCAAAACAACAGACAAATGCAACCAGAACCAGCTTTAGAAAGACGTGCGTCCACGAGTCCCTTCCTGTGGTATTCATGTTGTAGTATATATAAAAATATTAAAAAGAACTTCATCTGCGAGTTGATCGTGGGGAAATTGAACTTTATTGAGAGACTTCAATATCAGGGTCCGAGTCGTTCGGGAAGAACCAAGTCCTGATATATGCTACGAGATCTAGATACTCCTTTGCCAGGTTTTCGGCCAGGGGAGTCTCGCTTTCTAAGTCTGAGCTGTCATCCTTGGCGGGGACGTTTTCTTGGGATAGCAGCTCAGGGTTGAATTCGAAGTGGACACATAAATCGGGAGGAGCGCTTCTGGATCTCATAGGGCCCGAAAGACTTCCAAGAGAGTCAGTCTCGGATAGAAGTTCCACCCCTTCATCGTCATCCGTCAAGCTGATCTCATCGTCGAAACTGTCGTCTAGATCCATCGCAGGGATATCATCAAGTGCCGTTTCCAAGAAATCTCCATAGTTCTTACGAATTGGGATCGGTCGTCGAATGTAGTGATTCTCCGCGAACCCGTTCTTGTACTCTTCATACTGTACTCTGGCAAACTGTTCCTCCGCATCGATCACCTCCTGGCTGTCGCTTTCAGCCTCCCCAAGCCCCTCTGACATACACCAGATCCACGATGGACAAGAGTCATTGCTGACACACCCTCGGAGCATAGGATGCATATCTTTCTTCTGATAGGGGCACTGGCTGTGGACCGGCTCCTCCAGAGGGGGATCATGGCTCAGAGCTGTCCGGCACAGAAGGAGGTAAAAGTTGCAGCTGACCCAATGCGGCTCCATGAGTTCGCCGCAGTAGCAGCACACATTTACGTGCTTGATACACATGATGCTAGATGAAGAAGCGAGAGAGATGTCTGATGCCAGCGCCAAGCCCGAGTACCGATGGATAGGTCGGCAGGTAACCGGTTGAAAGGTCAAGTGAGAGCACTTGCTGAAACTTGGGTATGAGGGTGCATAGTTATATACCGAAATGGATTAAGTGAATATAATCATTGTAAGATTGACGTGCGATGTGTTCCATTAACTGATGTTCAGTGAAGTTGGTCTCTGTTCCCAAGGTGAACAAAGGTGTCGATAACGCCAAGATGTGTAGAGTAGTAACAAAGGCAGGTGTTGAACAATAACATGAATCTCTGGTGTTCGACGGGCTCATTGTTTAGAGAGTAAGAAAGTAATTGTTCATGGGAGCAGAGAAAACCATCCAGAGGAAGCAAAGCAAAAGGGAAAATCCGCCAATGTGCTCCTGCTTCCCCTGAACGCTCTTGACGTTCCATTTAGGAATTCAAGATCCGAGTGTCGTCGAGACAGTAAATCTCCCAACCGCCAGCTCCTTTTTCGCGGTGGCCACATGCTCTGTACAGTCTGGTACCATGTGGTTCTGGGGGTCTTCTCGGCGCAACATTACACTCAACCAACAATTTGCAGCTATAGCAGAAGCAACTGAAAGTGATGGAGGGCGATGTGCGCAGATAGGGCTCAAGTTGATCTACCATCTCAGCCTATCTGCTGTCTGTCGACAACTCCAACTGTGGCCCAGACTTCCACACATCCCAAAGAGCTTGGATTATCGGGATGGCTCGATAGGTTGTATACTGCCAGTTGACCACGGTAGCGTCACATCCGTGAGCGATGTCTTCAGCTCCCTTCCCAGCGCAAGAGACAAAACAAGGAGTGCTTTTTGCGCTCCTGCCTCATAGCAGGGCTCCCAAACCCGGACTAGGGTTCCTGCGGTGCCCAAGGTGGCAAAGACTGCAAGAGGCAAAGGTGAGGTGAGAGCGGAATGATGTGTCGTGTACCGTAGTGTTAAAGTGATATATAAGTTGAAAAAATGGAAAGAGGGGGTTAGTTGCTGGTGGTCCTAGTGGGAGATAAGGTAGCTAGTGTGGGTGACCGGCGAGGTGATCTATAATATACAGGTCCATCTTGATGATGGCAGGGGCATCTTATTTTACAACTCTAGGGCCCGAAGTAGGTTTATATATTTAAGCCGGGTGCTGTTTGCTGATTCTAGGTGGCTGATATTTACTATAGTAGTGTCCATTTGCTAGTTGTGCTGATATTGTTATTTAAGCCAAACTTGAGCGAATATCATCGAGTTTGGCCTGTAAGCTCGCAACAGCTTTTTAGTGTCATTATGTTATTGTATAGCAAATGAAGCATGAAGGAGACATCTGGCCGAGGATTGCCTCCTCGTAGTATAGATATCACCCTACACTCAACACTGGACGAGGGTACTATACGTTGACTTCCGGGCACGCATTTTAGTAGATTAGTTTGAGGCTGAAAGTTTGAAAAGCTCACTCGCAACTTCAGATGAATATGTGAAGTTGCCAGTGTTCTCTCACGGCCTGTAACGTTTCGACGATAGCAACATCAAACCTGTGATATTCCTGACTAACTGATCATCATTATCAAAGTAGAAGATGAGAGGGATATCACGCCGATCCCATGACCATCCAGGCATCTTCACTATGAGGGAATTTTGAACGACATCTCATCCTCACTACGACATCCTCACTGAATGGTCGACAGCTTCTGAGGCCCTCCCGTCAGTTCTCACTCAACGACTCCCTCCGGCTTGTTAACGTGGTCTGACTGATTGGGGGGCCCCAAAGTAACATTGAACTACTGAAAACACGCCACGTCTGGGTAAGAGATACCTTGTTGCGTGGGGGATCATGTTTTTTTTTACTATGGGTCAGCTTGCTTGAGGTTGTGTAACCATACTCATGTGCGTGTTTCCGTCCAACCGAGAGGGCCGAGACGACAACTTCACTACGTAATCACGCAGCAAAAGCCTCAATTACTCATGGGTTGGTGGAAACTACAACGTTGGTTTGTGACAAGATCCTCAGTTATGATCCATATGAGAGGCTGAATTATGAATAGTAGACCTGTCATCTGGCAAAGGTACAATCTTATTCGGTGACGCGCTACACCCGGCAAAAACATCTGTCAGCTCTTACAATCTCCCTCAAACCTCTTCTCCAGATCTACCAGCTCCAAGAATCCCTCCAGCTGAGTGTCGAGTGCCGTACCCTCAAGGGGTGAGCAGGGCTTCCTCGGCTGACCCCCATACCCGTAATATCTCTCCAGTGCTGCCTTGACGGCAATGAAGCCGCCCTTAATAGCTGCCCAATCACCGCGAGATACTATCGCCTGTAATCCCACAGCCTCCTTTTGCTTGCCTTCCCTCCACAGTTGCATCAGCTGAACGCATGCCCGAGGGGCGATGTTGGCTGTGCCACCAATGACTCCGTGTCCACCAACAGAGAGGGATTGGATCGTAAAGTCGACACTTCCAGCAAAGGTCTTGAAATCTGTGTCCTTGGTTCCCGCTACGACTCTGGCCAGCTTCCCCGTGTTACCACATGTAAGTTTGACGCCGGCAATGTTGGGATGCTGTGCCAGGGCAAGAATAGTATCAGAGTTGAGATCGAGGCCGGCGCAGGCAGCAGGGAAGTTGTAGATGATGATAGGGATAGGGCTCTGGTCGGCTACTTTGCGAAAGTGCTGCTGTATATGCTCCGTTGTGAGAAGATTGTGATAGTAGGCTGGCGGAAGAACAAGGGCGTGGCTTGCCCCTGAGTTGGCGGCCTCACGACAGAGCTCTACCGTTTCTCGTGTTGACTGGGCACCACAACCAGCGATCAGAGGTAGTTCGGGCTTCCCTGTCTGATCCAAGGCGCTTCTTGTAGTTTGTGTGATGAGTCGTCGCTCTTCGTGATCGAGATGGACAGCTTCGCCGTTGGAACCGTGGGTGACGAGGCCAGCAACGCCTGCTTGTGCGAGTCTGGTTGCGTGTGCTCTTGTAGCTTCGACATCTATGTTGCTGTCAGGGGTAAAGAATGCAACGGTCGGTACATAGATGCCGTCGGTTAAGGGGCATGCCGTTGTAGTTGCAGAATGGTTGATGGTTCCATTCTCCTCTGCTGTCGAAGACACTGTCATGATATTGCTGAGAGCTGACAAGATTGTAAGATGAATAGGAGATTCAGACACGACGACGTACCCAATACACGGGTTCTTATAGCTCTACCAGACAAAGCACATCCAGTTGAGGCCTCCCGGGCATGTCACTGTCTTATGTATCCAAGACAGACACAGCCGGATCTCGCCGGACCCTACCAACAACTCGGACAGACTCGAGCCGAAGCAAAGCCGGTAATACCAGCCGAAGACTACCATCATGTGGTTAGACTCGAGCATACGGGAACCCCCACGAGCTGTAGTATCCTCAACGAGGCCCGTCGAACCCCCACGCCGGGACCGAGTAAACGGCCAGGAGGGAGGGGGGTCCCACAAACTCCACAGCGGTTGTCTCATTTCCCCAGCTTCAGCTCCACAGGGCCGCATGGAGCATTGATCAGGTCCGGGGATTTAAGGAAAGAGGGGGTTGCAGCCGCCGAGGGCGATCATAACCCGTGAGTGGTGGAAAATGGGAAATCGAGTCACGGACAAGTATCCGTAAAAACTTGTCTGGTAGTTGAAAGGTCTGAGCCACGCTGCCCGGGCCGACAACTGCTAACCAATGGTGATCTGTACCTTTGACGAGAGTAGTATACAACAATTGCCGAACTGATCTGATCGTTTTCGTTACCTAAATATTGCTCCGGTATGACGAGCTGATGCTCACGCCAGGATCAAGAGCTGTATGCAGTTTGAAGCTGGCGTTTGCCCCAAGCCGGGTCAGACAGCCTGCACCCCGCGCTTGAAGTTTTAGTAGTCTCGTGCCCTTTCTAATGCCGCTTCTCGTATTGGCGGTTGTGTACTCCGACTCCCGAGGTTGATGACCCCCACGAAGTGTCTCCATCCCATCTGTACGACATATCCGAGATTGTCTTGTTTGCATTGAGCTAGAGCCGTTGGCGTGGAATGGTGGCCCGTGGGTTATCATGGATCCTACCTCGGAAACAGATGCTTCTTTAGCATTCTGCATGTATCTCTTGTGTAGCTGACCTACCAATCTTACCTCTCTCAAAGTCATGTTCTTTTGTGCTGCCCCGCTCCGGATCTCGACCAGCTCCGGACCCGGCCCCACTCCGTACGGAGCGCCGATCGGGAATAAATTGATATCTTAGCGTCTTGCCATATTAGGAAATACCCACAAATGCGCACAGTGCACAGTGCTCGCGTCCCAAGTACTCCCCGGCTCTCAAGCAAGCTTCGCGCATCTTTAATGGGCAAAGACCAAGATTGCCGATAGCCCCAAGACAGAAAAACGTCATCCCGTGGGGTCATTACATCGACGCTGCGTCTTGCATTTCAACAACCTACAAAACTCTTTTAGACTCACATCGCGACAGGGAGACAAACAATGGCGACTGAAGCTGGATGGTCTTGGTCACCAAGACGCGCCATGGCTCAGATTCACAATAACAACCTCGTGAGCGACGAAAGCGCTGAGGCCTCCTCGTCACCCGTCGCATCCGCAGATAAGGAAAACTCTACCAAAGCCAAGGGCGCATCATCCAAGCCCAAGCCCAAGCGCGCCGCGACAAACTCCAAGAAGCGCAAGTCGGACGCCAACGAGGAAGACCTCAAGGAGAAGCTCTTCCCTGACGATGTCGAGGACATTGACGACTATGATCCCCGGCTCGACGTCATCACAGACACGTGCAACGCGGTCCGGCGCAAGATCCGTAACTGGACAGAGTCGGGCGCGCAAAAGGTTGGCGAGTTCCAGAGGACCATTGGTGTCAGCAGCAAGGCATACCTCTCCTTCATGAACCGCACCGGCACCTGGGACGGCGACGGCTGCGACACCTACCACAAGGCGCACCGCTTCTTCAAGAAGCGCGAGCTCCAGGGTCTTCCTCTCAAGGCCCCCAAGCCCAAGAAGCCCAAGACGGCTGCATCGGCAAAGGCAGCGGCCGATGCCCTCGACGTGAGCGGCGTTGACGAGCTCCCTGGCGAGGATACGGGCAGCGTGCCAGTCTTTGACACGTGTGAAGAGATACGCAAGAAGATCCGCCACGTCCTGGCCCGCGATGGCATCACACAAGCGGCCTTTATCCGCGAGATCAACAAGAGTCTGCCTGCAGGGCAAAGCGTCTCTGCGGCCAACATGCGATACTTTATGGGTCGCAAGGGTCCCCGTGACGGCAACACCAACATCACCTTCTATGCCGCGTACATCTTCTTCGAGAAGAAGCGCATCAAGGCTGGCAAGCCCAAGACGGATTTCCGCGAGGATATGGAGGCTGCGTGGGGACCATTGGGTTTTGACAGAGAACACGGAGCGAACACGCATTACATTGGCTCGGTTGACACTGTGCTCGCCATTAACAAGTATGGACAGGTCAGAAGTTACTGATGGAGATCGGGTTGTTGTTTCTTGTTTTTTTTTTTTTGTACTTCCATGTCAAGGGGGGGAAATAAGGACAGGGCGTCATGTGTACAGTGTATATGGCAATGGTATTGGATCTCATTTTGGTCAGCAGGTGACCCTCTCCTTTTTCGTCGGTCTGGTATGCGCTCCCGTCTTTGTGTCACTGTTTCACCCCCCGAGGAAATGACCATCCCTGACGCATGAGACGGCGCCTATCAATGTGATGCCCGTAACTGTGGTGCGAAATGCAGCGCAACGAAGCCATCTCCTGACTGCCATTGGGTACTGAGCAGGAATATAGACCAATTATGATGAGTCTCTTTTTATTTACTACGAGATTAACCTATTCTTTTATTATTTTAATAAAGTCTTGGATAGTGCTCCATCCGTAATGGTGGGGATGAATATGCGGAGGGGGGAAAACTGACAGGTCTCAGATTGGCTGTCGATCATGGGACGGTGTGAGTTGATGGTAGACCATAAAACAAAAGAGACAGCCAGTCGGGCTCTTGGCGGCGGTACTCGTTTTTTTCTCCGATTCACGTAAACAGATGTGATTGGAAAGGGGGCTGTGTCGGGGAAGATTGTATCTTTGTGACAACAGGGCGACGAGTATATATATCGGCCACTTGGGACGACTCTCCTCGACGTTCTCAATCTTCCGTATCCTTCACCTCTATCCTTTCTCTATCGACATTCAAGTATATCAGCAATCGATCCGACGCCATGTGCAGCGAAGCAGTCGCCCAGTGTCCAGTCTGTTTCAGCAGCGTCACCCTCCTATGGAAATACTGCATGCCCTACCTCAAGACCAGTCTCGAAGTCTGCCGACAAGATGAGGGCTTGACTCCCCCAGCAACTTGGTTCTCAACACAACATCAACTCAAACGGAGTGCAGTACAAGGGCTCAGCTCAGCAGAATGCCCCAACGTTGCTTGTCCAGGCAAGGTTCCACCGAAGGAGTGTTGAGGATGAAAGGAAGCAGTAAGATGGGAGTGACTTGGTAAATGGAGTCGAGGAGTCACGGTTAAATGTACAAATCAGGAGACGGAACGTCGACGGTGGAATTATGGTGTTTATGGAATTTACTCTTCAACGCTTGTCATCTTGAGCTTCACGTGGTTATAAGTCGATTGTGAAGCATCATCTAGCACATACGACCACAGCTCGGTGAGAACACGGGATCCCGTCCGCTCTCCCATAGTTAAGCTCCGAAGCGCCGGACTAGTAGTTGGGTCGGTGACGACCAGCGAATCCCTGGTGTTGTATGTTTTTTTTGCAATTTCATGTGATTTTTTGCTGGTCAATATGTCAAAAAGCGTGGTGTTGAAAGCGAGTAAGGTGAAGCTTAATCATGATTGGCCAATCCATTTTTGCTCGCATAAAAATTGTGAAACATTTTCCCCAACTCTGCCAAAAAGGAAGGCTGACCAACAACCACAATAA
The DNA here is from genome assembly GCA_003946985.1 of Fusarium duplospermum. Classification (NCBI taxonomy): domain Eukaryota; kingdom Fungi; phylum Ascomycota; class Sordariomycetes; order Hypocreales; family Nectriaceae; genus Fusarium; species Fusarium duplospermum. Next base: position 77,111 of record NKCI01000045.1, read on the forward strand.
CAACAACAACATAACATGGACAACACGCAAAAAAAGAAAGATTTGATGAGACTGGGACTCGAACCCAGGAGGATTGCTCCATCAGGAATCTTAGGTTGTTAAGGTGACCTTAACCTGACGCCATAACCAACTCGGCCATCTCACCGGAGGATCTCGGGGGGGATCCGCTTGATGGTGGGAGGTCGAGCCCAAGCGTTCCATAAGGGCCGAGGGTTTTGTTGGTCCTGGAGATGTTAGGGCGTTCCTTTTTATTGTCGGTTTATTGATCTGCTCGTATATATGAACATAGGATTATGGTGTTGGACTTGGGTGTGGATGTTGCTGTCAGACTTGAAAAGCTTGTCGACTACTTACATTCGGACAAGCCGAAGTCCCAGAGTAACTACAAACAACAGAGACATACAAATACAGTTGAACTACTATAACAGATATAAGACGAAAAAGATGAAGCGAAACACGACATGATCCAGACAAGTCAATTTGAAATCCAGATTGTCAGAGGATCGTGCAGGGTAACAGGCTGCAGATGGATCAAGGTCAACGCCTGGTCGCATGCCGATCATTTCAGCCTCGGCACCAACACGAAAAGCAAAACCAACAAATAACACGAGACTAGAAGAGTACAAAACACTCGAGTCTTTAACAATGTACCTATTCAATACAATCTCTCTACTCTATTCCTTAAGAGACATTATTTCTTCTCCGAATCCTTCCATCAATGACATCAACACCGGCTTCATCGGTCGGCTGTGGCGCTCACTGGAAGCCCCGGAGACCAACAACACAACCCCTGACTCGTCCCGGTCCCCTGCACCTGAGGCCTTTTTAGCGTCCCTCGTACCTGGCCCCAAGAGCGCTGCGCGAAATAATACCTCGACGTGGTTGGGCCGTCGAGGCTCCCCAATTCCAATCCCGCGCCCCGGGTAGATCGGCGGCCTTTTCATAGTGTAGGCATTGTTTTGTTGTCACGGCCTCATCTCCCGACAGCTCCAACTTTTTTTCTTCTCTTCCTTTTTCTTTCTTCAACCTCCCTTTCCTCCCTTTCTTCTTCGCCCTTGTCTTCCGTCGGCGAATTCTGTCTCTGGTCTGGTTCAAATCTTGGTTCACCTGTCGGAAAAAAAAAGTATCACCACAATAATCATGCACGCGTCCAAGATCCTCGCCTCGGTTGGCTTCGTGGCATCTGCCTCTGCCTCGGTCGTTCGCTACGCCAATGTCAACCAACAGCGCGACGTTGTCATCGAGAAGAGAGCCGATCAGACTGCCGCCTGGGTTTCCGTCGACGATGAGGCTCAGCCCGCCACCACTTATACTCCCTCGATGACCGTTGTCGACGGCGTCACCTCCATCGTCGATGGTGCTCCTCATGACCTCACCGCTACCGTCTACACCTCGACTCACTACGGCGAGATCTACACTAGCACCGGCGAGCCTCCTAACCCCACCGCCTCTGGCAAGCACGGCGAGGGTGCCTTTACCCGTTGTCACAACAAGGATGGCTCCAACGCTCCCTTCTGCTCTCCCTACGAGAACAGCACCCTGACCACTGGCCAGACGTACTTCGGTAAGTAACTGCGCATTCACAACTGCCCAATCCTAATCACTAACATCGTCGCAGTCACCTGGGATCCCGACTACTTCGAGGACAAGAACGCCGACAACACCACCGCCGCCATGATGGTCTTTGCCCGCCTCGACATGTTCAACACCACCAGCGAAGAGTACCAGAAGGAGGGCGACGACTTCGACCAGGTCCCTGCCGCCTTCGGTTTCTGGCCCTTCCACGTCAAGGACTCGTACCTCAAGTTCGGCGGCGACCACAACATCTCCATCACCCTGTACAGCCAGCGCAACCACACGGCCGAGAAGAAGAAGGCCTCGACCATCTACCTCAACGTCGCCAGCCCTCAGGGCCCTGCCCGCAAGGACCCCAAGGTTCCCACCGGTCAGACTCTCACCATCGCCCTGCCCGTCGTCCTGGGTTCTATTGCCCTTATCCTCGTTGGTGTCTGCCTCTGGAACCGCAAGACCCGCCGTATCGGACTCGGCAACATTATGAGCCGCGGTCGCCACGGATACACTGGCCGTGCCGAGCGCCGCTTGTTTGGCCGCAAGGATAACGGCATCCAGCTCGACACCCGCGACATGCCCCCTCCTGGCGAGTACCGCGATGCCCCTGCCCGCCGTGACAGCGACGGTCTCGGCAGCCTGGCTGGCAGCCCCGTTGATCCTTCGTTCGCCCAGCAGGGTACCACTGGCGGCCGCAACGCCTTCAGGGACGAGATGAGGAGACAGGACCTCGACAGGACCCGCTAAGAAAGAGAAGGAACCCAAGTGTATATGGGGTGTCATATGAGCCAGCCTGTCCGTGACAGTGGACTCATTTGACGTGTAAAATCTACATCGATGGATGCATCTGGATGATGGCGAGTGGGAGTAATGATAAATGACGTATGATGAGACTTAATACGAACGCCTTGTCCATCAACCCATTACTATGCATAGCCTTCCCCTGGCTGTATTGACAGCACTGTGAAGACGAAACAAAAAAGAGAACCGATCCCGTGAATCATGGCAAATGCCGTGATGGTATCACATACGCCGGGTCTCATGGGTATTCCGAATCCCTCCAAAACAAAACCCCATCCGTCCCCAGCAGATTGTATCATAGTCATGGCGACAAAACCAACTCCGTAAGACCAAAAACCCAGTAATGAACCCATGCGCCGCTCTATTCCTTAACCCGTTTGATATCGCCATTATCCCGTTCCTCGCCTTCATAACGCCGCTTCACTGGTTCAGATGGTGTTGGCACCAGCACCGGCGCTGGCGCTGGCGCTGGCACTGGCACTGGTACTGGTACTGGTGTTGTTACTGGTGCTGGTGTCGTTTGTTGTGACATGAGCTCGTAGCCGGCGCAGAGATCTAGCTGCGTCTCGCCCTCCTGTAAAGGTCTTAGTAGTTCGGCCGGAATTGCCGTGGCGAGCTGACACTTGATCTCGCATGGTTGATATGTGTCGGTAGTCCATGCATCGTCGGCATAGTTCTTGGCCTCGGCAATGGTATATCCCGTGCTGAAACCCTCATGGTATGCATCCGGCAGAATCACTATGGTCTCACCAGGGCGTTGGTCAACGATGCGAAAGGGGATGCCAAGTTTTTCGAGCTTCTGAGGGAAAAAGAATTCAGCCCGGTGGCGCATAAACTGCGAGCATTTGCCTTTTCGGCCGAGAGCCTCCTCGGCCACGTCGACTGCCGTGGATGGAACCACGATCCAAATCTTGCGGCCCTTGTAGAGGTGGTTCAAGGAGACGAGTCGAAAGTCCTCGGCATGAATCTGGAAACTCGCTCCGAAATGCGGACCTGATTCGTAGACATAAGGCGTGTGAATCCCAGGAATAATGGCTCTTGTGTTCTCTAGCTTGTCTCCTTTGAGAGGATGTATTGGGCTCTTTGCAGGAACACCCGCTTGTCGTCGTTGCTCAGTAGTCCATGCGGGAACATCGACCCGATAACGAACATTGCGGATCTGCTTGTGGTCATTCTTGCGGAACATCTTCCTTAACTGTTCAATGGCCTCTAGAGCACTGGCAGTGCATTCTGGACCCGTCACGTCGGAAGAAAAGGTGCCCTCGGAAGGAACTGTGTCGACTCTCCAGAAGCTGTTCTTCTTGATCTGAGTGGGTCGGTAGGCATTGGCTGCAACTTTTTGGGAATTCTTTTCTGGAAGCTCCTCATGCAGCTCCTGCGGGAGGATCACTTTGAAACAGCCATCTTCATCGGCCCCGAGATGTCTGGCAGAGGCAAGAATGGCGGGAAAGTCGTTCCATTGGTCGATGGTTGGCTTGAGCCGCAGCACACTGTGGCCTTGAGGTCCGTCATAGTCGTGGTCGATTGGACAATCAATGGGCGCTGGTTCACTAAGGGCCGAGCTCGCATCCCAACTATCTGTTGGCAGCCGAGGATTTGGAGAGGCCGACGGAGTTTCGCGAGGCGCAGGCGGATCATTTGAGGCGGTTTCTGGCAGACGAGGCTCTTGAACCGTGGGCGCGATGTTCTGCTGGGAAGATTGCGTCGGTTCGATGACGTCTGGGAGCAAACTGGCGGGGATTGGACCCTGCTCAGTCGGGAGCCAGGGACCGTAAAGAGGCTCGGGGGGAAGCTGATGATGCAAGACGGGCTCGTGAGAATGGAAAGGAGGAGTCGCCGCCTCATGCGACGGTGGTTGGACCTCCATTGAAGCCGGGGGAGGGCCCGTTTCGCAGTTGCGACAGGCCAGCGGTGAAGTTTTGCGGACGGTAAAGTTGAGAGAGGGCGGGAAGGTGAGGGATGATGGAGGGCAGTCGCCACCTAAGACACAGGCCAGAACTGCAAAGTTAAAATGGCAAGGGATGCAGCATGCGCATCCTCGACAGCAGAAAGCGCCGAAGACGACGAAGATGGCCAGGCGACGGTAGAGGCGATCCTCAAGGGCGCAAAGGGTGAGCAGCTTTTTTTTGTGCGCAACTCCAACCCTTGAACAAGAGGGAAAATGAGGCTAGAGAAAGAGTCCCCGTGTGAGAAGTGAAAAAAAGACACTAACGAGAGCCTAGCGGGGAGTCGAGAAGTGCAGGTACTTTCTTTCTAACTTGGGTTGGGAGCGCCTTCCGCCACACACCACACTGGACCCGACCCGACGCATGTCTCTGGCTGCCCGCGCTGACACTCACTGAGGTGCACTGACACTGGGACAGAGCCGCAGAAGGCGCAGCCCAACCCAGCCCGTCAGCCCGTGGAAGGATGGAGGACCCAGCCGGAAGGAGCACCAGGAGAACAATTGGTGGAAGCAGCGGGGGAAGGCGACCTCCTTCCTCAGTGGAAGCTCCTTTGTGTACGTACTGTGTTCTAGCGGAAGGCCACACCTGCAAGGGCCCCTGACTAGCGCGGGGCAACACGGAAGGAAAAAAAAGGAAGAGAGTGTGACAAAGAAGAGGGAGATGGGAAGCAAACTTGAGAGGAGGGCGACTAAACTGCGATTACCAGGGAGAAGAAATGCCCTGGAAAATGTATGATTGCACTGAAGCCCATCTCCCATCGGTTTTAACCCCTTAATGGAATCAACCGGTGACGCCGCCCACGGTCAGAGTTTTTCCTACCAAATGGTAAACGCCGCCGGCTGCGATCGCGGCCTCGAGAGGCGGACAAAATCAAGGCGGCAGTGGAGAGACACCCGTGGCTAAAAATGGCCCACGCGCACGGCCAGCAGAGATCGGCGCCAAGACTTTGTCTGTTCCCCATCTTATACCCGCGCTACCACCTTGACAAGGATCTTTGAACGTTGTTTATCAATCAAGATGCATCTTCTTTGACGGCAGATTGCCTTGTAAGCCACATCGCGGTGCGGCTGTTACGTGAGATGTGACGAGAATCGGGCAACTGCTTTGTTTCTGCAGCCTCTAGCTTGTTTCTTTGTCTAGAGCGGAAATGCACATGTTATTTCTTGTTGTTACAAGTATTGTGCAAGGACAGCATCTGTCGCAAGGCTGCCGGCGCTTTGTAGATTTGCAATCCAAGGCACGGAACATCAGGAGGTACTCAGAAAGATGTGAACTCTCGTCCAAAAAACCTGGAGGCCCTACTGGCTTTGTGATTAGTTACGTAGAGACATGATGGCAACCTGGAAGTCGTCTAGTCCTTTCCCGCGCACCCGTCAGCTCGTACCAAGATCACTCTGCTGGTTTTCCCGAATCGCCACATGCAATGCCCTCAAGATGAAATAAGTCCCCTGCTCAAAAAAATCCCAAATCCCAAATGTCAAATCGAAGACTTTCGAAGTCTTCTCAACCCGGTGTCCGAATGGTCGTCACGTAACTCCACTAGTTCTCTCATTCTCTGTGAAAGAGAGAGAGGGGTGTGTGAGAGGAATGAAACCGCCTGATTCTGACCGGCTGGTTTGTGTGAGGCCGACGTGGCCTGGATGGCTTGGACACGCTTCGCCGTCTTTGCCTTGCGCTCGAGGATCAACAAATGCTCGTTTTCCATGACCGCGTCGAGTGCCTTGATCGGCTGTAGTTCTCGGAAGCGCTTCATGTATTTCTTGACCTTCGAACCATATGGGTACTCGCAGAAGGCCCAGTCGCTCTTCTGAAATTCGACGAGGAGCCCAAAGAATCTGTCGATGAGTCTGTAGGTTTCCAGATCTTTCTCCAACACTTCCTCGGCCAAACCGGCATCCCAGGCTTGCTCTGTGTACTCACCAGAGCTGTAAATGCCAATCATACGGCAAGCGCGTTGTGCGAACTCGATGACAGTGTGGTTGTTTTCCCTAAAATCGAACTCGGCATCGCCAGAGTAGCCATCTCGATGAGGGAAGACATTCTCAAGCAAATCCATGTATTTGAAGTCGTCGAGGGTCTTCTTCTGGGCTGCTGCGCATATTTTCCAAGCGCGGATATCCAGCTGGCCGTTGCGCTCAGCGTTGTTGTCGAGCAGCTGAAGTTTGCCAAGAGCATCGCACCAACTGACGGACTTGGGACCGGTCGGAGACTCGAGGTAGTTGATGACGTTGATCAGTCTCTTCCGGGCGTCAGAATAGGGCATGTGGATTGGGGTTCGAGCAGGATCGATGACTTGGAGAAGACCGTCGTCTCCAACCCTGAGTCGCTTTCTGGGGCCAACGACGATTGCACCAGAAGCGACAAGACTGTCGACATTCTTCTGCATTTCTTCGTGGCTGACCACCTTTCGCTTCTTGTTGGTGCTCGTCTTCTCCATTATGCGTTGTTTGAGGCGAAGCTTCGAAGCTGTTGACTGGCTGGAGAGCTCGGGAATATCGTCAAGTTGGGCAGACATGAGGTGGGAAGACTAGAGAGTTAGTGGTTCAGCACCGCCATGTGTCGAAAGTGCGCACTTGCTCAATAGGTAGCTGCTCTGTAGTAGGGATGGCAAGGGAATTGTCGAGGCGAGAAATGGGCGCCCAGGTCGGGAGCTTGGGGTATCTGAAAGGCAGAGGAGGCAAATCTGCGTCGAGGTTCGTGCGGCCTTGTGTTTGAGAGATAGAAAAGACCGATTGTAGTGGCTGTAGTGGGATGAAATGAAGAAGGGAAGAAAAGAGGAGAGATGGAGTTAAAATAGAAGGGAGAGAGAAGAGAGTGAAGAGAGGAGAACGAGTTGGAAGGTGAGGGCGTCCGGAGGCAGTGATTCACTGACATCCGCATTTTTCAGAGGTGAACGCCGACCAGTGCCAGAAGGAGCTGACTGATGGTGATTTCGCCGTGCACTCCATAAATCAACTAAAGGAATAACTCGTTTATTCCAATCCGCCCCATTGTCCTCGTGCCTCTCTGATTAATTACTGATTGATCGAGGACCCAGTGCGGTACAAGGGGTAATTGCATGGTGTGCCCGTAGGTGAACAAATGTAGCAAGCAGAGTGAACAAACACCGTTGACAAATGCAGAGTTCAAAAAGACAGAACCCCTCGGAACATAACATAGGTAGGTGATAAAAAGGATTGATTTACATTCTAATTTTCCTTGTCAAGGTAAACTAGTTTAATGAGTGGCTATGGTTGGAGTGACTGTGTGGTCAGACAAAGACAATCTAGGTTCACCTCGATGCCTGTTGCAATCGACGAGCTGTAATAACCTTGCGCTCCAGGATCACAAAAACATCATGGTCCATGACTTTCTTCAGATTCTTGATAACGTCAAGTTCGAGAAAGCGACGGAGAAGCCGCTGGGGCTCGGTCGACGATCCTACGTAGCCTCGTCGCTTGCCGTCACGGAGCGCTATCCAGGCGTCATTGATGGGTCGGTATAGTTCAATGTCCTCGTGCAGAACTATCTCTGCCAGGCCATTATCCCATACATCGTCATCTAGCTCCTCAGGGGCGGTGATGCCGACCAGGTCGCAGGCGTTCTCCGGGAAATCCTCAACCACTCTATCGATCTGTCTAGTTCGAACGGCGTCTAGTCTCTTGGATTCGAGAAGCTCGAGAGCACTCTCTAATTCACTGAGGCTTTCTATTGTGGATTTATGGGCATCTATGACTATGTTCCACGCTAGAATGTCGACATCTCCTTTTCTCTCAACACACCGCTGCCTCAACTGGTGAAGATCACGCCGGGCAAACTCCCAGTCCACGGACTGGGGGGAGACGGGCGATTCAAGAAATTGAATGAGATTTTATAACCTTTGCTGCTCTGTGTCTTGCTTGGAATTTCCATTGGAGTCGAAGCCGGCCACAACGGGAAGACCGTCGTTGTCAAGTGTGACCTGGTGACCCTGGTTGACCGTCAAGGCACCGGAGCGGACGAGAAGATCTAAACGAGCGCCGAGAAGTTCTCGAGAAGAACTACCAGTCCCAGTGGTTCCTGCGGGGGCTTTGGATGAAGACATGTTTCAGTCGAGTCGTCGAGTCGTCGAGTGTTTGTCTGGTAGAAAGACGGTATGGTCGACGGATGTCTTGAGAAAGAAGGGCGGCTGGCTACCCGACGTGAGTCTCGACGAAAGGAAACTTGACGTACTGGGAAGACAAATAAACATCGACTTGAGTGACCTTTTGGTTTGGAAGTCCCTGTCTTATGGAGGAGCAGAGTGTTTAAATATGGCGTAGCTGGTGAGTCTGTTCTGGGATCAAGACTCTGGGTGGGCATGTTCTCGTCATGTTAAGATTACGGAGAATATGTTCTTCTTCACTTGAGATATAATTCCAGCACATTGTTTTTAGAAAGGAAACATTGTTTAGAGACCAAAACTACCCATGTACCTGTCGACCTCCACGGTCAAATCATGACGCCCTTGCCAACCCATCAGTCCGTCGCCGTCGTTATGGCCCGCCGCCGTCGTAGTCGTCCCCAGTTGGACGCCGCCGTCGTAGTCGTTCCCGCCGCCGCCGCCATTGACCTCCTATTTCCTAGATAGTCGACCGCCAAAAATATCTCAGTGAGTAATATCCTTTCCCTTCCGACCACCTATGACCTGCGTCACTATATAGTAAACTGCCGTCGCTACCCCCTTTCCCGGCTGATCTCATATTCATTACTCAGAGTCGAAGTCGACGTCGACGTCCTCGTCCTCGTCGACTCCGGGCGACGCGCCCGGCGACCGCGGTCAATCTCCCTGACCCTCTCCTTCAGTGACCGAAAAACCTGGTGATCCATGTCGTTGCTTGGGTCCTTAGACGCCAACGCCATCACCAGTGGAGAAAAGCACCGCGACGCAAGCACCCCGAGGCGGGCGTCGTCGGCAGGGTGAGCCTTGGCGCGACGGTGGAGCTCGAAAATTCTGTTGAGGAGAAGAAAAAAGCCGTCGTGGTGGTCTTCAAGTATGACCATCAACCTGGCGGCTTCGTCGTGGTCGTGGGTGCGACTTCGACATGTCGCCACGCCGAGCATTCGGGCAACAAGTTGCGGCAGGAAGCTGGGAAAGTCGACGTTCTTGATGCGGTTAGGGCGGTCGCCTAGGTCGCGGGCAAGGTCGTTAAAGACCTGAAAGTCGTGCATGACGACCTGTTGGGTGAATCGGATGCGTTCCCAGACACGTTCATGGTTGTGGCGTCGGCGCCGGATGTCGTCGTCGGCGAGGTCTTCCCACTCGTCGTAAAGCGCCCGCCATTCTTGCGACCGGTCGAAAAGGTTGGCCTTGATGTGGTCAAGAATCTGGTTGATTCTCTGCTCCGAAATGGCGGGAATTGGCATGGCGGCCACCTTGATACCCCTGAATCCCATGCGAATGCGGGTGCCACGAGGGATCTTGATTTGACCCGCCTCGACCAAGTTCTCGAGGTCGTCTTGGATGTGACGGATCTGCTCCATGGAAAAAGAAACTTGGCGACGGCGGTCACCCATTGTTGATGGCGTTGTTGAGTGCTGAAGGGAGGGAAGAGGGGCGGTGTTGGAGGAGGGAGGGGGAGGAGTGAAAGAGATGAGGACAGGAGGAAAACAAGGAAGAGAGGAAATTGAGGATCGAGATGGTATATATAGACGAATCTGAACGACTGTGATTCATACCTTCGAAAGAGTGATCGTGATTCACTTCCTAGACCTGGGCGATGGCGCCTGGCCAAAAAAAAGGGGGGATTTCACGTAGGAGTACGCAGGTTAGAAGAGGCAATTTTGCTAAACTCGGGCAGATACTAGTAAAACATAGCTATCCAAGGAGTTCCTAATAACGAGATGCATTGAAGTAGTAGAAGTTGGCAGTATCGCGTTGGAAATCGAACTGTAATGTAGATATTCAACAATAAACACTGTCTCGATTACACACACGTCCCCTCTATATTCGAACAAAAACGCCTTTCCATGGATAAAACCTAGAATGAATTCAACAACCCAATCACGCAGACTTTTTCGCCTTCTTGGCCTTTTTTCTCTTGTCACCAAATGCCTCCTCGTACACCTCGGCTGCCGTCTGCCCGACCTTACGCTTCTGCTTGGCCGCCTTGACGCTGACCACGGGGTTTGACTTGCCCTGCTTGGCCGCGCTCAGGACTTGCTTTTCCGCCTCTTCCCACGCCGGAGCGTCGCCGTCGATCTCATATCTGTGCATGGTTAGTTACGAATGTTCTATTGTTTGGTAAGAAGAACTCACTGGTCAAGGGGCAAAGAGTCAATAAGCTCTCTTTGCTTCTTCTTCAGCTCCCTCAACGCCTCATCACCACCCTCCTCCAGCTCATCGTCGAGTGTAGTAGCCAAGGGCACGAATTTGTCATCTACAATCTCGTCGTCGTGAGCTCCGCTGGCGTTCTCACGAGTCACACCCAGGCGCTCGGCCTTGGGAAGCTCGGCGTCGACGGCTTCAGAGACAAGGGTTGCAAAGTGTCCAGTCACCTTTCGCAGGATCTTGATGAACATGGCAAGGAGCTGAGACGAAGGCAGAGAAAGCTCTTGAGACACGACGTCGACGTCCTTGTGCTGCAGACCGATAGCGAGTAGAATGCACTGCTGAACGCCGGTCAACTTGATATCGGACTTGAGGCGGCCGGTGAAGTAGAGGTTGGCGATGGTCGGGATCAGATCCAACACAACGTGGTAGTCAAGCATGTTGTTGGCGTACGACTCGAGTCGCTTCAGGTCAAAAGGACTCAACAGCCTATCGAGCTCGACCTTGGTCAGAGGCTGGATCTCTGTCGAGTCCAGCTTGGCACCAGCGTTGGCGGACTCGTCAATGCTGAGAGCACTGATAGCAGGGAATGAGCCGAACTGATACGACAGCAGAGACAGGAATCGCTTGTGGAAATCCCGGGAGAAGGCACCGAGCCAGCTGCGGTCATCGCTGTTCTCAAGCGGTCGCAGCATAACGCAAGTGTGCTCTCCAGTAAGATCGTTGGCAGTCTGACGGAGATACACAGGAGAGAAAGACGCTCGCTTCCAGAACTTGTGCAGAGGAGGTGTCAAGCCGTAGCTCACACCGATATAGTCAAGCCTCTCGGGCTTCTTCTCCGAAAGCTTGGAGAACAGAGGTGGCATCTTGTTAATATCCCTCACCTTGATATCATCGTCAAGGAGAGATGCATTGGCCAGATCCGCATCGGTAACTCGGGTCATGGCATCGTCCATGGTCTGGTCCTCATCCTCGGACAGGTTGGCGAATCGGCCTTCGTAATAATCGGTAAGGAGCTCCAGCGCCTTGGTGCCGTATCCCATAGAGACATACTCGGGGTTCGTGGCAATGCGAACAACTCGAGCACCAGACAGAGAAGCAAAGTCTTCGTCTTGGAACTGCTGGCTGACCAGCCAGGGGATGAGGTCACCGTTTGGCCGCTGTCCTCGACTTAGACTGTTGAGAACACTCTGTCTGCTAATCTTTCCTTCAAGCGACACTTGGATCACACAGAGAGGTTCTGGCAATCTTGTGCTATCCTCAGAGACAGGAGGAACAAGAACGAACAACTCATGAGCGGGTGCGTCACTCATGAGCTGCAGGTCATCTGGCGAGTTCTTGTAATGACTGGCAACGTACAGAGCAACCATCTGCTGCAGAAACTTCTCAGACACAGGGTGGAAAGAAAACAGGGTATCTCGGTTGACGTTCAAAAGCTGACATTGTGTAGGATCCGGGCAGCCGTTGATGTTGGACTTTGCCTTAGGTAGGGTGGCATCGAGGCAGAGAAGGGTGTTGAGCCACTTCTCGACGGCGTCTCCTTGGGCGTATCGGATGGGCTCGGAAAGGGTGATTTCTCTCAACTTTCGACCAGCCTGGAACTCCTCCTTTGAAGCCCTGCCGGTTGAGCGATCCGCAAGCTCCGTGCCCTCGCCAGTTGAAGAAGCGGAGCGCGACTGTTCTCTGAGCTGCTTGATCAGCTTCAGGGACAGAGATCGACCTGTTCCTTCGTAACCGTTGATGGTGGACGCCATAAACACCAGATAGGGGCCCATCAGCTTCCGAACAAGCGGCAGGGGAATAGCAGCAGCCTCATCGATAACCACAAGCTCAGCCTGTCCTAGCACGTGAGCGTCCTGAGGTCGGATGTACTGGATCGTCTGTCGATGTTGTCGGTGGATGTTGACTCGAACAATGGCCTTGTTGAAGTCGGGGTTGGTGCTCTGGATGATAGAGTAGTCGGCATGATCAGCATATCCCAGGGCATCGAAACCCTTGAAAACGAACTCGAAGAGCGTCTTCAAGTTCTCGGGTGAGGGAGAGGTAATGAAGATGTTGCTGTATCCGTACGCGACAGCAGCTGCGACAGCAACACCAAGAGCAGCAGACTTTCCTCGACCTCGAGCCGCAGTCAGGGCAACGGTACTTCGCAGCGTCTTCTCAGCGATCGCATCTGTGAAAGTGATGAGGGCCTTGGCCTGGTCGAGGGTCCTGGCAAGGGAGATGAGAGATCCCACAGGCTGTCGGTCCTCGTTCTGCTCCTTCACAGCCTCAAGCTCAGCCTGCGACTCGGACTTGGGCTGGTCCAAGTCAGCAGGAGGAAGGGCCTTGACACCCTTGCCGCCCGAAATGGGAAGCACGTTCATCTCATCATCGATGACTAGACACGAGTTGCATCCGCCCAGCGAAAGGATGAAGCGCTCGTTGAATCGCGCAACCACATCGTCATGCGCCTCCGTCCTGTACCGCGAGTGGACGTCCATGGACAGGTTGTACAGCTGCTTCAAACTGTTCATTCCCTTGAGCAGTAGAATGACCATACCACCACCCTCGACAGTCTCGATCGTTCGCGCAAGGGTGTTGGGTGTGATGGCCTCAAAATCCTGCAGAATGCACATGCCAAACGTCTGACCCAGGATCTTGTCCGTCTCCTTGTAGTAGGTGTATCGGATGTTGTGCAGCGACACAAACAGCTCGAAGGGGTCCTCCTGGTTCGCCTCGCGGATGCCTCGCTTGATCTCCTTCTTGATCTTTGTCTCGCGCTTCTTCCGGTGACTGTCGTCCTCGCGTTAGCTTGTCGCATTGGGTAGAGGGACCGCGGTAGCTTACCTGGTGAAGCCAAGGAGCTTGTGCTTGTACGCCCACAGGACTGAATTGTTCTGATTAGGGGTGGCCTGAGATGCCTGGGCCATGATATAGTGTAGGTTCACGATAATGTCCTTGGACTTGTCTCCCACCACCACGAAGAAGCTTCTCTTCTTCTCCTGCACTCCATTCTTGATGAGCGCCTGGATGCGCGAGTCTCTATATTCTCACCGTTAGCACCCAGGATTAGCAAACCAAGAAGACAGTTGACTTACACAACTTTGCGCGCCATGGTTGCTGGATTTTCCACAGGCCAATCGCTTTGAAAATACGCTGGCGCATATGCGATCTCGTCTCGAGGTGGGACTGGGTCAAAAATCCAAAATTTTGGCGGTCGGGAACTTTCTGCCGGGCGGTGAACACGGTGAGAACATCAGAGTGGGGGTCTCACCGACAGGGCCACTTGACCGAGTGCTCACCTGTGGCTCACCTCGGTGGACTATTGAACTTCAACCCATCCGCAACACCGATGATTGGCTTTGGTCGTGGCTTTGTGTTTGACTTTGAAACCGAATTTAGGAGTTGTACTATTCAAGATTTACCTTATGAATCCTCATATAAGAGGATAAACCCCATTATTTCACTATTTTTTATCACACTCATTTCGTCAAGTAAAGAACAAGGCTTCTTTAACATTTCACGAGAATCAAATGTTGAACAAGAAGAAAGAGAGTGAATTTTACAGCTAGTTATACAGTATGGTCTTGTCTGGAAGACTGCAGTCACCATGTGGAAACGGCTCAGCTCATTTGCAATGATGATTGTTACCTGCGCGAGTCTATAGTAAGATGAAAAGCCTCACAGCGCACTGCCACAGTTCCACAAAGACAATTCATCACCTTCCATGCCCAGACACCACGAATGAATAACCCCTTCGAATGCTCATGTGTGTGAGAGAGAGAAAAGGAAATAGCAGTCGAGCAAGGGGGTGGGGGGGGAGCATAAAAACACAATCCTCTAAGTTCGGTCAAGTTTGCGGCGTAGGACTCGTGTCCGCTTCATGAGCTTCTTGTACTTCTTCTTCTTCATCTTGAGTTTTCGTTGCCGCTTGACGCTGATGGCGTGCATGTCGCGGCGGCCCTGGGCCTCGTCAAACTTGAGCTGGCGGAGGGCGAGTCGCTCGAGGAAACTCCGGGGTTGGGCGTCCTGCATGATTCGGGGGCTGTGGGCCATGATGCGGATCTGGCCATCGGGGTCGGTTGACTCCTCAATAGTGAAGAGGGCCTTGTAGACGCGGTGCTGGGGAACCTCCTCGGCTGCCTCAGCCTCGGCGACGGCACCGTCCGTCTCGGCAGCGGACTGCGGTTGGGGCAGAGGTGGCGGTCGGAAGGGCAGGAATTCGCCTGACATGGTGTCGATCTGGAGGTACATGCTCGACTCGCTGCCGTCGGCGTTCTTGATATCAACCTTGTGCATGGAATCCTGTCCCTCCTGTCCGATAGTCATTTGGGCCATGGGGCCTTCCAGCTGGTCGATAGTGTCGGAAAGAGTCGACATGGTGTCAGACATCTTGTTGTTCCTGGTTCGGGAGGCGAAAATGGAAGCAAAGTGCTCATCGGTCACGGCTCGGGGCATCGTTTGTGTGACCGAGATAGGTCTATGTAGCGAGAAGAAACTTGATAGACCGAGAGCTGGATCATAGTTAGTGAATGCCACATGAAAATCTTCCATTAATATGCCCAATGACCTACCTTCTTGCGACATGTGGTGCGTATTAGGGACGCTGGGCAACTTCTTAACAGAAGCCGCTCGCTCGGAGGCATCTTTGCTGCTCTTGCGTTTCCTCTTCTCGGTGCCAGACTTGGGGCTCGCGGTCGAGGCGGGGACCGACTGGTCGGCCGAGATTTCGTTAGAGCCGTTATCTGATCTCGATGGCTTTGATGAGGAGCATCGTCGCTGCTGGTTGCGAACAAAGACGGGGATGGCCTTGGGAGCCGCGGAGGCGAGGGCAGAGATGACGCCGGTCTGAGGGGCGGAGGATATGGCGGAGGAGGCGATACGCCGCACCGAGGAGGGCAACATGGCTGTTACCGCGGCGCAGGCAATCCGCAGAGGTTGTCGATGGGAGGAGAAGAGGGTGTTTTGGAGGTCGTGACGACTTCCTGATGGTGTCGGTTGTATCTTCAAAACCCGGATTTGGCCGCTCGGAAAAGGCTGCGCTCGCTGTGATGGGTGACTGGACGTGAGTGGACGGGGAGTGGCGCTAAACTGTTTGTGGCCTAAGGCAGCAAGCGATAACGGGCAACGCAACTCCCTCCCAACCGCTGCACCTTGATTGATCACGGGGTTTCTCCGCAGTTGAACTGAAGCAAGGCAATAAGTGACTCAAAAAGGTGGGATAAGAGCTAATGGCCGTTGAGTTGGCCTCTGTGATCCTATTTTGGTCACTTTGGCATGATTTCATGGGCGCATTATTCCTATTGTTGCCGCAATGGCTGAGCACATCATGAGGAGAGTATCGTCGTTGCGCCATGAGGCTTAGCGGCTCATCCCGCACTCGTAAGATAAGTCGGACGAGACAAGGTACCATAATAGATCCAACTAGTGGACTTTGGATTTGCTAACTGTACAATGATGAATTTGGTCTAACAGAAACATGATCTGAGTCTTCAAGATGCTCGCTGTCCTTTTCTTTCCCTTCCTTTCCTTTCCTGGTGGCCTTTCACCCCGAAATCAACCGAAACAGATACATTGCGATCTTGTCTGAAAACCTGACGCGAACATGAACACACTTCTATGGATGTCTATGTCTCGAAGTAAACGGCAAAGATGCTTTCGAATAACCTGATATGGTCGATTACCGGTTGTTGATCCAGCTCAGGTAGGAGTTCCAACCGATCGACACGATGTTGGCAAAGAAGACTCGGTGTTGGAGAGGGATGAAGGTGAAGTTGATGACCTGAACGAAAGGCCATAGCATCCAGTTAGCCTTGAGAGCTGGCCACCAGGTGGTCTCGATTCGTTGCTTGGGGTTGTTGCCCTCCATGGTGGCCATGCTGCCAAGGAAGACGCCGATCATGACAGGTGCAAAGAGAAGCTGATCGCAAGCCACACGGGCGAGAGTTTCAACCTTTCTGTTGCGAGCGTTGACGTTGCGAGCGAGGAAACCAAACCAGGTTGTCGCAACAGGGCCAAAGACGGCTATCAAGTGTTAACTTATGATTCGAAATGAGTGGACTACCATTGGGGATACTCACTGCCACCGTACAGGGCCATGCGACCTGTTCGAACCAAGTCATGCTTCTCCATGCCCTTCTTCTCGACGAGCTGCTGAGCCGTGATATCACCGGTAGCAAAGAGCACCGCAGTGGTGACACTCTGGGTGAGCAGCGGGCGAGCGGCCAGCCGGGCGTTGTACCTGAGCGATCCAGGGTCAGCACGGACGTGTGCCTGAGTGAAGCATTCTAGAAGACATACCAACGAATGAAAGAAGCCATTGCGACGGTGGGATTTTGACTCTCTGGGCGGATCTAGCAACGGGGAACGGATATGCTTTGGATCTTGGGCCAAAGTTTAAAATTCACTCAAAAATCCTTTTCGCTTTGACTTTTTGAGAGAGACCGGCAGGGCGCGCCTCTAGGATTTCCCCAACTCCGGAGCCTTTTGGTCGATGAACGCCACAACGTTGGGCGAGAGACGCGTCTATGCGACGATTGGCGAGAGAGGATGTGAGGCTGCTGCAGGTAAGGTAGTCAGGCGGGAAATACCCCAACTCGCGGAGGAAAGGAAACGAGGGAGGGTATCAAGAGAAGAAATTGGAGAAGACGGCGTTTCTTTTTTTGTGTCGAGGTTGATTACTCGGTAATGTTGTTTTGCGAAAGGTGGAAGAAAAAAAAAAAGTACGATTCAGGTACAGGTGCTGGAGCGGCAAACAGCTACAGCGCAAGTATCATGACGTAGCGAGCTACGACGGCGTTTGATAGGAGTTGACCTGAGGTGGCCTTCCAGGTTGGCTTTCTCTCTCGGGGCTCCAGAGTTTTTGTGTCCTCCTGCTGAGCATCCTCACCACCAAGAGATCCGCCCGGTTAAACTCGCCATCTCGGTTTAATGCACACCGATGTCCGATTACGAAGATGGCGTCGAGTGCTTTTATGAGTTTACTGAGAGATGAGGTGCACGATTGCTGCATGGACATGCCTCTTCAATGGAATTGGATGGGATGTGCGGAGTTTCCTGGCTTGGATAGCGGGCATTGGGGGAGCTACTCCAGGCAGCTAGGATTTCGTCCTGGTCTAGCGGGCTTGCAAAGAAGAAAAGAAAAAAAAAGTTGATTTGTTCTCGTGAGCCTGTGAGATTGAATCTATTGTGGAGTTGTAGCATGTCTCAAGGGGACGAGACCAATGAGGACGGTTGCTTTGCTGTGATGGGCGTCTTTCTCCGCACATTGCAACTGCATAGAAATGGATCTAGAAGTTGGTTATCGGGCGTTCCCATCACTTGACGCCGGGACTTCGGCGTGTTCCTAGATTCCGGGATGCATCAAATATCAAAGAGAACCTCGGCACGCTGTGAGGAGCTGGCGTTTCTCCCTCTACCATCATCAGAGGCTATACCGGCTAAACCAAGATGTAGCATTGCAAATTGCCTCAGAGCAGCTAACCAGTGTTGGCCAAACTCCCAGTTCAACTAGCAACTGAGACAACTTCCTAAATCGGAGCTGAACGCGACAACGAGACGGATATATGCATCTTCACTTTTCACTTACTACCTTCAATGGCTCCTCTCCCGAAACATCATTCTCGTCAATGGGGACACAGCGTCTGATGAAGCTTATCTCGTTGACCCTGGCAAACAAGGACCCTGCGTTACCCCACGTGTGGTCGGGCCAATCTCTCACCGAAGACCCTGAGCATCACTTTGCTCATGAGGATGAATAGATTCAGAGGATCGAGGTACGATGAAGTTGACAGGAAAAAAGGCTTCAGATGATAGATATCTCTTCAAGAAACCATCTCATTTGCTCATCTACCGAATCAGTCAAGACCCCAAACAACCGAAGGCTTCACCATTGGTCAGACCACCCATGATGATATGTAGCCGCCCTACTACCTAACCAGGGTCTGATCACGAATGCCTCACACCAGCCACCGCGTTCGCGCAACATGACCCTCTCTCAAACCCCGTACAAGCCAACTTCTCGATCTCAACTCTAAGCGCACACACAGAGAGACAAAAATGCCCAGCACAGCCCCTTCAGAGGCCGACTCGACGGTGGCTCACCACCAGCCGCCCCCCTCGCACAAGACGTTTCGGCTCATCACCATCGCCTCATTTCTCCCCGCGTTTCCCCTCTGCCTGGCCCACGGCATCCTCTCGAACAACCCCGTTCCTGCGGTCGGACTCGTTCCTCTTGCGTTTTCTGCCAGTGGCGGTATATTTTTGCTTCGTCGACGCGATCATGATACTGGACTTGCCCATAAGCTGTCGCACCCAGTGCTGGTCTTTGTTTGTGACGTGACACTTGCTGCCGCCTTCATGGTCGTTTTGGTCTTTACTTGGATCTCAAAGGGTGATTCAGCTTCACTGAGTATGCTGGCTGCCTATGCAACCATTCCTCTACTGGTCAACTTGTAGGCTGTTCCTTATCCCGTCTCCTAGTGTAAGCATACTAACTATACCTAGTCTCATCCACCTCCTTCTTGCCCTGGAAGCCTTCTACACAGGCCTCGCCATCCACAGCCTCGTCCAATGGCTCGCCTGGAGAACACTCCCGCCCGACTGCCCCAACTGCAACCACCGGCTACGACCAGATTTCCCCGAGCTCCCCTGGCTGGAACGTCTACGACAACAGCGACATGGAGAATATGCCACCTTGTTTGTCGACGAAGAGCATCGATATCACGATGAAGAGGATGAAGCAGCTCTGGACCGTGCTGCCGAGGAAGCTGCTGAGGCTGAAGCTGCGGCCGCCAATGCTGTGCCAGAGGCTGTTGAGGTAAGGAGGAAGAACAGCCGCAAGAGCAAGACGACTACACCACCATCTCGAGAGGAGCCTGTGTCTCCATGGGGTTCATAGTTGGATCTTTGCTTATATAAGGTGTGGTGCGGAGATGCAGGACATGGCTTTGGGGGACAGCGTTGTGACGACGTGACTGGTTTCATTATCTACATACCCATGTGCGCGGGCAGAACGCTATAGTGATGGTATCTCGGGATTACATAAATAGAAATACAGCTCAATCTTGACCTTAAAAGTGCTCCTTCCAGAAACGGAACTCGACGTCCTTGACCGTAGCAGACTTGCAAGCCGTCTTGATATCACGAGCTGGATACAGTTAGTATGAGGTACAGACATGGTTAAGGGGGAGAGGGAACTAACCTGCTGCAGAAGGACCGCAGAAGTAAACACCAACAGTCGTCCGCATGTGACCCTCAAGGCCGTTGATGTACGTCCGGTCCAGAATACCGTTACGCATGGTGGCAAACAGGCGCTTAAAGTCGGGTCGGCCAAAGTTGGTGCGCGACTGCAGCTCCGTCAGAGGATCCGTCTGGGCGCCGACACTGTTGAGCACAATGTTCTGGGCCGTGTCGATGTCGAGCTTCTGGGTGAGGTAGGTGTGGATCTTGAGGAACTCGACGCCTGTGCTGCCAGGAACGCGGGCGGCTTCGGTTGACTGCTCCTCGAGCGAGGCAAGAAGGGTCTGGAACCACTCGAACGAGCCAGTGTCCTTGCAAACCCAGATGAACTCGACTCGGCGGAGACGGCGGGGAGGGTTGGGGGAGTTGCGCAGATGCCAGATGTTCTTGAGGATGGATGCCCAGGGGGTGACACCAATACCAGTACCGATGAGGACGGCGATTTCGTTCTCAAACACGTCCTCAGCGGGAGCACCGTAGGGTCCATCGACACGGAGAGCGGGCATCTGGTCACCGTTTTGGAGAGCAACCTCGTACATGCCCATAGGGTCGACATCATCGTAGAGCTTGGCCTGAGCGGCACCAGCACCCAGAGCATCACCAAGCTCGCGGGTAAAGTCTCCAACCTGACGGACGTGGACCGATACATAGGGGTCGAAAGGGCACGAGGTGATGGTGAACGGATGCCACTGGTACTTGGAGATAGAAGGAACCTGGATGAAGAGCCACTGACCGGCCTTGTACTTGAAAGAAGGCTTGTGGAACTGAATCTCAACCACATCGTAGGGGTGTCGGACGACTCGGGTGATCTTGGTCTCACGGCGGGCTCGGACCTCGCGCCAGAGACGCTCGATCAGGTAGAAACCGCCGGTCCAGAGCTCCCATCGCCATCCCAGGTAACCGATGCAGTGTGCCCAGAACTCATCACCAGCAAAAGGAGAGATTGCCTCGGGGGTATCTCGCACGAAGCATCCAACGGTATGGGTGTAGAGACCAAGGAAAAACGGGATAAAAAGATGGTGAGTGTACCAGAAAGTCTCAAAGGACTGCTGACGAATACGGGCGTGGGCGGTCGTGTACATGAGCAGCATGCAGAGAAGCATGACATGGCCAGTAATGCCACCAGCTTGGACATAGTGGATTTGAACAGCGGTAACGGGTCGGATCTGGGTCAGTTCGACGTTGTAAAAGTTGACGTAGTGAGCGCCGGTGTGGAGGATGGTGAAGAAGAGGATGGAGTACGCGAGTTGGCGATGCATCCACAGGTTCTCGTCGAGGGGGAGGAATCGAATCTTGGGTCGGAACCATCGCATAATAGTTCTGCAGACGGGGAGAAGAATCAACATGCAGTCGACGCTCAGAACGAGACCGGCGCCACGGGAGATCCAGACTGAGAACTTGAGTGTGTTGAGACCCGCAAGTCGGGCATCAGCATACTGCTTCCACCTGGAAGTGAAGGTTAGCGATGAAGGCACTTGTGGAGAGGCCTAGACTCACCATCCATAGGCAAAGATGCCCCAGTGAAAACTCCAGAAGAGAAAGTGAAAGATCAGCTTAGTGGGCGTGAACTGCTTCCGTATTAATTCGCCATAGCCGAGTTGTGCGCCCATCTTGGCAGTTGGTTGTTGTGTCGGATTGTGAGAGGATGAGAGGTTGAGAAGAGAGTCCAAGTCGACCGGCGACAAGACTCAGAGAAGTGCCAAAGAGGCGAAGCAAGTGACTTGCTTCAGCAAACTTCCAAGCGACTGATCAGATAAAAAAAACCGTCTTGTGATGCCCGAGTTATGTTGACACAAAATCCCAATTACACCCACGTCAACCCTGCTTTGCTTTACCAGCTGAGGATAACGAAACCCAAACCAACGATCGAAAAGGAATTAAAAAAAAAGAAAGTTTAGACTGATCCAGCAGCGAATGGAAGCGAAGGTAATGGCTGAGCGGCCGACGAAGAGGGAATGATCCTGTGGACTCGGAGGGGCAGGCGAGGAGTCGACGACAGCGAGACGACAGAGGAAGAGATGAGAACAGCGAGAATCCGGGGGAATAATCAAGTTGATAAACGGAGGCCAGAGAAGGCGACCCTAGCCAAAGGACGAGGATATTCGGGGAGGGGGACCAAAGATCGACAAGGAGTCGGAAAAGGAAGAGGCGCGATCCGGATTCTGGTGCGACTCTGGCTCTCTCGATAGCGCAGTCTCTTCCCAATCACCGGCGTCGTTTTTCTTCGCGAGACGGTATTAGGCTGTACGGGAAAGGGGAATGCCGAGAAGGGGGGTCCTGGGTAGAACGGAGTCGCAAAGGGCGAAAGGTTTTTGAAACGTCACAGAAAGGCTCCAGTTAAGAAAAATCCAAATCGTAGCGGGTTTCGTCGAGTTGAGTTTTGAGACGCCGGGCGTGAGAAGGGCGCTTTGACGATGTGGTGGTTGTTTCGCGGGGGGTAGTAGTAGTAGGGGACCAAAAGGTGGAGTTTTGGACCGTCTCAGTAGAGCGTCAAAGGGGAGACAGACCTCTCTGGGGGGGAGAAGAGGGGGGGGGAATTATTCGGATAGAAAAAAAGATCAAAAGGGAAGAAATTGGGGACCCAAACTGTTTTTGTCTTGATCATTGACATACAGAAAGGATCGGTCCATAAACCATGGTGCCAACCCATCATGGGATTCCACGAGGCGGCAGCACCCACCTCATGGATCCCATGGCAAAAGAATTGGTTGCATATCGCATCGCGGGCGCCTATTAGAGGTCTGGGCATCCATCCTCTACGACCTCTTACTGGCCGAGTATATTTGGAACACTCGATCTGAGGAGCCATCCAGCCACTGAAGAGCCCTGGAGTTGAGCGACCGTCCTCCCCCTGGACACTGTGATTGCCCTAGAGCATGGGGCTTGTCCCCCGGGCGCTTAGAGACTGGAGTCTCAACCAACGGCGAGCCTTCGTCTCCCTGCCCAGCCGTGCCAGCCTCCCCTCCGTCAACCCCTGCTCCCGTCTGCATAGGGCTTGGCAAGATGCACTGTGACGGCGCTAGTTACATGCTTCTACTGGGGGCTAACCGAGTCCCCTCTGTTGACCCGCCGTACCGAGTCTTTTTCTTTCTCAACACGGCGAAAAGTCGCCATGGATACAAAGAGGGTTACCGGTTCCTCGGGAAGAGGACGAGGATGATCTGCAAGTTGAACCGGATTGCCGTCATCATGTTGGGCCCGACGAGCTGGAAACTTGAGAAATGTTGTTGGTTGTGCTGCCCTACGAAAAGGTACGTACGCTATCTCTCAAAGAAGCAATCTAATAGTAAAAAGTCCCCAGCCACTAAGAGAATGACTGTCAGCAATGGCGGCAACTCATCACAGGCCAAGATGAGTGTGCATCAATTCCAAGAAACCCATCGTGTAGCGATTCCAAGAAGAATCGAATGACTGTCATCCGATCAATAGCATCCATCCATGCCGCACATCCTCCCGTCTCCCTCACATTAGACTCATAATCTGCTAGGCCAAGGTCTCTTGTCACCGTCGCAGGCTGTGTTCCCTCCGTTGGTTGATCCACATTGGGACTGGCTGCCAGACCGCTCTCGTTGTCGCATTGAACCGAGCGTC
The DNA here is from genome assembly GCA_003946985.1 of Fusarium duplospermum. NCBI lineage: Eukaryota > Fungi > Ascomycota > Sordariomycetes > Hypocreales > Nectriaceae > Fusarium > Fusarium duplospermum. Next base: position 100,508 of record NKCI01000045.1, read on the forward strand.
TCAACTGTTTAACCCCTGGTTTGGCATCCAATCCAAATCCAACCCAAGGATTTATCACTAAGGACAGTTGGGTGTAGTCATGTGATGGTTTTTTTCAGCTTTCTTTTCTTTCACACTGCATATGACTAGACACCCTCGTTGTGATAAGGAGAGGCGATCGTATGACTCGTGGTATACGCGCTGAGGTTTCTAAACGAAGGATTTACTTACAGAGCATGACATTCGTCTCTTCTCAAGTGTAGCCGCATAGGCGGGCCGGATGGGGGCTGTAACTGGACCCTTGCCGTCACACGAAACCTTCGACTCCCTCAGCCCCGAAACGGCCGCCGCTCTGGTCGGGGACGGACTCCGCTTCGGAGGAGTGGGGCCGGTTTGGATGGAGAGGTGACGGACGGCCAGGAGCCGGAAGGGGATGCCCTTAGAAGAACCTGAACGATTAGGTAGTTTTAGCCTCCAACTCTAGCCATGACTTCCTTCCAAGTCGAGTTAGCCCTTCTCGATATAGTAGCTCTACCTAGAAATATGCTACATGCTAAGAGCAGTCCGAGCATTGTTAGTTTGTGTTACCACTCCGCAAAGAGCAACTGAGTCTATCGATCTCTGCTTCAGATCGAGACGAGAAACTTGGTTAGTTCTCATGATGAAACTGGAAAACTCGACCAACCAGATCTATGATGGCCAAACTTGGCACTGGACGAATTACTCAATTCCCCGAGCAGGTTCCCACAGTCGATCTCGATGCCCCGCCTCTTGTGAAGTAAAACAAGCTTGATTTCTCCTGCTGCACTGACGTCTTGGTGGTGTCAGACATTCTGGGTTTTGTTTTTGCCATAACCAATTAAAATCACTCTCTACCTGGGTAAGAATGCGTCGAATTCGCCGTTGAACTGTACCTGGAGCTAGCTAGAGCACAACATGGATGCTGATGCTGGCTTAGACTCGTGATCAGCTGGATAGTCCACTAACTCAACCAACGCCTGTTCGGCCCGTGTAGTGGTTAGCTTCATAACTCGACCACCAGGAAAAAAAAAAGACTATCACCAAGTGTTGACATCAAGAATTCGCTCGCCAAGCTTCAAAATCTTTACTCTATGCGAGAAAGGCTTGTTTATCTGGGCACAATGGCACCGCCAAGATGGAAACACGGCACGTGCCATGCCACCAATGGATGACGTAGGGCCACCTCATCCGCCTCAAACCTGCCTGCCATGCCATGCCACATTTGATGGGGATTGAGGCTGGAGCTCGACTGCCTGCCTTTTCGTAAGCAAGAGCTTGAGGCTTACTTGACTGCTTTTCTTCACTTCACTTCTTCCACGACATTTCAGTGTCGAATCTCTCATCTCTTTGCCAGTTGCATCATCCTGTCGCTACGGAGCTTGACCACTGTGACAAGAGCATCCCCGCAATGTCTGGCAAGGATGATGCCGAGGAACACCGCCGCTACACAGCTCCATATAGCGCCAGGAACCCTATCCCCACAATATCCAAGTACCGAGAAGAGAGAGCAGCTCGACAAGAAGAGGCACTGAACAAGAGCAATGATGTTGAGGAAAGTGGTACTAATGAATATCTATCGCAACAAAAGTCGAGAGAAGACCCAGGGCCACGTCCAGAGTCGGAAGATGCCAAGCAGAATGATATCGACAAGGGCCAGGATGACGAGGAATTCGAGGGTATCAAGGATACCTCTCAGATCGAAGGACAGCCGTCTGATCCCAAAAAGAGGAGAAAGGAAATGAAGAAGAATAGAAAGGAGAGGGCAGAGCGAGAAGTCACCGACCCAGTCACTCACCTCCCCGTCACCATACACGATTTCACTGATGAAGCACTGGAGGAGGTGGGAGTCAACCATCCATCATTTGGCACGACTCAGAGGACAGCAACCGGTCTTGACGGAAAGAACAAGTCCCAAACCCAGCTTCATGAGGAACACAAAGACATCCAGCAGAGCCATGATGCCATGGGCGAACTATTTCCACCGCCAGACTTTGATGCCCTTCGACTCGAGATGGCGCAGATCAGCAAACGTGGTGTCACATTTGGACTTGCAGCTATCGCAACGGTCATTGCCGGAACATTTTCCTTTGAGCGGACTTTGAGGGAGGACTTGCTTCCAATTGGAGGCTGGGCATCGGCTGTAGGAGGCGGCATGCTTTGGATCGTGTTGGCCGCAGGATGTACAGCATCTGTCTGGTTCCTCATTGTGTCCGTTCGAGAATGGATGGCGAATAAGATCAACAACATTTTCCAGGATGAAGTCTGGGACGCTCATCGGCGAGGGGTCATCAAGGCGTCCAAGAATCACGACACTGAAACTACCGTTTGGTTGAATTCCCTCCTCGGCTCTGTATGGCCTCTCATCAATCCCGACCTCTTCGCCAGTCTTGCAGACACGTTGGAAGATGTTATGCAAGCTTCACTGCCCAAGCTTATCCGGATGGTCAGTGTGGAGGATATTGGTCAGGGCAGCGAGGCATTGCGAATCCTTGGCATCCGTTGGCTTCCTACTGGTGCTGCGGCAAGGGCTGTTGGTGAGGATGGGAAACTCATGTCTGCAGAGCAGAGTGACAACGATACCGAGAAGAAGGACGGCGAAACCGATAGCAGCAACACTGTCCAGGATGGTATGGAAGCCGAGGAAGGTGACTTTATCAACCTCGAAGTGGCATTTGCCTACCGAACTCGATCCAGTTCCAAGTCTCTCAGGGAGCGCACCAAGGATATGCATCTATACCTTGCCTTTTACCTGCCTGGAAACATCAAGATTCCAGTCTGGGTAGATCTTCAGGGGATCATTGGCACGATGCGAATGCGCCTGCAGCTTACCCCTGATCCTCCATTCTTCGCCCTCTGCACAATCACCTTTCTTGGACAGCCCAGGGTCAACTTGAGCTGTGTGCCCCTAAGCAAACACGCCATCAACATCATGGATGTGCCTTTTATCAGCAACTTTGTCCAAGCCGCCGTCGACGCTGCCATGGCCGAATACGTCGCCCCCAAGAGTCTTACCCTAGACCTCAAGGACATGTTGGCTGGTGACGACTTCAAGAAGGATACCAACGCCGTTGGTGTAATTGTTGTCAACATCAAGCGCGGATATGACTTCAAAATGGGCGACTCTGGTATTCCGCTTGTCAAGGACGGCAGTTCAGACCCCTATGTCTCTGTTGGTTGGGCCAAGTTTGGCAAGCCCGTCTGGTCAACCCGTGTGCTTGAGAACGAGATGGAACCATGTTGGGACGAGACTTGCTTCATTTTAGTGACGCCACAGGAGCTGAATATCGATGAGAGACTGCGTATTCAACTCTGGGATTCTGATAGACTCACTGCAGACGATGATCTTGGACGAATCGAAGTCAGAATAAAGGATTTGATGAAGAGCGACGACACCAACGGACGAATGTCGACTCGACAGGACGGTTTCAGGGCTCTCAAGTCGGGCGACAACATGCCTGGCAAGCTGGAATGGAGTGTCGGTTATTACTCCAAGACCAGAATCCAACAAGATCAATTTGACCGACAAACTCACGACCCCGAAGTCCGCACCATGGAACAACTCAAAGAAAAAGTGGACAAGTCTTGCGAGCGTAAACTTCGAGAGACCATGCTCAAAGAAGGCAAGAAGGAACAAGATATCAACGAACTCGAACAGCAAAAGGCCCAAGAGTTGAAGACTGAGCAGGATGCCATGATCATCTCTGCACCACCCCCTGATGGCTACCCGAGTGGTCTATTCAGTATTCAGATCCATAACATCACTGGCCTTGAGCTAGACCGTCTAAACAAGCGGCAAGCCTCGAACGATGCTGAGGCGACGGATGAGGAAGATGCTGGTGATGGTCTGCCAAGTGCTTACTGCACCATCATCCTCAACCATCGCAAGACATTCAAGACGAGGACGAAGCCTCAGAACGCGAAGCCATTCTATAATGCAGGATGCGAACGTTTCGTACGTGATTGGCGCGAGGCTGAAGTGTTTGTCACTGTGCGCGATGCCCGACTAAAGGAGGACGATCCCTTACTGGGAATTGTCCACCTTCCACTTGCTGAGCTCTTCCGTGAACGCTCACAGGTGATGGGCTTCTGGCCCTTGTCGGGTGGTGTTGGCCACGGACGCATCCGTCTCTCAATGGTCTGGCGCAGCGTCCAACTGCAAGCGCCGCGAAGCCTCCTGGGCTGGCAGTATGGCACCATCGAGGTTCAGACAACAGTAACAGTAGACAACTGCCCCAAGGATCTTCGCTCGTCAAAGCTCAAGTTTCGAACCAGCATCAGTGCAGCCAAGATGTACACTGAGGATGGTCAGAACCAAGGGACGGTGACATGGAAGTCGAAGCGAGATAGGCCGCTTGCTCTGGCTGTCCAATCAAGATACAGCAGCTGTCTATCAATTGCCTTTCGCGATAAGGGCTTCTTTGGGGACGACACAGCTGCGTTTTCCGTCCTCTGGCTCAAGAATATTGTGGATGAGGAGGAAACAGAGCTGGTGCTGCCAATATGGAAGGGTGACTTCCGTCGTGCAACGGCTTGTTGTCTCAAGGAGTGCGGCGAGAAGCTTGGCACCATCAAGCTGAAGGTGACATTCTGGTCTGGTTTGGTAAATAATCCCTTGTCGACACCACTACAACTCTTGTGACAGCTCACAGATGCTAACCCCGTCACAGGGAAGCGCCCATTCACGCTGGACACGCCGTGATGAGCACCTCCGCAATGTAGTCGAGGTTATTGAAACCGCACGCGACAACCTCGAAGCCGGACGCATGGAAAGGGAGGCCGGCATTGTCGACTCTGAAGGTGAGTCGTCTGGGGCCGCGCGCCGTCCCCCATCGATCGGTAGCAATTCGGACTCGAGCTCCTCATCTTCCTCCGACTCGGACGGAGAAGGCTCCGACATCCCCGACGGCAGTGCTGGAAACAAGCAAGGCCCTGTTGATCAGCTCCGCGACTATCGACGTCGGGACAAGCGTCTGCATCGGCAGCACCGGGGGCTCATGCAGTGGAAGGTAAGCTCCGGCTCCCCTTGTGCCTATCCAATTTTCCTCACTCGTCTGCCGTGCTTCTATTTTGGCCTTCAGTCTGGCTGCTGTGGAAGCAGGCAAGCGAGGAGGGGGGCGTGTGCATCAAATCAAAAGCATGATGCAAGAAACAACGTGGGACTGGACTGACAGATGGGCCTAGATCCCGCGTACGGCAAAGTGGATCAAGCACAAGTTCGACCGTGTTGGGGATAAGGCGTCTAGCGTCTTGGAGCATTCATCCAAGCAGCCTGGGATCGAGACCGAGGTCTAGAGCAAGCCACGCACCGGCCAAGCGACATGCCGAAGGGTAAGGGTGGATATGCCGGTGCCAACGCACAAGAAGCAAAAGCAAGAGGCTGTGTAACATGATGAGTAAAATGGATCTATCAGTTAGCAAGAAGCAAACAGGTAAACAAGCAAGCGAGGAGTGATGGGGGGTAATGAAGGAGGGTTCAAGATACTTGTCCAAGGTCATATTGAGAAAGGCGGTATAACAAAAAAAAGAGGTATCATCCATCATTCATCCATCGTTGCCTACCTACTGTACTTACCGCATACATGGCTCATTAAAAACATGCCACCTCCAAATGCCGAACCTCCTGCTAATCAAATCATGCCATCCCAAGTCGTCGTGATCCTGATAGTTTCCTCCTTTGGCCCCTTGCCCCCTCCCATCCGATCCCACCGGCATATGCGGGTGATCCCGTTTTTCCTCACAAAATGGTGAACCGTCTATGATTTCTCCGAAGGAAAAAAAAAACCATGAAAAAAAAATTGGGCAAAAAAACAAGCATGAGCCTCCTAAATCAAGTTGTTGTAAAAGCCCCCCCACCCCCAAGCTTTTTGAATCGTATGTGCTCCGCAGTTCTGTAACCTCTCCACTGAGAAAGAGAGAAGACCTGCTCCAACGCCAACCCGTCATGCAATGCATGCTTTTTCTTGTGAATGAATGCTCGAGAAGAGAAAAGAAGATGAATACTACTCCGTGCGTATCGGAGAAGCAGTAAATGTGTTGACAAAATATGACCAACTAGTAGATCGCCGATGTAGTTCTCGATAGCTCCATACATCAGTCCATATGTGACCAATGCGCCGTGGGTCCCGAAAGTTCCTGTTGTTCTATCGGCGTGGCGCTTGGTTACCGCTCCTTAGCTTGCTGACGTTCTCCTCTGTCAACGAGTCCCCAGTTTGTAGTTCTTGGTACGAGTTCCTTCGGTAGCTTGATGGCCCACCCGCAGCGTCGATAAGCTTTGTCTCTTGAAGCCTGTTTGTCCATTCAGTCTCTCCCTCCGGCCGCCTCACCTGAGGCGCAAGCTCCGGAGCCGTGGTATCGAAGGGGGATGGCTCGTTCTGTCCGTTGGTCGTCAACGGTCGGGGCGTGATGGGGCTGTTGTTGAAGTCCTCGGATGTGCGCCCAACAGGGGGCATATCGTTCTCGTCGATGCCGACATGTGGAATATCTGCGTTGTCACAGTGTTCGCTCATCTCTGAACAGTCCGATGCGGAAGGGTCCGGTGCTGTTGATGCCCGACGCCGAGCATGGCACCATCGTAACAGCATCTTCTCTAGGATGACGCTCCGAACAGGCTTGGCCAAGTAGTCATCCATACCAGCCCTAGTACACTTCTCTCGATCGCCCTGGATCGCCGATGCCGTCATGGCCACGATGGGGACATCCTGGACAAGCGGTTTGTAGGGGAGGTGGTGCCTCAATAGGTGTGTACACTTGTATCCATCAATGATGGGCATCTGCACATCCATCAGGATGATGTCCGGCTTTGGTTTGATACCTTGGTGAACACCAGAGAGATATTCCAGGGCTTCCTTTCCATTCCAGGCAGCTGTCACCTGGAAACCAAGTCGGCCGATGGTCTTGGTTGCAATCTTCTGGTTAATGGGACTGTCATAGTCAGCTCTGGCCTCCTCCAATTGATCCATCCATCACTTACTTATCTTCAACCACCAAGATGTGGATCTTGGCTCTTTCTGAAGGGGGCAGCTCCTGGTCAGGGCTTGATGATGCTGAAATACCGAAGCGGGCCCGGCGAGATCCTGAGGAGCCTCCTTGCATTCCATCAGACGCCGGAGGTGTTCCGACAATTTGATCATACTCCGAGCTATTGCAAGACATGCTTAACTCGGATTGAAGGCGGTCGGGGATAGCGCCTGCGTTAGCAAGACCAGCTTCTGCCGGGCCACTTGGTTTGTTGAAGGGGATCCAGAACGTCGCTCGGGTTCCAACACCAACGTTGGACTCAAGAGAGATCCGCCCGTGCATCAAATCCAGCAAGTTCTTGCAAATGGTCAAACCCAGACCAGTGCCTCCAAATCGTCTTGCAGTTGATGCATCGCCTTGACTGAAAGGCTGGAACAACTTCTTTCGAACCTCGTCTTGAATACCAATGCCCGTGTCTTCAACCGTGAACCTGACTTCGATGGATTCGGCGGTTTCCTTCTCTGCGACTACCGAGAACCTAACGTATCCTTGATTCGTAAATTTGATACTGTTGGTCAAGAGATTCGTGAGGATCTGTCGTACGCGTCCAGGGTCTCCGATGACGACCAGGTCATTTTCGATGCTATCCCCGATATCTGATTGGAAATCGAGATTCTTGCGTTCCACGGCGAACTGCAACATTCTTCCCACCTCCTTGACAATGTGAGACAGCGAGAACTGCACTTCTTCAATGTCCAGACGCCCCGACTCCACCTTTGAAAAGTCCAAGATGTCATTGATGACGGTGAGGAGAGATGTTGCTGAGCTTTGGATGTTTTCAACGTATTCTTGCTGTTCCTCATCCAGGTGCATTCCAGCCAGTAACTCGGCCATTCCCAATACACCTGTGATAGGCGTCCGGATTTCGTGCGACATGTTGGCTAGGAACTGACTCTTGAGTCTGTTGGCTTCTTTGGCAGCTGCTTCGTTAGCAATAGCCTTTCGCTTCTCCTTGGACTGCTTCTCCAATGCTTGTTCGCGGCTCTTGAGCTCCGTGACATCCATGATGACGCCGATAACGCCTTCGATATACGTATCGTTCTTTGCACCGCTTTCTTGAGTCTTCTTGCCCAGCATAGGGAGGAAACGAGTCCTATACCAACGATCATCTGTTCAATGTTAGAGGGGGGCTAATGGAACTTCAAACTTGGTCAAATCTTACCGATTCCGTGTTCCTTGACATCTTCGGCAACTTGCCCGTCAAGAATCAGCTCGATAGGTTCCAGGAACTCTGGGCGTTCGCCGTCGGCGAGTTGTGCAGTCAGACGGTTGAACACCTTGTACATGTTCTCTCCAACGAACCACCTCGTACCGTCATGGTTCTCTTCGTGGGTATTATTCCAAATCAAAGCACCTTCAAGCATCGTCACTCGGCGCTTCGGGTCGACAGTGAAGATCGTAACATGGGAGTGAGCAATGACGCTGAGCAGCTGCTGCCGTGTACGCTTGGCATTCATCTTGGTCTGAATGCTCTCATGAACGTCGGTGCAAGTACCTAGTTTCAAGATTAGCCAGGGGATAGAGTAATACCAGCCAACATGCAACTTACCAAACCACCTCTCGACCTTGCCAGTCTCCTTGTTACGTTGGGGTAATGCCCGTCCTAGGAACCAGCGCCAGTGTCCGTCCCTGCTTTGGCATCGATATTCTGTCATGTAGGGGTCGCCCGTATTCAAGGAATGTTTCCATCGTCTTTGAGCCTCGACCAGGTCGTCCGGATGGAAAGCATTCACCCATGACTTGCCAAGGCTATTTTCTGGAGTTAGTCCTGAGTAATTGTAGAACCGAGTGTTCCAGAAATCAACCAGGCCGTCCGAGGTTGCCGTCCAGACCAGTTGAGGCATTGTATCGCAGATGAGCTTGAATCGTTCCTCATCTCGCTCCTTGATCTGTGTGATCTCTTCAGTCATAACAGTAACATCGCGCCCTGTGACAACACCGGCAAGGAAGTCTCCTGTAGAATCGTCCCGGATCGCCTCCCCAAGCACGTCGAAAACCAGCTTCTTCCCAGTCTCATCATACATTCCCACACGAGTACCGCTAAAAGGAGTCTCTGTCTTCAGCAAAGTCGAGATAGGATATTCTGTAACATCCAATCGGCGAGAAAAGTCCTCGGTGTAAATATGCCAGTATTGGAGGAGATCGAAGCCATTAACTGACGTGTCGAGCGGTGCATCCTTCTCAAACAATTTGCGAGCCGCCGAGTTAGGAAACGTGACACTACCGTCCTTCCACATTGCGAGGATTGGCATCTGGGTGTTGTTCAACAAGGCATCCTTCATCAACAGCATCTTCTGTAGAAGCGATGGTGTGCTAGAATGGGACGCAACGGACGGAGGTCCCATCGGGGGAAAGGGGCTCGAAGACATGGTGACAATGCCAGGGCTGTGAAACGAAGGCGAGTTCGAGTCTCTGCTAGATGCGACTGAAGATGGGTTGGAATGGGAGATGGACTTTCGCTCGGCAGCCTCGAGGATACTCGGTCTCGCGATGGATTTCTTTGTGTTGGAGAGCGTCGACTTTGGCGATTGGGTGTTGGTAAAGGTCAGCGTGAAGAAAGCCTGCCGATCCTCGAGTTCCCAGATGGTTATGATCATCTTCGCAAAGACCTGATAATCCGACTCCTTGGCTTTATACCTATTGTCGAAGGAAGTTCTGCTGATACCTTTCCTGGTGATGACGACCTCAACAACAGCATCTTGGGTCTGGCGAGCAGGAGGGCTGGGACGACTCTCGGGGGTGGGCATGCTGGTGGTTGGTGTTGCGTCGCCACCTGACTGGGAATGCTGTCTCGAATCTCTCGCCGGGGCTCGTACGCCCATCTCGTCGACCAAGCTGTCAAGGAAAGCCTCCCATGTCGCCCACACAGGCTGTCCGTCTTGTAACATATCGACTCCGACCTGAGAGAGGCTCTGGCCCCGCAGATGCTCGATAGTAGCGGATACGTCTTCCTCGTCCGAATCTTCTGTTACTATTCCCAGCATTCGACCCATTGCCTCATTAGCCAAAACAACCGTCTTGAGGTTGTTAAGAACTATTGTCGGTACTGGCAGATACTGCATAGCTGAGAAGGCGAGCTGGCCGGGGGAGATGGCGGGCATGTTTAGTCGAAATGGACTCTGGGATGGCGACCTCGAGCCGTCCCCGAGGGGATCTCGAAGGAAGCGTCCTCCACCAAGCAGGCGTGGGCTACCATCTTGACGGTTGGATTCGTTGACCAGATCCGCAGCAGCTCTCGGTCGCGCAGGGTTGACAGTGGTCGGAACAGGCGCCTGAATGTGATTAGGATGTGACTCGGAGCGGCTCAATGGGAAACCAGTGTCGTTCACAGCTGCGGCGGGCCTAATAGCTCGGGATTGGCTGCTGGAGCGAAGTTGTTCGGGAGGGCTCATGTCGGTTCTGCCCGTCACGAGGCATCGAGAACGAGCCGTGTCAAGCGACTTGAGAGTCGAACAGGAGCAATAGTTAAAAGATAACAAAATAGAGTATCCAAGAAAAAAAGTCGAGAGCAGAAAGATGGCGCCGCAATGGCCGTGGGGAGCAATGTCTAACCCTCTCGCGACACGGACGGCCTCGACCTCAAGACCGAGACAGGGTCTAGACGACGGCAAGCGGGCGTAGGCGGCGAAGCTTTCTCTACCACGAATCGACAAGTGACCGTCGACGGGGAATTGGCATGGCGCAAAGGTGGGATATGGTGAGAGTGAGACAGGCCGTGGCGAGGGGCCTAGCTAGGCCTTCTGGATGCGGCGTCGACGGGAACAGGATTTAACTTTTGGAAGGTGTTACCCAAACAGCGCAGCAGCTCAGGTGAGGTCAGGCAACACTGCAAGAGTGGGATGCCCTCTACCGCCCCGTCAACCTGAAGTCCAGCAGCTCCGGTCGATACGACGGAGGAGGTTCCGTGATGGACGAGGAGCGTAGAGCTGGCAGACTCTGGCAGGCAGGCGAGCAGCCGCGATATAGGTCGGGGCGATCAAGGACGGTTGGAAACAGGACAGCTAGAGGTGTGAAAGGACGATGAGACTGAAGTCCCGAACCGAGAGGAGAAGACAAGGAAGGTCTGAACGAAACGGTGGATGGGTTAACCCGGAGCGTCCTTTCAGACCCAACACGGCACGAATGGGCAAAGAGCAATGCTTAATGCAACTTGCTGGAAAGGATAGAATAGGTAATAGATTGTCCGTCCGTCTGAACGAACGTGTGAAGGGGTGGAAGAAGGGCCCTGAGATGGATGGGGACCCTGAATTGACACCTTCTGCGGGCTCGGGGCACAAGCTGAGACGACACACAGCGGGACGGCCACCATCCATGCAGTTGAAAGAGCACCGACGGGCGGGGGCTTACGAGGGTCCAACGCCCTCCAGCTCCATCAGACCCCCCTCAGGGCTCTGTACCTCTGAACGGGGTGGCCTTACGGGGTGTTGCGGGCTCCGGGGGCGCACCTCTTGGCCATTGGGGGTGTGAGAGTGAGATGGATGCTGGGTGCGAGGTGGGGCACTTGTCGGACCCTCGACTGGCCGCCGCGGCGTGCCAGGCTTGGCCAGGGTCGGGATCGCCTCCAGCGTGGGGCCACGCCTTGTGTCCAAATGCCGATCGAGGACGACAATGGCATGGCCTGGCAAGCCCTGATTTCTGCGGTGAGCAGGCTGGTTCACGCGAGGAAGAACTCCCGTCGTCTTCTGTGTCTCTGATGGCACAGACGCTATACCATCCATCTCGACCACCAAGGTATCGCACGGCCGCAGAGGGTCAGATGGCGTACCGAGTTCTATGGATATCAGCCCAAGCACTTTGTTCGGTGAAGCCCAGAATCGGGACTACTTTAGCTCTGGTGGTTCAAGGGGCGACGGGAAGCTTGTTAGCACAGATGACCTCCCAGCTCACTCAGCACCTGGAGCTCGCCCGCTGCAGATAAGCTGCTCACAGAGGTAGGTTCTCGACCTGGAGAAAAAAAAAAAAAAAAAAGAGTCCACACTACGACGTCGTTACGTAGCAATGAGAACAATCCTCTCAACACACCTTACCCAAGAACCTAGAGCCCGGTCGTTCCAAACCTTGGCCGTTCCATTCTTCCCACGGGCGAGACGAGATGGAGCTTCTATTAGAGCTCTGTGTGCCCGAGGTCGCCAAGTCAGGTACCGGGACAGGGCGGTTAGCACTATCTGAACCTACTGCCACTCTCCCAGTCCACAAATAAACAGGGTGTCACGCAGTGGAAAGGTTTGCGCGGATCCGTCCCATGTGGTTGGATATCCTCGATCCTGGCAACACCAACAACACCACAAAGTTGATGCCGGCCTGACGGTTCCCAGAAGTCACCAACCTAGATTGCAACCCTGCACTTCGGCTAGAAAGGGCAGGTTAATCCCCGTCCGTCTGATCCGATCGACGGTGCTGTAGTTAGCTGTCACTCTACGACTCTACGGCGATTTCCTCACGGCTGCTGCCGGCCATGCTCTCCAACTCGATCTCACAAGGGAAACTCAGGCTTTAATTGCTCACAGGAGCTACAACATGAGCTACTGCGTAGCACAGCATGAGCTGTGGTGTTGGGCGTTCACTAAAACAATCCATGGAACCCGCCCACACCCCGACGACCGACAGGACAGCACCAGGGCAGCGCCAGTGGCGAAAGAGGGTCCCCATCCAGCCAAGCTTTGGCGTTTCTCCCTCTCTCCATCTCCACCTCCACCTCCCTTCCGCTCCTCCAACACTCCATCCATCTCGACCGACCATCGGCCGCTTTTCAAATTCAAACATGATCCTAGTCATCATCATGGATTTTCCCAAATCCGCCCGTTGGAAGGGAGCATGTGAAGCACACCCACTCGCCAGAAGCGCTTACTTGGCACAGACGCTGTCTGCATGGCTAAAACCGCCTGACAACGGACGAATTCTGCGTCTATCCACCATCGCCTGGATGTCGACACTAACAAGCACAGTAGCTTGAAGGTACGGATACCCAACGGTGGACGTTGCTCGCTATCTGTGCAGCGGTAATTGGGCATCTCTTCAACACCAAGCCAGAACCAATGGCTCCTACACATCCATCCGTTGCTGATGCCCTCTCCCGCACGCTCCCACACAAACACACGACCGCTTCGCTACCCTGGGTTGCGGTCGCAGTCACACCCGCATGCCGGCCCTGTCCATCTGTCGCGGTACCCCACTCCAGAAAATGCACGACACAGGAGATCGCGGGAACCGACGAATGAGACGGTCCTCTTTCAGGCACCGCGCGAAGGATCCAACGACGACTCAGTGAAAGAAAGGGGACGGGGACCAAAAAGCAAAAACCACAGCAAGAGACTTCTCGCACCAAGATATACAGAGTTGATCAAATCCACTCCATACCCTGATTCGGAATTCTCAACCTCAACCGGAACTGGCTGACTGGCAGCTTTAAGGGTCGAGGGTTTCCGTGCGTTTCCAGTGGCAAGATCGTCGGCCGGCAAGTGCCTGGCCTTGTTTGCATGCAGCCGTCGGCTCATGAGCGTGCTCATGAATCGGAACCCTCGTCACTGAATCCCCTCAGTTGCAGAAGCAAGAGATGGGCTTCCTAAACGCCAAGCACGCGGCCAAGCGTCTGTTTTACCAAAATACGCTCCGAACATGCACATCTCAGTCCGCGGCTTGCGCCAACATGTCTCTGTCCATTGTGACCCTCTTAATGGGTTTTCAAGGGCGACAGACGAGGGTTGTCGAGGTCTATTGTGGTCTGGCCTTGGGTCCATGGCCGTCTAGAACCCATCGGCTAGACCAATGCCATCCACGTTCTCCTGACAAAAGCGAGAGGGCTACAGGCCCCGTTCTACTTTAGCTGCCCATGCCCTGATACACGCTTATCCTGGATACAATCATGTTGCTTATCTGAGACTGTGCGAACAGGGCAAAGTCCTCTGTGGATGCGTGGGTCATCACCTCGAACCACCATAAGCGAAAAGGTTGTATTCACGGGTCCATGGGGCTCTCGCAGAGAGGTTGTTTCTAGACAGCCGCTTCAAGCGTGGGCGTCCCGTTCTTCTCGTTTAACACGAGTTCATCTCCCCCAAACCACCGGTTCTCTTGCCTTGTCTGCTAAGGTCCAATCGCCATAAAGCTCCGATGGCGTCCGAGCCCGCGCCGCAGATCATCTCCAGTTTCGATCGGCGCTTTCCCCAAACCTGCAAAGCTCCTAACGTCATCTTCCCTGGGAATCTCAGGGCCACGATCTGATGTTCGACCCCTGCGCCCTGGCTTTGCCCTGAAATGCCTGGCTGTCGTGAGCCCATACCGGCAGAGCCTTGCAGACCAGGCCAAGTCGCCGCTGTGGGCTCGATGCTCACTCCTCTGCCGCGATGAAGTCATCGCTGACTGACGACCAGAGCCAGAAGCAGGGTTCAAGGGGTATCAATTCTTCAATTCAGGTTATCCTTCGTCTACTAACCGCCAACGAGGTAATTGTCAGCCTATCCCGAACTATCCTTCATCTTTCCACAAGTTGAACAGGTCCACCATTGTCTCTCCATCTCCATCCCGCAAAAGCTACACTGCCATGTCTGAGGGACTGAAGAAGCTTTCGCCGCCGGTCTTGTTGTTGCCCGTGAGGCGGTAGTGCTCTGCTGTCGATCTCGTGGCGGGCTCTGAGTCAAGTCGACAACAACCGGTCTTCTTCCTGGCTTTGGCGATCTTGATCGGCGATTGTCCATGGCCTGCGTTGCCTTTGCGGGCCGCTCCATCCCGCAAGCATCACAACAAAGGAAGGTGGCGGGATTGTGTAGTGTGCAAGTGTCGCATGTCCATCCTCGAGGTTCTCTTGCTGCAGCGCTGGAACCATGTTCCTCTCTCTCGGCCGTATTGCCCAAAGATCGTCTGGACCCCGAACTACTGGGCCCCCCTTGGTCCTTCATCACTGCACCGCCGCCGTTTCCAGTTGGATTGTTCGCAGTTGGGGGTATATAACTGCTTCCATACTTGGCTTGTTCATCCTCCTGCACCAACTCCCAGAGAGCCTGCGCGATGGCTGCGTCATTGGCCTCATCCTCTTCAGCCTGTGTTCGGAAACCGTTCCTTGAAGCGGCATCGGCAATGTTCCGAATCTGAGCTTCGTCGAGGTTATCCGTCGCGCAACCTCGGAGCGTCCTATTTCGTCGCTCAGCTGCATCTGCAATGACGCTGCGAATATTCTCTCCCGGCCGTGGACCAGCCCCTCCCAAACGTTTTCCAGAGCCCGTACCACCAGGTCGAGCTCGACGCTTCTCAGCAGCTTCGCGGGCCAGTCGACGAGCTTCACGTTGGGGCATTCTGGAACCTCCCAGCCGGTGTCCCTCGGACAGGAACCCTTCGCCAGTATAACCCTTGAGAACCAGGCCTTGGTGTTCGTCACGGAGTTGGTCCCAGAGGGCGTGGAATTTTGCATCGTGGGCATCGTGCACGATGTGCGATAGCTCGTGGAGCATAGTATCAACGACACTCTCGATAGACATGAACTGGTTCCGGTCGCCAGCATGCCGCAAGCGCAGGCATATCTTCATACCTCGGTTCACATTGAGACCTATATCCAAGTTCAATATGGGTTGCAGTTCTACGGATGCCATGCACACAAACCTAGGAGGTTACCCTGCTCGGGGTAGAATTCGGCCAGTTCCCGGACCTTCCAGTTGCGCGCTCTCATGATGGGTTTGACCAAAGAGGCCACCTTTTTCAAAGTATGCAGTGCATCGTTTGCTCTTGGGAAGTTGTTCAAGTGAACGTACGATAGGACCAACGCATCGTGTTCGGCCATCGTTGATGAAGTTGTGGTTGCCAGTTTCGGCAGCGAGCTTTGAGGTGAGAAGTCAAATATCACAATGGACAAATGGGGTCAACGGGTGTATGCTGAAAGCGACGGTGATGTCGATTAACTAGCGAGTGTGGGCATCAGTTGACGATGATTATCGACTCATTTCTGCGCCAGTGATGATGAACTGGCCACGTCAAGTGACAGGTGCCTTGAGCCGTTTGCCCCTCAAGGCAGATGAGCATACGTTCAGTGTTGGAGAGAGGTCGTGGAGGCTGACGGAATCAGCCTAGAAATTTCCCGGTTTCTCTGGACGATGACTAATCACGATTGCGTACAACGAACCTCCATGAGCTCATTCACTTTGATTCCAGACGAGTCGAAGCGGATATCGCCTAGTAATGTGGCCGGGAGCCTGTTTTGTATTATCGTCCGGTCAGGTCTTTTCTATCGTCTGCTGGATCGCCCCATTCCCATGTTGGGGCCATCTCACTCCGGCTTCCTAGCTATGGCCCTCAGTCTAACATAGGAAATCATCTCTCCTCCTCCAGGGTTCCGGCAAACTTCACGCAGAACCTCCACGCACTCCTGTACAGCTGCCTCTCTCTCCGCTTCCCCTGGAATAGCATCCAGCAGCTTGCTTGCCATCAGCCGTATCCAGCCTTCCACACCACCTTTATCAGCGGGTGTAGGCCGCCACTCACGCTCGGCCCGCTCAACTACAAAGCCTGCCTCCTCCAAGAACTTTGTCGCCCAAGCTTCGTCTGGGAAGAACCAAGGATCAGCAGCCAGTGCAGCTTTCATTCCGACGCGGCGAGCCACGGCGCCAAGGGCCGCTGTTAGCATCTCAGAGACGTTTCCAAGACCGCCCATCTCGAATACAAAGGTGCCGCCTGGTGCGAGAGAGGCATACACGCCCTTGAAGAACTGGGCCCTGGTGTCCTCTGGCCGCAGGATCCAGTGCATGGCTGCGTTGGAGAAAGCCTTGGTGAAGGTTCCTTGTTGGAGCTCGGGTTTAGAGACGAGCTGGGTAGCGTCGATAACTAAAGCGAGTCAATACACTGAATCGGGGACATCAAAGTTGTGTGTTCTGCACAACACTAGGAGCACCTACCCTCAAAGGTAGAGTTCTTAGAATCCTTGCAGAGCTCTCGGGCAGCCTCAATCATGCTAGGCGAGCTATCAACGCCGTGCATCGAACCACTACCTTGAGCCAGGGTCTTGGCGAATTCGACATTCAATATGCCATCTAGATAGTCAGCTTGGCCCACCCAAAAAGGAGATAAATACTCACCGCCGCATCCAATGTCGAGAAGCACATCGTCTTTTTGAAGATCCAACCATCCAATCACTTTTGTCGCAAGCTTAGGCACAAAAGACGCTGAGTTCTGGTAGGCCTATCTCGCGTGTAAGTGGTGAAGCTATCACCGAAGAAGTGGGGAACACACCTTGGAAGACCACATATCCTTTTCTTGAGCCATGATTGAAGTGTAGCAAAGTGATTGATCGGGCAATTGTGTTTGAATTTGAGTAACCAGATAAAAAGGGACTTTCTGACTTTTTTATACCCCGAGAATCCATCGCTTGCTGACGGCTGAGGAGGAGAAAGCTCTTGGAGCTCGCGCCGAGATCGGAGTCGTGAAACCAACCCTGCAAGACAACATTTCCACCCCCAGATCTTGACGGTCCAACTTCATGACCTAAAACGTGGATTTTATTCGCTAAAATACAGATCCGGCATAATCGGCACGTCAATCTTGTCTACGTCAGGTCATGATAGGACTAGCTACATATTCCCGCCGGTTGTCGGTGAAATTGGGCCAACTTGTCGCTCCAGATCTGTCTCCGAGATAGCATACCCCAACCCATCAACTGGATAGAGATTCTACAATACCCCTGTATTTAATCGAGCTCTAGCAGGGGGAATCTGTCTTCGCCTAAAGCATCCTCTACTCTTTTCATAATTGCTAATACCTTTTCCTCTTCTAGCCGGCGGCCAACAACCTGGACACCCACGGGCAAGCCGTGCATGGCGTCTGCGTCGTAAAGCTTGTATGCACCCTGGGCAATACCATTGAGGCTCTTCAACTTGAACCCAGCTGGTAGTTGATCTTTGGCTCTGTCAACATGTGTTACTGGCAAGACACCAGCAGAGTAGTCGAGCTATAACGAGTTAGTCTTTCGCGATGAACGTTCAGTTGGGGCAACATACCAAGTTGAACATGAAAGTGTAGCCACAGCTACTGCAAGCGTCATGCATTCCCTTGTGAGGGACAGCCGGAGTCGCGTTCGGGGGGGTAATCAAGCAGTCAACACCAGACTTGTCCCACCAGTCGAACCACTTCCTCTTGTACAATTCACGCTTGGCATTGAGTCCCCAGATCTGGCTTCCAGACTGGGGATGCCAGTTGTGCAAGAGTCCAGCCCAAATAGGATCTCGTCGGACATACTTGACCCAGAGATAGTGTAGGTACTTGAGAGGTCGAGGTAGGTTGAAGTAGAAGGTCATCTGAGCTGCGCCGCGATCATTCCATTCTCCCCATCGGAAGAATGACTTGACTGTTTCCAGACCGTCGCTGCAGAGGAGAATTGACGCGAGGCATAAAGCTTCATACGGGGAAGGAGGGTCAATTTCAATGATCTCATGGCCTGCTTTTCGGAGAGCGGCTTCAGTGATTTCCAGAGCTCTCTTGCAGGCAGGGCTTGGATCCACGACGCCATCTGTTCGAAGAATGCCAACTCGGAGACTCTTCTTTTCCGAGAAATCTCGCTCAATGTCTGACCTCCAAGGAAGAGGGTGGCAGGAGTAGTCGTATGTCCAAGGCTTCATTTGAATGATTGATCGCGTAAAGTACGTCAAGTCGTTCAGTGTTCGTGCCATGGGGCTGTAGACTGCTGGCACACCATCTTGACCTGGCATGCTGGTAACCATGCCTGTCTTCATCCATCTTCCGG
The DNA here is from genome assembly GCA_003946985.1 of Fusarium duplospermum. NCBI lineage: Eukaryota > Fungi > Ascomycota > Sordariomycetes > Hypocreales > Nectriaceae > Fusarium > Fusarium duplospermum. The sequence goes on from NKCI01000045.1 coordinate 119,241, forward strand.
TCGAACACTTTAGGGCATAGATTCCAGAGAAGTGAGCCGGACAGCGAACACTTCCGGCGACATCACTTCCAATGCCAATGCGGCCGCCGAGAGCAAGAAGGGCGCCCTCACCTCCAGTGGAGCCGCCTGCGGTGTACTTCTTGTTGTAAGGATTCGAAGTCTCTCCCCATACATCGTTGGATGATTCAAAGCTCAGAAGTGTAATGGGCACGTTAGTCTTGACATATGGCACGGCACCAGCATCCTTGAGCATCCTCACGGTGTTGCCGTCAACCTTCATAGGCTTCCCCACATGCGTGCTCATCCCAACAGTGCTGTCATAGCCAGCAACCTCGATAGTATCCTTCAAGCTCACAGGGATACCGGCCAGAGGTCCCTTGAAGTTTATGGAACCATCGGTAAGCCAATTCTCTGCATCAGAAAGCAAGACCTCTGTTACACAGTTGGTCTTTTCATGTGCTTTGAGTGCAACCTTGCCATAGGTGTTGAGGTAGTCTGCAGCCTTGCTAGGATCCTTCTGTACGGCTTGGACTAGTTCCTCAATGGGTTTATTGACGATTTCCCGGTCCAAGACACTGAAGGGGGCATGGTAGGATGTAAGGCCATTGATACGGCTTACACGTTGTTCTTGCTTGAACTGACTACATGTTGTGTTAGTTGAACGTATACTTGGGAAAAGATTTGCATAGGGGATGGATATGTGCATCCTCTGAAAGAAAGACTGACCAATCTCGCCGATGTTGTAGGTAGTCCAAGAGAAACATGGTTGTGTATGCGGGGCCGGGTATAGACAAGCAAGACTGAGACTGGGCAACTAAGGAAGAGGAAGAAGCTCAAGGAAATTTGAAGGTTGAAAAGGAATGAGTTGAAGGAAATACAACATCAATAAAAGTTGTATAAGAGGGTTGAACAAGAGGCAGTTGGTCACGAGATATCAAGATAAAGGCAAGAGTCGCCGAGCTCCGATCCGGCCTGGGTAACCGGGGTGGAACCGCTGATAGCCGCTGAGCCATTGGCTCCCCCGCAGTCCAACTCCGCTCCTGCCGTCCGTTTAGAGGGGCCGTGCTCCACTGTCCGGCAGTTATCCCAGCCCGAGATAGGGAGCCGTCCGATGTGATAAAGGCCCGAGGATGGCCAGCCTTGGGGTCCTCAGATTTGCACAGAAAAATAGGAACGTGTCAAAATCTCTCATGAAGGGTCTTTCCAAGAATCCTATGATGTCTTTACTATTTTGCTTCTCTGAGTGAAAGGGGGAATGTCATGAGAATTCCAAATCTTGGTGTCTCGCGGAGACGAGCCCAATCCACTTTCGCGCCCTTTATCTTGTAGTCCATCACTTGTGGTTGGACATCAATGGCTTACACGTACCCGGTGAATTATGACGGGCCTGGCATGGGAAACTCGCCGGTTGACAGTGATAAAGAGTTCCTTATACTTTGCGAAGGAGGAAGGTCATTGTTCACACGTGTGCCCCATTACACATAGACCCATTACCCATTACTCCCATCTTTGACTTAAACAATTCGAACACCCCTTTACGTAACATGGGCCATACAAACCACATCGAGGGGGACGCCATCATGAAAATGTCGTCAAGTTAAACCACTATATCACGTGGTATACTGAGCACCGTTGGCGGAGTAGACCTGCAAGGCGCTTGGCAGTGCAGTCTCCAACACCCACCCACCCTAGAGTACTAACCGCATGTCATGGGTCCATCTATCTTGCCTCGACAGCACTTGCATGTGAGATAGCGATAGTGTTCCTGCAATTTCTGACTAAGCCGAGTTGCTGCATGAATTGGAAGATTTCACGATATCTTTCTTGGCTTCCACCAACTTCATGCGATAGGTAGACGAATGCTTAGACCACTGACATATTATGACACCACTCTTAACAACGATATCAAGTTTGAGAAAGTAGAAATTAGAGATACGCAATACAGCGTCTAGAAAGAGCCCAGCTGGATAATCCAATTCTTCGTGGATTGGCTGCTATCTACTGGTGCTAACGATGTCTCGGAAGAAGCAGCTAATCATCGTCAACGAACGCAACAATATCTTGCTTACTATAACAACTCTGAATACCCCTGCTTCCTCCCAAGAAATCCATCTCAGAGCACGGCATCTTGACAGTGCATTGCTCATCCTTGCAGCCGGTCAAGTCATGCGGGATCTTACCGGCTAGCCGGCCACCGGAGCAGTTGGCCCCGATCTCCGACGCGGAGATCGGGTGGGACGTGCACCACACCTCTGCGAACTCGGCAATCAGAAGCTTTTCCAGCTCTCCACCCACCGTCGTCCGCATGAAGCAGCCCAATCCAATAGTTACCGACCGTCATATGAACTGAGTTGAAACATCTTTCCTCTGACATATCCAACCGCCATCATGTCGGCCGGCGACCAGCACTTCTTGGATGTGGTAAGTTGTGCCAGCTTCTCTCGCTTGACGTCCTTGTAGTTGACCATGGTCCCCTGCAGCTGTCAAATGCTATCCCACCCCAAGTCCGCCAGTACACCGACAATATTACCGGCATAATCGAAAAAAATGTCGACCGCGCCGCCGAGGTCGTGAGGGAAAATCTCTCCACGTCACAATGGATACCCGAATCCGTGAGGCCTACGCCTCCCATGAAGCCCGTTGTCGAGGTCGTTTGCCTGTCTCGCTCCGAGAGGCTGGTAGACTGGGCGGTGAAGCATAAAATTTTGACGGGCATCTTCGTGGTCGCGTGCGGAGCCGTCGTCTACAAGGGCTACCAGGCGACTCGCTCTTGCAGAAAGACGAGGAGAGCAAAGAGGGCTAGAAATGGCGGCCGCACAGAGGTCATCGTCATCGCCGGCTCGCCGAGCCTGCCCTTGACAAGATCTCTTGCTCTGGACATGGAGAGGCGGGGATTCATGATCTACGTTGTCTGCAACGCTACCGAGGATGAGTCTATGGTCCTTGCCATGAAGAGACCCGACATCCGACCCTTGAGTATCGATACTACCGACGTGAGTCTTCTTCTGATTCTGATACCAAAGAAAAAAGCTGACATCAACCCCAGCCACCCAAGGCCGGCGCTGCTATCGAGCATTTTGCTCTCTTCCTCCAGTCCCCTCAAGCTCCTGGACCAGGAATGAAGCCCAACCAGCTCACTCTGAAGTCTGTCATTCTCATCCCAAGCCTTCACTACCAGACTTCTCCCATCGCTACTATTCCCCCGTCCAGCTTCGCCGACCTATTCAACACCCACCTCCTCCAGCCGATCCTCACAATCCAGGCCTTCCTTCCCCTGCTCACCTCGCGCCTGAACCCTATCGGGGAGAAATGGGTCCCTCCCAAGGTCCTTGTGTTTACTCCTTCCATCATCTCGTCCATTAACCCGCCTTTCCATGCCCCCGAGGCGACTGTCTGCTCAGCCCTTTCTGCTTTTACCGAGGTTCTCACCGCCGAACTTCGACCTCTTGATATCCCCGTTACCCACATGCAACTCGGCACCTTTGACTTTTCCAGTTTTGTGCCCGCTCGAGGCCATGGTCAGCAGAGCCTTATCAAGTCTGGAAACCCCGAATCACCTCTTGTATGGCCTGAGGGTGCCCGACATGTCTATGCCAAGAACTTTGTGGCACAAACTAGCTCTGCTATCTCGGGAGGTCGTATCCGCGGTCTGAGGGGCAGCTCTCTGCGAAGCCTCCACAACTCGGTCTTTGACGTGATCGATGGCAGCATCATTGCCGACTCCGTTCGCGTCGGACTTGGCGCCAGCGTCTACGGATTCGTCGGACGATGGGCCCCTAGAAGCCTTGTCTCGTGGATGATGGGAATCCGCCGGGTGGATGAGCTGTCCACCTGGAAGACGAGCTCGTACGAGGGCTCCGAGGCTGATGAGGAGAGCGAGAACGGAGACGCCGAGGGAGGAGAGACGTCGACCGAGTTCGTCGCCGTTCCACCCGAGTCCAACGTTTGGGGTGGCGCTCATGAAGCCGAGGGAGCTCTCTGGACCCCCCAGACTTCCGAGACCTCTTGAACGAGGAACTCTTGATGATTCTACACAGGTCATCGAATGGATCTAATGTGTACCGCAAATAACGATGGGACATGAAAGAAGGATCTGTTCTGTTACAATAGACGCCGTCACGACTCCAATGATTATGTTATGCTAAATAACCCGACTCGCACAAAGATTGGTGAAAATACATATTGATTTACTCCTTTGATCATCTCATCGTCGCTTGAATTTGCAACATGTTTCTCAGAAACCCGAGGCACAGGAACTAATTGGGTATCATTGCCATTAAAATACCAAGTAGACGAAGCCTTTTGTCCCATATCCTTTGTAATCTCGTTCGCGCCATTCGCCTTCTCTTCCGTGTTCGCCAGATCCTTAATGACCTCTTCCGCGGAATCGTCCCCTGCCACGCCATTTGCCTCCTCTTCCGTGTCGGCCACCGTGCCTGCCTCCATCATCCCTGTCTCTGTCCCGATCGCGATCCCTGTCACGGTCTCTGTCTCTTGGTTGATCACGCGGCCTGTCCATTTCCTCATCCCGTGGCATCTCCATCCGAACATCCTCGTCTTTCTTCTCCTCCGACTTGAGAGTTGGCTTCTCCAGGTTCTTGGACCACTTGGGATGGGCGCCCTCTTTGCAATCCGGACCATCAGGGCAGAAACCGGCAAGGTAGAAGCCACAGAGCTTGCGGCGGACGTGTTTCTTTGAGCAGTTGGGTCCCAGCGGGCAGAATCCCATGTCGTAGTGAGGACAGGGCGGCAGCCGACTCTGGGGATCGATGTGAAGGTACAGGCATTCGTCGCCGTTGGAGCAGTATCCGTTGCGCATGAAGAAGTTGCACTCGGGCATCTTGCGCAGATTGTATTCGTGAAGGAACTCGCAGTGCTCGCCCTTCTTGCACAGGCCGCGCAGCCAGTGCTTGCAGACGAGCGAGTTAAGGCCGCCTGTGGGCTGCGCCGTCTTCGCATCGGAGACGTGGCGCTCGGAGCATCGCGTGCCGTTGGGGCAGTGGCCGGACTGGAAGGCCTTGCAGATGGGACGGTCGGGAGGTAGGCCGACCTGGTATGTTCGCCGGAGGAAGGGCGAGAAGCGGAAGTTGTAGGGGGTCGCCGAGTGGTTGAGGATGGCGGATGCGGCAGACTCGACGGCGGCGGGCATGTTGGGCAAGAGGCCGAGGCCTTTGTCGGCGCAGGAGTAACCTTTGTATCTCACTATTGATGCGAAAGAGTTACCTGGACGCGAGTGTTGAGAGTGTTCTGTCGTGAGGAGAGAAGCTTGGTGTTGATGTCAAGGTCGAGGTTAGTTGACAATTTCACTGCGCGAAGAAAGCTCCAGCAGCTTCAAAGCCCGCGACGATAGCCGTCTGCGGTGTGGGGAACCTTTGTCAGCGACCAAGATCGCCGCTAGTGGGCGCCACCCACCAGCTCCAGGTCGAGTTGAGTTTCATCACAACTTGGGGAACATCTAGAAGAACATAACTGTTGCATAATATGTGACTATCTAAGCTTCATAAAATCGCAGTTTATTAAACAGGAGTATAAAAACTCTTCTGTATTAACACACTGATGAACAAAAGTCAATAGAAACATGTGAGCGACGTGGTTGCCAAACCGCCGCTGTTGTCTGGTGTTTGCAACTGCCCCTGTTCCGTTCCTCACTCGTACTTTCCTGATACATCTTGTGACCATCCATATGATCTCAACCCCCACGTTCATCCTTGGAACCTCCATCAATCTCAAGGGAAAGGTCATCAATCATCAAGTTCATTCCCCTTTGTCCTGCTTCCCAATCACAAGTGCTAATGATCACAATGGGCCTGAGGTGAGTGCTCAGATTGAAGCATTGGTGCGGTGCGTTGGACCTTCTGACCCATATAGAAATGGCAATTCACGTACCGACAAATTGAACTGTTCAGAAGGCTCTCGCGAGCGCGGCTCACCATCTCATGTCTTTGCTCTGGCGTCATTCCCATGGCAACCAATGGTTTAGCTGCAAAAGCATCGAGACATTCCGAGATATTAGCCTGCATCAGTGTTCCCATTGTCTTCGACTTCTTGTCTCCTGGCCATGACGAAAGAGGAACCCTCTTGGTCACCATCTGGATGCGCCTGAAGCCCACGCGCTTGAGGGACTGCTTGATATCGTGCTTACCAAAGCCGACACACCCATACGCACGTATGCCCTCGGCGCAGGTGTCAAAGAAGATACGAACTGGGTCATCTTGCTTCATGGTGTTGTCGTCGCAGAGCACTGAGTAGTCGAACTCCTGAAACTCGATCCACCCTCCATATCTAAGGTGTCTTTCTTCTTGTCAGCGATATACCTTGAACATCTCGATATCAAGTTGCTCACTCGTGGGCATTGTCGACCACGGCATCGATGTCGAATAGGAACCCGGCCACCCCCCTGAGGTGGACTAGGTCAAAGTTGTTTCCATGCGTCCATTCTGGATCCTCGCAGTCTTCGACAAACATTTGCGCATTCAACGGCATCGATTCAGGCTGGATGGGCGATAGATCAGTTCCGACGACACTCGCATTCGGGTACAGGTCGGCCACTGTAGAGATCAGCAATGGTTTCGTGCAGAAACCTCGAGAACGCATTACCGTCTATGGCCCACGTCCCTTAGATCGACGTCAGCAAGAAGCCATCGAGTGTCTGGAATACTAACCAGTTCCTGTACCAATATCGATGATCTTTCGCGGAGACTCGCCGATATCCGACAAGAAGAGTTTACCACTCTGAAGTGATAGACTCGTTAGCAATCCAACCGACCCCAGTTCCCTCGAGCTTGTGTGTCATGGTACGCACAAGTAGATGGAGAAAAAGAGCATGCTCAGTTTCCTCACGAAGCTGTTCTCCGCTATCGTTGGGGAGGGGGTACCGCCCGCTCATGTAGCTGTGATACCGTCGGCCACACGCGTATTCATATCCATGAATGCTTGGAGGTAGCGAAGTGGAGCAGCTCGAGCTCAGATCCCAACGCGAACATTCGGACCTCTCCTCGTCATAGACGAGTTCGAACTCGTCCGTATCTTGATCTGTCAGCGTGTGTGCGGACTCTATCCCCACGGTCGAAACAAGCGAGAAAGATCGGGTATCGTCGTCTTCCATCGTGTCAAACACCTTCAAGGAGAAGGATAGAGACTCGGGTGGCAAGGGAATAGACAGGATCTGAGATTCGGTACACTTTATTATGGCGGGAATCATGTCCTCTTCGGTTACGGCAACGCCACCTTGGCCATTTCTGTGAAACAACCAACTGCGACAGGTGCACAAGGCCAAGAACTCCAATCAACATATGCAAGAGGTCATGAGGATATATTACACGGTTGCTTCCATGACGGAGGGCCCACCCCGATGAACGCCCTTTGGTTGTCGACATTGGTCTTTGACAAAGGAGTTCGCACTTGGTGTGCCCTACGATCAACTACGTACATGCCGGCGCCTGTTGTTGGTGATGAGTTATGCGGTTGGCCATCAAGGGACTCTGCGATTCGGCTGTTGGGTTCAGATTGCGCGAAGGAGGGGTGGAGTTTGTTTGCTTCACTGTTCACATGGCTAAAGCGGCGACACAGTACGGAACAAATGCCAAAGAGCCTTTCTGGAGAGCCGAGGGACAGTCGAATACACTTTCAGAGTGCAGAGAGTTTCTTCTTGCAAAGTGTTTGAAGTATATCCTTCCAAAAGTTGAGTGGGCGGGTCCTATTAACAGCCCTTCTATATCCCTCCTCGAAACGGAAACGAGAACTGACAACGGATCGGTTGGGTAGATCTGAGAGACTCGGCCTAGGCCGGACGACCAGGGTTGGGCAAACATGCATCTGCCGTCGCTCGCCTACTGCTGTGCGAGGTCGTCTACTTGAGCCTCGCAGAAGGCCTCGCAGAAGACTCGCAGACTGCCCACCACCTCGCGGGTCGGCTTCGGTCTCACATGCTCCTGCAAGAGTCGATGCTCGGTCTCCTGTTCTCATTACCTATTCGCCAAACCTTGGTACGTCCCGCATCGACATTGCCCGCCCACCGGGTAATGGACATCGGCTATTATCCCCATGCCAGCCGACAGGTATGCGCGTTGGACAGCTCAAGGCCAAGATAATGCAGCCAAGTCAAGGTTGGCTGGGGTGCAGACGAGCGTGGTGAGCTTATTGGTTTCAGTTCCTTGTGGTGTACTCTACACAGGACTGTTGGAGAGCTCCCTCGTCTCGTGTCTGTGCTAAATGCAGCAGTTAAATTTGCATATGTTGAATGTAACATCATCTCGGACTTGTGCGAAGCTGACATGGAGGTTCCGAATCGCCAACATGGCATCACACAACATTGATTCCCGGTACGACGTCACGGATACAAGAGGGCCAGAGCCCCATGCGCACGCACCTAATCAACCCGTACATCCGGGGCGCGGCCGAGGCTGTGCGCATTAAACAATGGATCGAAATAAAGCAACAGCTCTCTGAATGCGGCGACGGGGAAACACTCCGAGGGGCTCCTGATGGCTTCACCTCACCTGGCCGTTTGAGGCTAAAAACAGAAAAACAGAGCATGACAGCGTGTCATACAGCTCCACAGAGTACGTACCGGGGGCTCTGCACACACTACCGAGACATTTGATTTCAACGGAATTCCTTCTGGGCTTTGCAAGCTGATTTGGATGGGATTGACGTTGGCTGTGTGGTTTCTGGAAACGACGCTAACAGTTGTCTCCCCTCCCAACGCCGCGCCGCCCCAGCAAGGATCCATGGGATTCTGATGTGCCAGACATCGACATCTCTGCAGGGTTGCCATAACCCCGGGCTGCCATGCCAGCCATGTGGAGGAGACGCCGGCGGCTGGTCACGCCAGTACGGACGTCTGAGCCCGAGTCTGGAGTTGGCAGCTGGCGAGAGACTCTGCCCTGCGTATACCTTGGGAGGCCGCTAGCCCCGGTGGCTGGTCTCAAGTTGACATTCAGATGATGCAGGATGGCGGCACGTCACGGTTTCTGAACGAGCAACCGAGTGGGCCTGGGTCTTGGTTGGAGGTTTCGGGGATGGCGGAGGGGAGATGGAGATGAGAAGGCCTAGGCTCAAAAGCCTCTCGGGTTATTAGGATGATTCATGGCGAGCCACAGCGAGGTTTAGAGCCTGGTCCCGGCTCAACTTGGCTGTCAGGGCGAGCAGCTTGCAAGGACTGGGAGCTGAAGAGAAGGTGTTTCACTCCACTGAATGTTGCGCCCAAATGGCCAGCATCCCTGGCCGTTTTTTAATTATGGAGCCAATCTCACCATTTAGTGCGTTCCAAGTGTTCGTCGACCTTCCAGAACTTCGATGGCAGGGCGAATCCGTGGAGCCGCACGGCTGTCGAAGCCCTTATCGGAGGCTGTTCTGTTGGGCCTGGCTCGGCGCTTCTGGCACGACAAGCCCCTCATCCCGGGGACCTACCTAGACGCCTGGGATTGTCCTTGATGTCCTTGACCGTCGTGGATTGTCCCGGTCCCCAAGATGGAGGACAGCCAACAACACTAATGCTGCTGAAAACAAGTCCCATCTTGGCTGAGACTGTTTCACCCCTTGGATCACGCTGATTCTTCAGCAGGATCAATCGCTCTGATCCTGCTGTGGTCCTGGTTCGAGCCCGGTTCGAAGGCGAGCCCTGGTGGCTCACGACAATGCCAATGCTTTCTTCAAACCAAACTCTAGAGCCAGTCGGATTCGGCGACTTATACGGGGGAGGCTCGCGCACGAGTCACCCCGCCATCCCATAGCCATACCCATATCCATAGCCGCACGTACGTACGCACTCACGCACGCACTCACGCTCACAAAGGCGCGTACCGAAGACTCATCTCCCATGGACGGGACGGCGTCTACTCGGCTGGGTTCTCGGTGGACAAGGCAATGCTCGAGGGCACGCACAGATGTACGTGTCTCGTCTTGCTGGCCTGTCATTGCGTTTCATCTTTTTTTTCCCTCTACCCTTTTTACGACAGGGCTGTATCGTGGTCCGGGGAGGCCGCGGCTTGTCTCTGTCAAGTGTCAGTGTCAGTCACTATCAATGCTTCACTTCAACCACCAACAAGCACGGCCTCGGGACAGGTCCTCTGGTGCCTCGGGCGTAGTGTCCTCAATGAGGGACGTGACGCGGACAGACAAGGCAGGAGAGGGCAGGGCAGGGTTCTTGAGTGAGCTCTTTACGCGAGGGAAAGAAGAAACGAGAGAAAGCGGCCTCGCCCGAATGTCCCGCTTCTGTCCATGTCCAGCACTGGCCTGCCAAGCGTCATGGGGTTGTTGTCATTTGGCGATGGATGGATGGATGGATTGCAGAAGTTTACCATGACCAAATTGGCGTGGTCCAAGGCTGGCCCGAGGCTTGGTTTGAGGGTTGATGATTGGGAGAGACGGACTAATGACAGCCATCAGCAAGGCGGTCCGACGGACAAAGGACAGGACCCTTGAAGGCTCACTCAGCTTTGCTTTGCTTCGCTTTACCGTCGACAACTGCTCAAGTCTCATCATCCATACCCATACACTTCTGAACGACTCCCCGCAATTATGTCATGCATCATGGATGGTTTCGCCGTATCCTGGACCCTCCCGTAATTTGGATACCGGACAGGACCCTGCTCCACCAGCATCAGCCGCCCTGCCCAGCCCAGGCCGGCCCTCGATCCTCTGCCCGGCCGGGCTTGTTCGCTCGTTATGAGCTGGCCGCCGTCCATCCATCCATCCATCCATTGAGCATTATATAGTCGACCAATCCTTCTTGACCTCAGCCATGATGCTCCTCGCTCGGCCTCGTTTGTGCCTAACATTGTTCTCCAACTCATCAATTTTCCTTCCTTGACCTTGACCTTGACCTTGACCTTGAAGCTCTAGTCTAAGCCATCGGGCTGGTTGTTGGAGCATGACCTTTGCGCGAAGCATTAAAAGACAGGACGCATCCGCACTCAATTCGATCTTTTCAGACTCTGACCTGGGTCATTCACTCGCTTCTTGGACGTTTATCGCCTTTATTTTTTCAGATTTCGCCTCTTTAGTCGCCCATCATGAGTTCTTCTCGCAAGTCACGGATCGCCTCGAGCATATCCAATGTCATGTTCACCAACGCCGTCTACTTTCCCAACTACAGGATATACCAGGGTGACACACCGGGGATGCTCAATTACAGTTGCATCAACCATGTTTACTATGCTTATGCCAGTGTTTCAGCCGATGGTGGTGTTTTTGTAAGTTTCGCCCATCATCATCATGTGTCCCCGCGGCCAAGGATCGGTACTGACTCGGGTCCCTGCTCTAGCTGAGTGATGAGTGGGCGGACGCTGGAGCGCCTGTCGACGGTGTACAAGGCGGGCTGGGCTCCCTGATGCATCTCAAACAGAAGCATCCTCACCTTCGAGTGGTTTTGTCTGTTGGAGGCGGCAATTCGTCAGAGGTTTTCCCCTTGGTCGCCTCTAACACGCTGCTGCGTGACAACTTTGCCCGGTCAGCGAGGGGTCTCGTTGAAGCCTCTGGCCTGGACGGAATCGACAGTAAGTGGCAGCTGAGACAATGTCTTGGGCCTTTGTTTATTTGTAGACGAGATGCTGACAATTTCACCTGTGATAGTTGCCTGGGAATACCCGTGCGATGCGCAACAAGGTTACGACTTTCTAGCGCTGCTGGCGGCCATCCGTATTCATCTCCCTGAGGAGCACTACATTCTCACGGCGGCGCTGCCCGCCAACAAGGCCATCCTGCAGTTTCTCGACCTAAAGTTGATCACCGAGTACCTGGACTTTATCAACCTGATGGCCTACGATTTCTTTGGCAGCTGGACACCAAAGGCAGGCCACCACTCGCAGCTGTACGCCATGAACAAGGAGGAGACGTCGGGATCAGCGGGGGTCTCGTATCTCATGTCCAAAGGATTCCCACCAAAGAAGATCCTGCTGGGCATCCCGACATTTGGGCGAAGCTTTCTCCACTGCTCGGGGGCTGGGCACAAGTTCAAGGGCGTCGGAGGCGCTGAGGATGGCACCTTTGAGTACAACCAGCTCCCACGCAAGGGCTGCAAGGAGGTCGTCGACAAGCGCCATGTGGCAGCGCAGTGCGTGGGTGCAGATGGTGGCTTCGTGACGTACGACAACCCGGACACGGTCAAGATCAAGGCTGGATTTTGCAAGCAAAAGGGACTTGGGGTAAGTCAACCAGTGGTTGTTATTCTCGGTGTCTTGCATTTGTTTTGGACGAACCACCGACGTGTCTCTCCCCCACGTCACGTCGGGATGCAAGCCGGGTATTTGGGTAGTAGCTGTGGTTACCAGATCGCTAACGGCGGGATCTAGGGTCTCTTTTACTGGAACGGCCCGGCCGACGCCAAAGAAAAGTCAAGGAGCCTAATTGCGGCTGGCTTCCGTGCTTTGCACTCTTCGTGAGGAGAGGGGCTCTACCATGATGGGGAGAGCTCTCAACCTCCTGACCTGACGTGAGGGAGCTGTGATGGCTATCCCTGGTACGACGTGACGGTTCAATGTCCTTGTCTCGCGGGCTGTTTGATCACAGCCTGCTTTCTGCATCCTAACTAGACGGTAGCGAGACGGCGTTTCATCATCATCCATCAACAGCATCAGAAGGGGGGCATTTGCTGGCGTTTCTTTTCTTTTCTTCTTCTTTTCTTTTGTCCTTTCTGGTTTCCTTTTCTCCTTTGTTTCTTGAGAAAACTTGGTTGGTTTACTATCATGAACGCCTTACAGGGATGGGTCGGCACACGTTGTTTCTTCTGGAAAGAGCCGCGAAAATGGGAGATGGGGATATCATTAGCATGGGTATGAGGGATGGGATTATTATAGACTCAATAGACGGGGGGTTGGCGTTTCTTCCAGGCAGCTGGGGTGGGAGGTAAAGCACTGGATGCTTGACTCCCTCGTGGACACGGATGGTTCACTGCCAACCTGATTATCCTCTCAACAACAGCTTACTCTCATGATTCATGACGACGGGTCTTGTGTCTGTTGGTCATGATTACAGTGCATCGTTAGGGGGATCGAGAGAGAGACATCGGGCAAACGGGACACGAGACGCGATAGCCGTCCGAACAGTGGAAGCGCCGCGTCAACTGATGGTCGCTCGAGTCGGTCATCCAGCTGGATCGGCGGTTGAACAAGTCAGGCAGGCAGGGAAGCCTTGTTGGGCAACGACACGACGAGAGTGGGTGGATGAGACGTTGGAGTGGGTGTGGGTTGCAACGGCGCATGGCCCCCACGAGGTCTTTTGGAGCTATCCAATGCAAGCAGACACCAGAAAAGAGAGAGACCGTTTTGGGTTTCCCGGTTCCCGTGTGCCTGGATCTTTGGTGAAAGCTATGGGTGATGGATGGGTTTCCCGAAATAGGTGTTCCGTTGAAGATGCATGGGGTCGCGTGTAAGATGGTGTTTTGTACTTGTTTGTCCATATACTCGTCACATGTCAAGTCACGATACTTTTGAAAATGGGCGTAAAAGCGGCATCCGACATAAAAGATTACCTTACAATTGACCTAAAAACACCACATAAACTTTACAGAACCTGCAGTTGTTGTTTTTTTTGGCCGCATGGGGCATTATCCACGTGCGATAAGATAAGGCTGGAGCTTACTACCTTTGCTTCCGTCATGCTGCCTAGGAACGTCCGTCGATACCCTCTAGAAGCTCAACTCAAACAGCAACATTAACTTTTTGTCACCTTTTCTCAACACGTCACTTGCCCAACGGCGGAACGAGTAAACCTGATCGTTATAAAAAGATGCCCACGGAGCGGCAACCGTCGCCAAGTCACTCAACTTTCACTCCTCTTCACCACCACCATGTCCGGCACCGATAGGGATCCGTCCCCACCGATTACGGCCTCCGGGCTCGCACCCGCCGGCTCGCTCCTCCACGACCAGCAACAACCCGAAGATGAAGCCCCGCCGATGCCTCCGTTCGAACCTCTCTTTGCACTCTTGACAAACTCTACCACAAACACCACCGTACACCCCCGCATCCACTACCTCTTCTCCGACGACGACCCTTCTGTCCTAGCGAGTCCAGCCGTCGACCGCGCCCTCGTCGTGGATCTAGTACCTGCTCCCGAAGGAGATTCGAGTCGATGGGCTGTATCCTGGGCTGCGAGCTTGACACCAGACTTTGCCATAACAAAATCAAACGTGGCTGTGCAACAAAGCGAAGGCGATGAAAACGGGGGCGCCCTAATGCTCCGCGTCGAAGGAGTAGAACGCGAACCAGTCGAGATGCGTCCCGACAGTCTCCCCAGTTCCGGTAGCGGTGCCATAGGCGGTGAAGACGTCGACGTGCTAGCCGATGACTTTCGACGACGTATGGGTGTGCTCAAAAAGGTTGTCGACGAGGGAGAGAAGCGACGCGCCCTAGTTGGACAAGAACAACGACATGAAGATGAACAAGTAGACGAGGATGAAGGTCCACCTGATGAAGCGATAGTGGATTATGATAGCGTCGAGAAGGGGAAAGAAAAAGCCAAGGAATGAGTTTGAGACAGTTCATACCGGAATCTGATACCTTTGTGGTATGCACAGAACAACTATGAGACGCTTCAGTTATGGCTCCATCACGGATGGACAGGTACTATTGTTCAAGGGCCATCTTTGTTTAGTTTACACGAATGCCTCATTGAGGCATGAACGACGACATTGTCAAAGTGTTTTTTAGAAAGAGGGATGCGATTGGATTATCAGGGTGGACCAGGCACCTTTTTTTCTTTGAAAGATGGATGAACGGATGTATGGGTAAAATTGGTCTGGCGTATGGGATTTGTTTCACACCGAGTTATCTCGACTCTGCATGTTTGGATCAACCAAAGTAGGCCCAAGCTCGGTTATATGGAATTGGAACTTCTTTTCATCATGCAAATCCTTGTCTGTCTTTAAAACTGTGACAGCTGTTTCTTAAGGACGGAGACAGAGTAAACACGGCGTAGCAAGAATATTGATTAAAAGCTCATATACTGTATAAACGCCCCTAACTAATGCAAAATCGAAAGAGAATCAAACTCCAGAATGGCGACAGAGAGAACAACGCAGAGAGGCCCGATTTGTATCCTTTCAACAACAGAAACCAAACAAGAGACGAGGACAGGCTATCGGGCTGTGGTAGTGGCAGCAGCAACAAAACATGGTGCGGGCAGGGAATACGCAAGAGACAGGCAAAGAAAAAGCAGCCGGCAGAGGCAGAGAATGCCGTGAGGCCAATAATCGGTTTCCTCTCTTCAGATGCGTATATATCCTCAAGATGGCAACACGGGGCGACGGCTGGACTATACAACAGCCACGCCCAAACAAGATACTTTTGGGGAGTTAACCCTTTATCCTCCGGGCGCCTATTTTGGGATTGCAGGTAGGTGCATGCGCCCCTTGGTGAGCTGGTCAAGGAGGGCGGAAGCTTGGCTGTCGTCTGCGCTTCGGCCCATGATGCGAGATCGTCGGCTGATGGCGTTGATGGCTGGCAGAGTGCGGTTGATGTCGTCGACGAGGCTTCGCTTCTTGTTGTCGTTGTTCTGGCCCTTGATGACAAAGATGTAGATGAGCACGATAATGACAATGACGACAATGATTGCCACTGCATACAAAGTTAGCTGGCCGTTGAAGACGCTGCATAAACCGTTGATACTTACCACAGATACCCAGGCAGATCCACTTCTTCTTGCGAGTCTTGCGGGCCGTGTTGACGGCGACGCCAATCTCCTCGTTACCCTTATCGAGGTTCTCGACGACCTCCTCAGCCTTCTGCTCAATCTGAGTGACGGCAACCTCCTGCTGAACGACCAGGGTGTCCATATCCTGAAACAGCTGGGCGAGCTCGACCATCTGCTGCTCAATCTTGACAAGGGCGGCGTGACGATCCTGAACAGCGCTGAGAGCGGCGCGAGCACGACCCTGGCGGTCGCTCTGCATGAGAGCCTGCTGGAAGACCTGGCCACCAGTGGTGTCCTCGACGGCAGCCTGAACCTCAGCCTCGCTGGCATCGGGGCGAACGATGCGGTATTGACGGGCCATCTGATCCTGGGTGCGCTTTCGGAACTGCGACTCAACCTGCTGGTACTGCTGAATAGCCGACTTGAGGCGACGGTCGATACGGGTGACGTGAGGGTTGTTCTTTGCTGATTGGGCCTCAGGGTTGGACTTGACGACGCGGACGCGTTCTGTGAGGCCACGGTAGAGGCTCATGGTGTCGGCAGAGAGAGCATCAAGCTGCTGGTTAGCGGCGCTCGAGGCCGAGCTGTCGGCGTCATCGAGTGTTCGCTGCTGGATGTGACGGAGCTCCTCAAGGTTCTTCTCAACAGTGTCGATACCGCGGTCAATATCGCGGCACTCGTTCAGGATGGCGTTAGGATCGCCATGACCAAAGGAGCTGGCGTTGTGAGCGAGAGGCTCCATCTCGACGTTGCCTACGAAATCGCGTCATGTCAGCGCGCTGTGAACGACGGACGATGACCAGTCCAATATCAAATCCATCACAATCTCACCTCCGAAACCACTCTGCGCGGGAGGGCTGTTGTACCCACCTCCATAACCGCCATTGTTGCCATAACCGCCGGTAGGAGTATTGTAGCCCGTGTCGGGCGAGTCGTAGGGATTTTGTCTTCCGTATCTATTCACGTGCGTCAGCAAGGGGGTCGAGCGGCGAGATCGAACGCGTGGGATGCGACAACTAACCCGTACTGTCAAGAATGTTAGCAAATGTTCAGTTTAAGGAGTATTGTGTTGATTAGGGGACTTAGAGACCCGAGAGTCGAATTGCGGTGCTCAATTCGCGTCGGTGGTCGGAATGACTCGAAGGGATTGGGGGCAGGAGGCAGGCAGAATAGGAGGCGAGACTAACACTCATGGTGGGCGACTGAGCAGAGCTCTACTCAAAAGCTGTGAATGGGATTTTGTTTCGGGAGAGGTCGAATAAGCTCCCTTTAGAGGTTTCGTCTTTCGTCGGGCTTGATCTTTTTAAGCTCGAATGGTGCGGTGTTCGACCTGGTGTGATGTTTGTGTTTTCGCCTTTCCTCCTCGTATTGTAGGTTTGGGTATATTGTTAGGGGAAAAGGAAAGCTTCGGCGGTGGCTGGACCCGAGATCTCGTCGCGCAGCAAAGAGAAAACGACTCGAGGATAAAAACAGAGGAGAAAATAGCGAAGGTCGAAGCGAGGGAGGGGCGTAAGGGAAGGTAAAAAAGAAAAAGAGGCAGAAGGGGGGGCGATGGAACGAGAGGGCGTGGATGAGGAAAAGTAAGAAAGAGGCAAAAAGACGGACGGGAATGGGGGAAGACTGACGGTGTGAGATGGAACGGACAGGCATGGATGGGGAGTGGCCACTGAGTTGGAGGCGCGCCATGGTCCAGCCACTGGGGGAAGGGCGCTTGGGCGCTGCTCACTGCCTCTGCTGGGCTGCAGGTGGGTAATTCTTAGCGGCTAGATGCCCTGGGGATAATGGATGGATGGATATGGATCAAAGCACCGAGTCGGTTGTCCGTACGGGCAGATGGTCCGTAGGTATTGACATCTACCCATGAAGATGCAGCAAAGTGCTGTGCTGACAGCAGTCACTGAAGATCTCTACAGAATATTCGCAAAATAATTACTCAATTTGACCTAAAATCTCGTAGTTGACGCCTTCAATCAAGATAGCTCACTACCCATATCAATGCCAATCTCAGACCGTCACGGTCGCAATCTCGCAAGCCGCCTCGGACTGCTACTGCTCCAAGATTAACTCACCAGGCCCCAGCAGGAGCCCCCTTGGAAAGAAGGGCAGCAGAGTGCTACACAGCTCGAATCAATCATGCGACGCTCAATTGGAGGGGGGCCCTGCATGGATCAAAAACACCTCTGCCCTGTAGGCTAATGAGCTTGGGCAGCGGCAGATTTCGTTGCGCTGTGCTTCTTTTTAGGGGTCGGGTCCCACGATCCCCAGTAATAACAACTGGCTGTCAAGGGTCCTCTCATTGGTGATGGCCTCTCCACTGTTTCACATTTTCGAGCGGCTGCTTTATCCCATGGATGTTCAAACCTCGCCATTCTGTAACACGTCTGATGTTTGTAGTTATGGATCTTGCTACGTATGAAGCAACAGCATCATGGATCATGTTCATCATTACCACAAATTCAAACCCTCATTCTTGACATTAGAAACAAACTCCACCCGACACTGCGCCGCCCCCAAAAAAGCCATACATGTCCGCATGTAGGCTGACACGGAAAGCCCTGCGAGCCTACGCTAATCCCTCAGCTCTTAGCTTTCAGGGACGCCACCTTTTTGGAGATTGGCAGTGACCAGGGTCTCGAACAAACCTCAACCAAGCTTCGCCCAGCGTGGGGCTCTCTCCCAAGACAAGCCGGGGGTCTGTTGTGTGTGTGTGTGTGTGTGGGTGGATGCTCGTGTCAAGGGTTCTCGCGATTCTGCGAGTTTATTTTCGGATTCATAAAAGAAATACGGAACTCTACTCCGAGTGATCGCCAGATTTGTCCACAAACGTAGCCATCAACGGCTTCTTCTTCCACCATGTTCATGCATTTCGCAATAGAAATGCCCTCTTGGGGGAACTTTGGTCAAAGCTCCACCCATTGCAGGATTTTGTCCCCGTCTCACTCACATCACACACCCTTGCCTTGCCTTGCCCGGTTGCTTCTCAACCCGCCACAGAAAAACTTCAGCCGCATGCTGGCGTTCAATAAATCATAAGCTGACAGACACCTCGCATTCGACGGCTCGGACTCGCTGATGTTTGCTCGCCGATCACGCAGGCACACCTCAACGGGCTTGGCGAAAACTGTTCACATGGCCATTTTTCTCTTTCACTGCATTGCATTTGGTCGTCAATTACTCTAGAACCATATTTCAACCTCGTATCATATCTCATTCATCCAATGTCTTGACGCCGCTTCAATCCCCAAAGCAGAAACTCCGTCCACTTCATCACAACCACTCATCTTGAACCGCCAAAGCACTCAAACACGCCCAAAAACACCTAAACCCAATACAAAACATCTCGTCTCAGTAGTTGTACTCACAGCACAGCGTACGCCGACACATAGCTGACACTCATGTCATAAGGCTGCTGCACCAGGTTGCTACGGTCATACTGAATGACATTGAACCGGCCCTTGCCCTGGTACTCAGGCTCCTGGCCCAGCAACTCGAGAGCCGCCATCATGACTCCGATAGGATGTCGCCCGCATACTGTATTCTTGGTCTGCTTCAAGGTCGCGAGGAAAGCATCATGGCTGCCGCTCTTGACGCCATCCATGGCAGCCTCGTCGATCGCCCGAATGGTCTCATGAATTGGGGGACCGGTTGGAGCTCGATCCGACTTGCGCAGCCTCACGAGATCCCCAGGGCTGCTGGTGGGAGAGTAAACCATGTAGCTGAAATTATCACCCCAATGGCAAAAGTCGGAGCTGATGATAAAGGCGTTTTCCGGATCCTTAAGGAAGGGCAGAAGCGCACGTCCTACTTCCTTCTCCTCCGGTCCGTTGTTGGATCCAACCAGCACAGGAACAATCTTGGGAAACTTGTCTGGTGAACCAAACGTCTGCTGGCAGCGGAGGTAGAGATACGGCATGTGCATCTCGAGCGAGTGCTCGGAGATCTCGTTCCTCTGTGGCATGAGGTCCATGCTGGCGGCATCCTCAAATTTCTTGGCTAGAACCCGATCAACTGTGAGTTCGCCAAAAGGAGTCTCGTACTTGTCAAAGGTAGTGGCGGCACATCCTTCGAGGTAGTAGGTATGAGAAGGTCCCAGGACAAAGACGCGCTTGGCGCGGCTCAGGTCGAGAGTCTTGTATGCCCAGGCCGCACACGGACCAGAGTAGTCATATCCCGCATGGCTGCCACCCGGTGTCGTTAGATCGGAGCTCAGCCAGGACGCATAGGAGGTAGACTCACGGTGCAATGACAATGCGAGCTCCAGGAATGGGCAGAGGAGCTCCATCGATACTCTCCGGGACAGCCGCCAAGTAGCCCTCGAGCTCGCCTCTCAGAGCATCGGCATCCTTGAGGTACCAGGTACCAGCCTTCTTCGCAGGTCGTGTGATGGTCATTTCTGCTCTGATGAGAGTGGTGTTTAGGTTCAGAAGACTGAACGGGGTAGGTGGGTTGGTGATGGGACTATTTATGAGCGAGATAAGCTCTTGAAGATGCTTCTTAGCTGCTTGCTCAACACCTCACGTTACTCGTGAGCTGACGGAACGCAGGGCGGTTCTGTCTCGGTCTTGCATGCGGGGTAGGCAGCAACAGGCGCTTCAGTGCATCCACCGGAGCATCATACATGACCAGGTATTGGATCGCAGTTGCAAGACGGGCGTCTCGCATGTCCCGCGCGGCTAGCTGCACTATCCTGAATGACGTGTGTTTGTATGCCGTCATTTGGTTGTTCATGCTAAATTATCGTGTTCTAGGCCCCATACACCTCTTCTTCTATCTGTCCACGCTGGATGAAATGTGTTCGTAGTGATACCAATATACATCACGCTATATCCTGTACTCCACAACTCCCGTCGGTACTGAACCTTACTCCCAGTGTGATCAGGCGTTTCTAATCCACCCAAGCACCGGGCATTCTTCCATCTTCCTCAAACAACCTCCAGAACTCGCAGGCCATGTGCTCAAACTCAGGTGCCCACAAGAGCTCCCACTCTTGTACACTCTTACCAATCGTCAGGTCAATCATCCGGATAGGAACCCAGTGGGTCTCGTTGCATCCCTCGCGGATCGCTTGCTGCGTCTTTCCCCCATAGGCGGCTCTCGCCATGGTTTCTCTCGTCAGTGTTCTTGACGCCGTAATCGCATCGGCGTCCAGGGCGCCTCGTAGTCCGCCGCGGAGCAGATCCCTCTCCCGCTTTCCGTACTCGAGCAAATCCACCCCCGCCACCTGGAGATCCTCGAGCCACTGGCGTATTGTCTTCTGGAAGACGTTGTTCCAGTGCGAGAAAGAGACCTGCGGCGAGAGGTAGCAGAGCGCACCTCCAAGCACCGAAATCAACGGCGTCCCCCGCCACTGCGGGACATGATATACATCCCAAGGGGCTACCGACTCGATGCTATGAATATCTCGGGCTTCTGCGGCAGATGCAACATTGACAACAAAGTTGTCCCAGGCATCGTTATAGTCGTGCCACTGGAATTCCGCTCGCCTGTACGGCAGCGCCTCATCCGCAAACCTGATACCCAACGACACCGCCGCTGAATGCACCAGTGATAGGTTTTCATCGGTGGAAAGAGACACATCTGCTTTTGTCACAATCGAGTCTTCAGAGAGGAGCCGCGGGAGGCTAGCAAAAGACTTTACGTGGAATGAACCCAACCGTACAGCTTCCAGTCGGTTCCGCAATGGCCAGGTATAGTACTTGGGCATGAAGCGGGACCGAAAGATGAAGATAAAGTCGTCCGAGTATGTCCATTCATGTAAGAAGTCGAATAGTCTGACGATTGGCAAGTCCTCTGGATCCTGTAGGTATGTTTGGAAAAGATTCGCAATCTTCTCCCAGTCGTGTTCCATAGATTCTCTGTTGGGTTGATAGACCAACGGCTTCAAAGGACTCCTAAAGTTCATGTTAGACGAGGAACAAGACAACCTAAAGGAGCAACTTACTCTCTGTCACGGCCAACCACCTCTGACAGTGTTTCTTCGAGGCCCAAACTTAATAGAAGCTGGCATATCTCGTAGCTTTTCGACTGCGCTGCGTACTGTCAAGTTGTGAGCAGATCATGGAGAGAACACGCGGCGTCGTGCATTTTCAACTGACATGTAACAGTGAGTCTCCGTTGGCATCCTTGTCGAACGGCGATGCTTTTCGGGTACTAAACAACTCTAAAACACCATTCTTATCCCCTTTCTGTATCCTGGTAATGATCTCTGATTTTGAGGAAACAATGTTATAGACTCGATAGTTGAAGCTCCAACCAGCCATGGTCGGGCGAGACTGAAAGATGTAGATGGACTGCGAAAGCCAACTCGGAAACTGTAGGTATGCTTGCCAGGCACCCGTCCCTTTTGCATAGGCCAGTGAAAATCGCCCTGTCTGGGAAGGGGTATATGTTCCATTGGAGATGGCACGTTTGCGTGGGGTGGCTGTCAGTTGTTTCTTGCTCTCTTCCGTCGGGTCCGTCTTTTGTGCACAGTCGCTTCTTGTTCTAATCGTGGATACATGGTTCAACTGAAAGGTATCCAGCTGCTGGCTGAAGTTGCTGGTAACTCTGCTCACGATCGCATCCGCGTTTCTCCTCGAAACAGCCCTTCACGAATCAGTCAACGATATATACGGGAATATACCACACTTACAACTGGTATGTCATTATCGAAGCATTCAGAAACCTAATCGACCGTTTCAGCCTCTTCTGAAACCGTTCAAGCTTCTCCTTCTTAGTCGCAAGTTTCAGAGCCGTAAACGTCCGCTGAAAACCCTCCTTCTTGGACTGAACCTGAGTGCTCATCTCGTCGAGAAGTTCCTTCAGAATCTTGTGCGCCTGCTGCGAGTTGACGAAACTGCGAGCGACGCAAGAGTCGCTGCGGGCGGTATCAGTAGCATTGTCGGCCTCTAGCTGCTCCTTCAGCTCTTCGAACAGGATCGAGTAGTCCTTTAGCTCCTCGAGAAGGTCCTGGAGGTCGTGTGGGAGATCGGTTGCCTCGCTCCATAGTTGGTTGACTTTGATGATCAACTTGACGATGTCTCCCGTGATTTGGACAAACGCGATGATACTGGCTGCTGTCTCCATTTTTAGCCTCGTGAAGGGCTCATTTCAGGACAAATAGTAATAACAAAACAGTTGACCTTTGCAACTCTAGCCACGAGACTTTAAAGAGTGTAGAATAGGATGAACTGGAACAACAGGACAGAAGCACAGATTGAAACAGAGGAGGAGGAATCTTCAACACAGCCTCCATGATGGGGAGCTCATGACCTCAAGTCCTACGTAGCATGGGGGCCCAATTCCGAGACAACAACAACCAACAGGCGTATGTTTCCATGCTGCGGACCAACCATTTGTGGGAGGACGGGGATGGCGCGTAGACGGGTGGCCGCATGAAACCTGGGCGGCAAAGTTGAACGGGGGGTTGCGGCAGATTGGTGTGGTGCCTGCTAGGCTGTGTCGGCAAAATGGTAGGCCTCCCATATGCTAGGCATACTCATCAGTTGCTACCAGATAAGAAGAAAAGTGAGTATTTGGTGTTGAAGGGGATAATGAAATCAAGATGATATCAAATATTCAACTATTAGAGATGAGATGGAAGAGACATAAGCGCCGTTTGAAGATGCACACGCGCGGGACGGGTCCGACTAGAGCGGTGCGGGCCGCTGAAGCCACTGCCAGCCAGCCCGGGCGCTAAAAATGATTCCATGGTTACTGGCCTTTGGAGGTGCCCTTCGAGGTACTCACCACTAGAAGTCTATAGTTCAGGACGGTAAGTATCCATGAATCACTCTGTAACTCCTCTCCATTCTGAATATTCGACGTGTATTGCATAGTCCGTCTTATTGTGGGCAATTCCCATACCACAATCTTCACCCCTATTTCCGTGCCCTCCAACAAGACCCGTCGTGACTATCTAACACTCCTCATGTACATGCCCAAGCGTCTTTCGAATAACATCATAAGCCCCTAGTATATCATGATATGTCTCCGGATAACCTAGGTTAGAATACTCACGTATTGCTTTTTTCGCCACCGCCTCTGCTTCATCAAACCGCTGTGCCTCGAGTAATGTTGAAGCACAATTGACCAACAACCAAGATCTCAGTCCGGGGGATAAATCGCTTTCCTCCGCCGAGGCAATCAGCTCCCTTGTGCTCTCTACCACTTCGTTTCTGTGCCCCAACTCACTCAGGAAGAGAAGGCGAAGACAAACGAGTTGCCTTTCCAGATCCCTGAACCGGGCAGCATCGTCGAATTCATGGATGCACCTGAGTGTCTTTGTTGCGATTCCAAGAGCTTCCTTGTTGAGTCCCATGTGGTGGGAGCACATAGCTAGGCTCATATTGCAGGCTATATCAAGATCCCTCGCCCCCCGAATCGTTGCAAGACCATCAGCTACAGCCTTCAGAGTTGACAGAGCATCTCTTCCCATGCCATCGAGATATGTCAAGTTTTCCCCATAACTGCGCATTACGCGTAGTATAAGCAACGAGTCTGCGTTTTCTGCCTTGCCGAGATCGAGGCAGGCTTTGAGTATTATATCAGCTTCCTCGTGACAGCCAGTCGTTTGAAAGGCCTGTCCCAGCACGAGCAAACTCCTGGTTAGATTATGGGGCACCTCGCTCTGCACGGGCTCCAAGATTCTGAGGGCCAGTGCCGCCTTTAAAAGCTGTTTTCCGTGGGCTCTGGCCGGCCACGAATCTTGTAGAGTAAGAATGTGTCCGAGAACTTCAACGTGGGAGATGGACTCTTGGCCAAAGATGCCAGACTGTTTCAGTACTGGCAGCAACCATCCCAGTGCTTTGGAGAGCAGTGAGTTTAGTGGCCAGTGAATCCTGTGCTCGTCGATAGTCTCGTGCCAATCATCGATGGCCTCATCGGCCTCTGCGCCAAATTGTGCCACCTCCTTGATTTTATCTGCCAACTTCTCTTCAGCCCCTGGGGCTCTAGGTTCCTGTGCAAACATGCCAACCTCAGAGCTCAGTTCTTCTATCGATCTCCTGAAATCACAGCTGTCGTGGAAGTCAGGAAGGCCATCCCTTAACTCTGAAGAGACCACATCGAGGATAAGTTGGGCAATTTGTTGCTCCCATGGTGGCATCGCCCAGGACTCAACAAGTGGAAGAATGTCACTGAGCCAGTCTCCAGTTGTTTCATACAGCATATTTATGTCAGAAGCCTCAGTAACGCCCGTCGATTGTCCAGAATGAAATACAAGATCCAGGTGTAATTTCTCGTACTCATTCCGGGCTGGCTGTGTGAGACGGAGACGGGCCACGTCTTGAACCATGCCATGCATCACTCCATGATAGTAGCCGTCCTTGCCAATGTCATATTGCTGCACGAGTCCGATATCATAGAGCTCGGCCAGAATATCGCCAAAGGCTCGAGAATCCCAGCACTGGAGACAAGCTGCGAGAAAGGCACCTGGCTGGTCTGCCATTCGCTCTTTGGTGTCCCAAGGTTGCATAGTTGAGCAAAATCGCATAAAGCGGGATTCTGAAAAGCTGGAAGACGATTGAAAAGCAATGATGTTTAACAGATCGTCTTTATGAGCCCTAGGGCCATCTCCTTTGTCATTCTTGACCTGACGGATGGAAAGATCCCAAGTGGTGTAGACCGAAAGGACCTGCGCCATTTCGGGTCCTTCCAAATTTGTGATGTAATCGGTGGCTACCAGTCTGTCTGACAATACCTCAGACTGATCCTTGCATCTTTTGAGAAAAGTCTCAAAGTCGAGTCGTGAACGATGGATGTACCGCCCTGCTTGGACGATGGCTAAGGGGTTCATCCAGAGTTGGTTGAGAATTTTGCGGGCCGCCGACTTGCTCCCGGGCTCCATTTTCTTTGTATTATCGCTCTTCGAGGCTTGCAGAAGTAGCTCCATGGAATCTTCCTCTTCCATGTTTCCGATGGTGACCGATCCATCCAGTCGCAAAAAGTCTTGGGCATTCTGCCGACGAGTGGTAATCAGGACAGAGGCATTTTGCGTCACTGGGAAGCACCTCTTGATGGTTAGCATCATCTCAGGCTTTTCCACATTGTCAAAGACAACCAGCCAAGGGGTCTTGGTGTTGGTAAGGTGACTGAAAACAGCCTGGGCTTTACCATCCAGCGTCGAGGGGACCCTGCCGTCATGGTGACTGAGAATCTCGGCGCAAACAGCCATGTCATAGTCAATAGTATTGTGAGAAGAAGCATCGATCCACAATATTGACTGGTAAGGTTGGTCGATGTATCGTCGACAGTATTCGATTGCTAGAGCTGTCTTGCCTTGGCCTGGAAGACCAGTGAGAGCGACGCAACGAGCTTCGGTCCCTTGTGGTTTGTCGAGTAAGTGATGCTTCAAGGTCGCGAGGTCTTTCGCTCGGCCAACAAAGTCCTTGACCCTATGGTAAGGAGCATTGACGAACCTGGCCGGGACTTTCTTTTCTGGTAGAGAATCTGTGGCGGTCTCAAGACTCTCGAGCTTGCTGAGAACCTGGGGCAGGGCCTTGTTCGTGCTTTGGACACCTTGAGCGATCGTATTCATCGCCACTGACATGTCCAATACATGACCATGAATGGACTTGACTTCGACGCCTAGATCGCTGAGAAGCCGACTATGGAGATTTGTGAGTATTTTTTGCCCTCTAAGTTAATACACGCGCACGCACGAGTCGGCAGCCTGCAGGGCCAGAGCAAGAGAACCCTTGTCCCTCTCCAGTATCGCCAGGTGTCTCTCGATTTCGTCGTCTTTGAGGAGAGCATGAACCCTTTTAGACCAAGTTTTCCACTTGCTAGCAGTAGGGGACACGCTTAGGCGATTGATGAGTTCGCTCAAACGTGTAACGCCTCGAAGGCAATTTTCGAGTTCAAGTTTGACAGCTTCGGTCTGGAAGGTTGGGTGGGGGATAATTGCGACAAAGAGAGCTGAGAGCTGAGAGATCCTCTTCAATCGTTCTCGCTGAACCTTGGTAGAGCTTTTTAGGTTCTAAATAGTACTGTAAAGTAACTTTGTGATAGCCATGCCTGCTTGAGCAAACTGGATGGCGGCGGCGGCTACGCCCACGATCTCGATAGGTTCCATGACCTCAAAGGTAACGGGCTGCGACAAGGTGAAGGTGAAGCAATGCCAGTGGTGAAAGCAATCCGGCGGCTGAATCAGTCTCAGCCTTTCGGTCACCCATGGGCGGCGGATGTTGATAGCACTGCGAGTGAATCCATCAAATGGATGGAATAGAGAGGTGAAGCCTGGCGACAAAGAAAAGGGTTTCCCAGGAAGGTATGCCTCAGTGAGGCGGACCAGGCCTGCCCTGTCTGTAACCTGGGTGAGGCATTCTCACAGGACTGATGAATTGCACTTTGCAGGGAAATGATCGAATCAAGAAAAAGAGATACCGCCATGCAGACGACAAGTGGCTGGGGCTGAGTTTCTGAGTGGTGGTTGGATGAAAGATGGAGGGGAGATGGATGGAGGTGCAGTTGCGTGCCCGGGTGCCAAAGAATGATGAATGGCAAAGAGGATGTGCAGCTGGGTATTACCTGCCTGCCCCAGGAATCCGGCAAGTAATGAATGGAAATCAAAGCCCAATTCAATACCTACCTACCTGCCTTATGCACCAAGACACTATACAAACCCAGCTCTGGCTCCCTAGATTCAACGAGTAGTATTGTAACTAGATCCATACTGGTTCGTTTGGTTACTGAATATGGAGTTGACGCCCAAAGCCATGGAAGTACCATGTTTCGTTTTGACGGGCGGTAGGGCCTGTGAAATAATAACTTGGTAGTATCTTACATGGCACAGTCGTGTGTAGCTGTCTCCTCCAGGGTATTCCTCCGTGCCTGAGACGCGTCAAACGTATGCCAGAGCCACGAGATGCCGAATACGGGCTTGTAAACGGAATACGTAAAACCGCCGGGATAACTGTTGGGGCGACGGAATCAACGTGGTTCGATATGGATGGAGCCTGCCAGGGTAACGTCGATCTGAGTATCCGTTCCGTAGAGACCCTTCCGGAATCGCAATCGCTTGCCCACCTGATGCATTATCAGATCCTTATCAATCTTGACAATTTTGGGGACGCTTCGATGAGGGAACGGAAAAGGCGCTCGGATGGGGGATCCGAAGCTGGCGGATCTCATAACAATATTCTGCACGAGACAATACAGGTCGGCTGTGGATACTGACGTAGGTAGGACTAAAGATTGATCATCGCGACATGAGCAGCTTACCACTGCAGTACGTAGCATGTTAAATCTCCGAGAATGACGATGGGCATCTCAGGGCTTGAGATTGTCTCTAGATTGTCTCCAGATCCTTCTTTTTGCCATCCATCACACAAGAATAGACCAGGTCACTTGGAAGTAGCACACTGCAACGAGTCTTCCCGAAGCCGGAGCTGGAGTTGGTGGGAACGAACAGAACAGGTGACCGGGAAGAGATGGATCCGTCCCGAACCGACGAGGAAGCGTTGGTGCAACGAAGGAAGGCATCTCCACCCTTTGACCAGGCGTCTCTGCCACCGAAAAGTGTCTTGTAGGATAGACTTTGATTCGAGGGCAATGTTCTGCCGAGCAAAGGTCCTGCAGTAGGAGTCAAGCGCATGCATCGGTACGGCTGCGAGTCTTGTCTCTGCTGCGTAATCTCTTCAGGTAGCCATTATAGATACAATATTCAAGACAGAACTGGCAGAAAGAGGAATGGATGGGCCGAACCGGGCGGGCTGGCTGTAGAAAGTGAACCCTGCAGCTGAACTTGTATCGACGAGCAGGGCCCATCACTGGACAATCGGATGAGCCACAAGGGGCCTCAATTGAGCTAGCAACCTAATGGAGGCGACCACAGACGCCCCTGTCAGGCAAGGCGGCAAGAGAAAAGGAAGAAGCAAGGGGACAGAAGAAAGGAAATGTTGCATTTGGCAAGGGGAAGATCAACTGATGGTGCGTGCATGACGTGCGTAACGCCAGTGCATGTACTCTTTTACACGGCACTTTTTCGTTCGTGATGCTACTTTGCAGTTCAGTTCGCTGGTACGAAATTCTAACCGGGTACCGGCAAGGAAAAAGACAAGACACTTGTCGGTGCTAAAGAGGTTACTAAACTAGTGGTAGTCGTGTCTCGATGCTGCTAAGACTCTTCTCTTTTTCCTCTGCCGCATTAACAAGGGAGTAGGGCGGGTACTTCCCGATCGAGTCTCGGCTTTGTTTCTTTTCGGTCTCGTCCTCTTGAAAGGTTCTTCACTGTTTTGATGGCCCGGGTGCCTTTTTTTATTAGCTTTGCCACCCGT
Source organism: Fusarium duplospermum (assembly GCA_003946985.1). Lineage (NCBI taxonomy): Eukaryota > Fungi > Ascomycota > Sordariomycetes > Hypocreales > Nectriaceae > Fusarium > Fusarium duplospermum. Next base: position 148,130 of record NKCI01000045.1, read on the forward strand.
TGGTTCTATTATCTCAGCTTTCTCTAATAAACACCTTCTTTCTTGCTAAGCCCTTTCTTCTTCCTTCTTACATCCCTCCCCTCGTCCCCGGGGCGTCTTTTATTGCTGCGTTGCGTCTTACATACATCTTCTTCGTCTTCTTTCTCTTCTTTTTCCCGAATAGTCTACCTGTCAATTGCTTATCACTTGGTATCCCTTTGCCAATTTCCTCCCGTATTCACCCCGAGACATCTCTCGCCCCTGGACTACGCCCTCCATCCCTGACCCAGGGTAATCGGCATCGGCCTCCACTGTCGCATTCCGTCATCGCAAACCACTGAAATCTCCACCTTCGCCTTCACCTCCGCCCGCGAACAAAACCATCGATTCCCCTCCCTCCTCTTCCTCTCCACCCATCTTCAATCGCCTCAGTACACTCGGCGCCTTACTTGGTGCCCTTCATCCTTCGCCATGGGTATCCTCGAGAAGATGGCTTGGTCCAAGAGCACCAGGATCAAGGTCATGATCGCAATTGACACGGCCTTCTTCCTACTCGAGCTCGTTACTGGTTTCCTCGCCCACTCGCTGGCCCTCATGGCCGATGCCTTCCACATGGTCAGTCAATTCGCGCGCTCTTTCACGAGTGAATTGGCTATTAGACCATCTACTAACGTTCAACACAGCTCAATGACATCATCTCCCTGGTTATCGGCCTTTGGGCTGTCAAGGCATCCCAAAAGGTCTCAACCGACCAGTTTACCTTTGGTGTAGGTCCCAAGACGCCTCAACGCCCGTGACTCCATGTTCATGGCTAACATGCGCCCGTAGTGGGTTCGCGCCGAGATTCTAGGTGCCTTCTTCAACGCCGTCTTCCTCATCGCGCTCTGCGTCTCCATCGTCCTCGAAGCCCTGACCCGATTCATTGAGCCCCCGGAGATCGACAACCCCAAGCTCATGCTCATTGTTGGTAGCGCCGGTCTCTTTTCCAACTTTGTCGGTTTCTTCGTTCTCGGCGGCCATGGCCATTCTCACGGACCTGGTGGACACGACCACGATCACGACCACGACGGACACGATCATGCTCACGGCCACTCGCACAACCACGCTCACGACGAAGAGGAAGGTCATGCTGGATATCATAGCCACGAAGATGCTGGCGACGTCCCTCCCGAGGTTGTTGTCCGACGCGCAACTGAGCATCGTCACACCAGGGAGGAGTCCAGCACCAGCAACCGACATTCCACGCATTCGAGGGGCCGACATTATCGCCGATCCAGTAGGAGTGGACATTCGCGATTCTCCAACTTCGAAGATATTAGCATTCACCCAGCAAGCTTCCGACAGGATATCATCGCCGCAACCATGGGAGAGTCCCCCAGCGACAGTGATGATTCGGAAACCCCTCTGATGGCCGATGAAGAGGCGAACGAGGAATCGCCTCTTCTCAAGGGCGTCGCTAGGAACAGTACTCTTGTCAATACCACGCAGACGACCCTTGTCGATTCTCATTCTCATTCTCACTCCCCCCGACGACGCCGAGACTCGAGTGTTCACAACGGTCACCACCACACACTGCCCAAGCAACCTGGCAAGAAGAGCAGTCATGGCCACAGTCACGATGACATGGGTATGAACGCCATGATTCTTCACGTCATCGGCGATATGCTTGGCAACATTGGTGTTATGGCTACCGCTCTGATTATCTGGCTTACCGACTGGCCTGGAAAGAATTATGCCGATCCCGCTGTCTCTCTGTTCATTACCGCCATCATTCTCAAGACTTGCATTCCTCTCACGCGCGGTACCGCACGAGTCCTTCTCCAGGCCACCCCTGAGCATATCAGCATTCCCGAGATTCGCCAGGACATCGAGGCACTCCCTGGTGTTATTACCTGCCATCACATTCACGTCTGGCAGCTCTCCGACACGAAGCTCGTCGCCAGCATGCATATCCAGGTTTCTTTCCCCATCGACTCGCACAGTGGTGAGAAGTACATGGAGCTGGCTCGTCGGGCCAGGAAGTGTCTTCATGGCTTCGGCATCCACAGTGCCACCATTCAGCCTGAGTTCTGCTTCGACCAGAAGCACCGGCACGACGCAGACGCTCAGGCTCTTACTCTCGATGGCACCTTTGACGGCATTAAGGGTGACGCGTGTCTCCTCGAGTGCATCGACGATTGCCAGGCTCAGGGCTGCTGCCCAAGCAGAGAAGCCTCGTCTAGGGGTTCTTCAATTCGTCGAGCTAGTGACTCGTCACACAGCCATAGCAGTCCTCATAGACACGAGCATTGATGGACTTTTGTCTAGATGACAGTCTCGGTGTTTTCAGTGAAACAAAGGGATAATTGGTCATGTCTATACCAACTGAGCCTTGGTTCTCTCATTCACGTTTTCTATACCAATAATTTATTTTCTTTCAACAAACAAAAAGTGGGTTTGGCGTTTCTCTGGTATGAGCACAAAGTCCTCACTGGAGGACCAAAGTTGGTTGGGCGACACTGCGCACAAGGTGTTTGTTTTTGTGCCTGGATTAGAGGGATGGTGTCATGTACGATAAAGACAGCGTTATTGCGTCAATATATTCTTCTTTGTCCCATGCCTAGGCTTATCGTGAACTGTGATACTTGGTCTCGAGGTAGGTCAAGTTCAACCTCGCACATGTCTTGTTACACATGACTCACGAGTTGGTATCACATAAGTTCGTATCAGTGCAACAGAGTTCGGATGAGAGAGTTGGCTGACCCCTGGTTTCTGGTTACACATTCAACGTCTTTTCAGCTGATAGTCATCATAGATAATATTTCTATTGTTGGATCTAGCTGTGCTATCAAGGATATACGAAGCCGCCATCTATGCCCTTCCCCCAATCCCCACGAACCCTGTTATCATGCAGTCATGTCGTTTCGTTTACTTCGTTATTTTCTGGCCGTTTACCACCTAGAATGGGGATCAAGATATCACAATCCAAGTATCAATAATCTCAACAATAGAGGCTTCATACCCAAGCCTGATGAGCCTGAGTCTAGTGATTCATCAGGCTGGGGCACGAAGCCTTTACTGTTGAGATTATTGAGACTTCGACTGTGATAATTTGATCCCCCATTTCAGGTGGTATCAAGTCGGAAAATAATATTAACGTCAACATCCGTAAAGTTACGCCTGAGGCGGGAGTATCAGCTCCTCGCGACCGCCAACCTCGATCACGTCCGCAACTCCTCGGAACGAATACTCGACTCGGAGAACCTTGTCACGGCCAGGAGCAGGGTCCCAGAAGCCCGGAAGGCGGCTCTTGCGCACCCCGCGGGGAATGGACAAGGCTGGTCCGCGGGCGTCGGGTGAGTCGTCGACGAGGGCAGCCAATCCGATGGTGACGTCGGCAACCTGCTCGCCCGTAGAGAGTGTGCCGTCTTCGCTGGGGACACCGTACTTAGCGCTGAGGATGACGAGCCCGCCGAGGGTCATCTGGCGCTTCTGTCGGCCCTCGACAGCTTGGGCGAGGAGCACGGTGACGTTGTCGGCCTCGTAGCGATGTCGGGCGGTGACCATGTTGGCTTTTCCAGTAGCAGCCTCTACCCTCGCAGCACGTCGACGGGAACGCTCAGAGCGTCTACGACGGCGGCGATGGTCAAGACCAAGCTGGAGTGCAGCAAGACCGACAAAAGGTAGTGCCCCAGCCCAGAATAAGACACTGGGTCCGATAAGGGCTCGAGGCGCGATAAGAAGCGGCACGCTGAGGCGCTGCCCAAGTCTGGACCAATAGACTGAGAGGTGGAGGTTATGAAGACTCATGCCAACCTCTAGACCGATGCGGGCAAAACGGCCGACAGACCAGAGGTTTCGGAGAGCAAGATATCGGTCCTGGAAGGTGTTGGAGCAGAGCTCGACTTCCACACGGGCGGACGAGGGCGTTCCAGGGTCCAGAGATGTCGAGGGAGTTTGAAAGGGGAGGTCAAGGTCTTTGCTATACCGTAGGAGACCTGCAGCTGAAGTAGGTGTCGCCGAAGCAGAGATAGCCCAGGTTCCATGGTTGCAGGAAGAGTTGAGTTCATGGTCAAGACCCCTAATACCACTCTCGCTACCAGGCGAGTCCGAGGAACCAGGCACTGGAACTCGCTCCGACGATCCCGTTCGGAAGCCCAATTCCAGAGTAGGGGACGTCTTGAGGGGAGCCTCAGCACTAAACATATTGGGGTTCATCCTTGAAAAGTCGGAGAACCAGCCCGAGTGACCAGATGCAAATACCCAGTCACCACTATCAGCACGTAGGAATCCCGTACCATGGTACAGCTTCTGGTGAAGTCCGAGGGTAACACGTGGTTGAGTAGGAGGCTCATGGCGGGAAGACTGTATGCTATACTCGAGGGTTGTTGGTTCCGAGACATTGGGGAAGGTGAATTGGTGGTAGAGGCGGCTGGTGGCTGACAACTCGGGTAGAATATCAGACTCGAGCTCGATGGCGGTCTTGACCCATCTTAACTTGTCTGGAGATGATATAGGCGAGCGGTTCAGGAACTCTTGTCTATATCGAAGAGTTACCAATGGAGAGAGCTTATTCTCGACGAGTTGGATGAGGCGGTTCCTAGGAATTGTCAAGGGTAGAAGCGGCTGATATCGATCATACAGGAGTGTCGTCGGCAGCATAGATGAATCTCCTGCAATACCATATGTAGATCCAGATACAGTGAGGGTCGGTGTAGCGACTTCGACTGTGGGTTGAAAGGGGCCGTCCACCGCTGCTTGCTGCTGTTTGCTCGATGCTAAACGCTCTAACCGCGAGACTTGAGGCTGTACTAGCTTGCGTAGGGAGGGAACGTCCACCGTCACGGAATGGCTTAGAGCAAAGTCCAGCAATCGAGGACCCGAGTGGTCTATGGAGGTCCTCGATGCGTCCAACCGGATACCCAAATCGGAACTTGTCTGGATGCCATTCTGTACGCGGTTCCGAACAGCTTCCTTAAAGGCCACTTCGTACTCTGATGATACCCTCCGAGCATCTTCGACATGTAGGAAATGGTCCAGGTCGTATTGCGCTCGTCGGATGGGATCAATGAGTGTCTCGAAGGCTTCCTGGGCGCGGAGGAATTGCTGGCGAGCAATTGGTCGAAGATGCTCCGGATAACTATCAGGATAAAAGAGAAGGAAGAGACGGAAGTATGCACTTCGAATCTGCTCTTGTGACAACTCTTTTCCATCTCGAGGAAGACAGAGAATGTCATAATAATCCCAATAAGACAGGCCTGGACCAGATGGAGCTTCGTCGGCATGGTATAGCAGCCCAAATCCATCAGCCGAACTCATGAGTATCTTCTCGCCGGTCTCGGGGTCCCCCGCTTCAGAAGCGTTGGTCAAGCGTTCATAAATCGAGCTTCCATCGTCGTCCCACAGCTCATACTCTTGTCGCGTAGATGCAAACTGCTCATTGAGAGAATTGAGAGAGATCCTGGAGGAATTCCCGCGGAGGGCCTGAGAACCAGCGGGGCCGCCTGGTGGAGGGCGAAAGTCTTCAAAGGCGGCAGAGGAACGGGTGGAGGGGCTTCTGGTGATGCCGGGCCGGGGACGAGGAACACGGAGGTTTGCGCGCTCTCGGGAGTCGGTCATGGTGATACGGTCGAATGGTGTTTTTGGAGAAAGCCAGCTCTCCACGGGCGACATACGGCTCAAGATAAACAAGAGCAGAGAAACGTCACCGCCCGGACTGACGGCCTGAAGATTGGTAATTCGCCAATCACGACGACGGTCATGGATGGATGGATCATGCTTGTGCCTGCCTGCCCCTCGCTCGCGCGGTGTCTGCCGTCCATTAGTCGCCCGGTTCCAAGGTGGGTTGATGTTGGGTCGGGAGAGGTTGACGCTGGACCCTCCTTCCGCTAATCCTCAGTGGGTTCGTCTCGGTTGTTCGGGGCTTTTGTATCCACAACGGCTCCAGCTTTCAGGCGTTAACGCCCTGACGGCGACAGGGGGGAGCCACTGTTTCTGAGCCCTACAGCGGGGTAGACGGTTGACAGACTGTCTCGTGCACCTTACACATGATGGTTGACTGTGCCTAACTTGAAGATCAAAACATACTGCGGTCAATGTCAGGTGTTATACTAATATTCACTCAAGTCAGGCTGTTTCTTACATCTCAAATCATTCTAGTGTCTCCACCGCCTACTGCTTGTCTATCCGTACAGGGGAAAAGCAAGGAAGCCCTTCTCCACGACGTTGCTCAGCAGTCGTACGACTGGTCCCGCCTGCAATGCCAGGTCAACAGTGACTCCTCACTTACAATTCCCTCGGATGCAGGCAAGTCTTGAATTACACTGACGCCAAGTTGCTGATCCTCTGCCCCGGCAACCTTGGACGTCATCACACACCGTACATGTGTCCGGCCTCGTTAATGCCAATCACTCTCTTGCCATGGAATTATGCAAGACATGTGTCTGGCGAAACTTGAGACGTCATGATACCCTACGTGCAGGATCTATTTGGTTCCAGCTTACACCTGATTGAACCAACCACACGTATCAATAGACACCCCTACATGTATAAAACGATCCCTATACCTCCCAAGATCGATTATGCAGGAACGTCATAAAATGTCTTGGTAACATGGGTTGATAGGCTCCAGCATACAAGCATAGTATGGAGTACGCTCCGACTTGAGGTGTCACAGTTTGAGACTTGATTGGTTACTCTACACATGCCCGGAGTAGTTACATTTACACGATGCCCAACACCGCTCAACCAGACACGCAACCATTGATACTAACAGATTCAATCAAACAACTTCAAATGAGACAACTCGGTTCTTTGGAGGATCTAAAGCAACCTAATTATAGAGTCGTTGGTTAGCACACGGTGAAACGAAAAGGTGGGGCAATAGGCAACCGAGCAAGGTCAACACGGATATCTTTCACGATATATCTACCAACTTGTGGCATCGTTTTAGCACTCACATCTTTTTGTCCCTTTCAAGTTCAAAAGATCACTTATACCTGTACAATGACGGGCCGTGGACGCGCGGGGAACACCGTTCCTAAACTTCCAAGACCAGATGCCACCCTCGACATTCGCCCAGTCCCGAGAGAACGCCACTTTGACGTTCGATCAGTCGGTCCAGGAGCCTCCCCTGACATACATCAAACTGTTCGATCCGTCAAAGAGCTGGAGGAAGAGCTTGTCGTGCCAGAATACAGCGGTAAAAACCGCTATTGGGACGAGACTCGGGATCAAGCTATACGCAAGTTCCTTGACCGAGTCATATCCGACGGTCGAGTCGATTATGGCAACCAAGACGAGTTCACTCCCAAAGTTACTTGGGGGGTTTGCATCTTCGTCACGAGCTACTCAAAAGAGGCTCAGAAGAGCTTGGATTCAGCAGTGTCGATGCTGGTCAAGATCGTTGACCGCCACTTTCGCGACACCAGTCCTGAGTTCGCTGCATTTGGACAGGAAGTTTTCAAGAGATTCAAGTTGGAATTGTTTGAGGACGAGGAACTGCTCGAAGATGCCTCGGATGATCGTGTTAGAGAAGAGTTCAACGCATATGTAAGGGGCCTACACCTCTGGGATGCCGACTACGACCCAGATGCACACCGCGCTCGACACTACTGTGACAATCTCAACAGACCCCCTGGAAATGATAGTCACAAGTTTTGCATTGTCTTGGATGAAGCCAAGATCAAAGAGCTGGCTGCCTTCAAATTCCCCATCAACCCCGAGGAGGACGATCGAGCGCTTCGCAAGATGAGCGTTAAGATTGTCTGTCGTAGTTGGAGTTACCCAGACGAGGCAAACTGCGAGAAGGTATACATTGATGGTTCAACTAAGAAGTTCTTCTCGGGTATCGATCAGCTGCCACTCAACCGTCTTGTAGAGGTGTATGAGCGTTTGTCACACTGGCATGTGGATGAGATGTTTCCTATGTTCAGGTTTCTAGACCTCTGAATGGATATATGGGGAGTGGCATTAACGCTTGGCTTCTTAGCATCTATATTCAGTAACCCTTTTCTAGTTACTCTGTAAACCAATCTCGTGGAATGTTTCAACCAGGGAGAGACCACGAAGCTACCATACTGGTCAAGGGAAGAAACGAGACACCAGTATCAACATCTTAGCTCACCCTCCTCTAAAGTAAGTAATTAATAAAAATAAAAACTAATAAAAATGCTCTAAGGTACTTATAATATTATAATATTCTTATATATTTTATATTTAACTCTTAACTATATTTATAATAAGTTAGCTCATACTCTCTACCGTTTTTATGCCTCGATTATTTCTTAACCCGCGTGGCTACATACCAGACACGATGAGGATAATATACGGACCCCTGAAAACATTTGACATCTTCTATACGACGTTTTAATCTTAAATGTCAGCAAAGTCCAATAATACTGAGTGTTGGTTGTAAGTTGTTGGTTCTATCTCCTGCTCAAGCCACAATCCCCTTGGCCCGTCTATACATGAAACACCAGTAAAGATATAAGTATTTCACGTCGATTCACCCCAAAGAGATGAAATCGTCAAGAACCAAGATGCAGCACTTCCAAATACTCGTTGCCTCGCTGCTGGGCACGGTAACCGCCCAGAAACTTCCCAAATACAAGTACGACTATGACTTTCACCCCTTTGAGGGCATCACGCCGACATGCAAGGCAGCCTTGAATAAGGTTCTCAACTGCGATACACTCCTAGCTCGATATGGACCTGAGGGTATCATGCCGTCGGTCGAGCAAATGACCGAGATATGCACTGCCACGTGTCACAGTTCCCTCGTTCAGTTCAAAACGGATATACAAAAGGCGTGTCCAGTGGAGAGCAACATTGTACACTGGCCCGATGGCAGCAACTTTACCAGCACGGATAGCATCAACGAGTTCATTGACAGATACAACAAGCTTTGTCTGATTGACCCGTGAGACTATCCTCTTTGAAGTGCCCTTTTGAGCCAAGGCTGACCAAGGAGTAGAGAGACGGGACGGTTTTGTTATGATCTATTCAGAGAATGGAAGGAGACGAAAAAGCCGGTCGAGTATACATGCTCTGGCTGTGTGTTGGGCTTGTATCAAATACAAGAAGAGTCGAAAGCCGAATATGATGAGGGCTTTGCCTTTGTAGTTGCCTCGTACATTGATACTTGCGAGACGACGAGCGTTTCTCTCAGTATCATGAAGGGGACACCAACTGCTACGAGCACTTCTGCCTCAACCGGCAGTTCAGGGACAGAAACGACCCCAGTTTTGATGGACACCTCGACCGAAGTGATTCTGACTACTTCTCCCGAGATCCCAGTTCTCACCCCAATGTCATCCGGTGCGTCGACCTTCGCTATCCACCTCATCTCGTTCATCGTGCCTGTCCTGGTGCTGACAAGCCAATGGAGAGGGTTTGGCCGAAACTAGAGAGGGAACCTCTGCCAGTTCCTGGACGACAGAAAACATAGGAAAGCCCATTCCTCCTCATACGTCGAATAGCTGGGCGGGGTTCATGAACACAACTCGGAGCGTTACGACGTCGACTCTGGCTGAGTCTACTACCACCAGTTTAGGAGGCGTTGCTACACTCATGACCATACGATGTAAGTGTCTACCTGACTCTCGCTTTTCTGGCAACCGTGCTGACGTTTTCTCCAAGTCAAGGATAAGAACCAGCTGCAAAAGGTACTGTAGAGGCCAGAGAAGAAGCACAAGAGCTTTGCCGACGTTCCAAGGCGTCATGAAGAAGGGGCTCGGCTGTAAGAGTTGTTTGTCGTTTGAAGCTATTGTAACATAGTCATGTTTTGGCCATTAAATTATAATTGTCAACGAAGCATTCTCTTAGTCTCACCTAAGCTCAAGGTTGAGACTCATCATAATCTTATATCAACCCCAGACACTTTAATCCTGTGATGAAACTCGAAGAGGGAGTCTACACCGATTGGATCCAGGATTACAATGGAAACTATCCATTTGTCCATTTACTTGGATAACTGAACGACGTGAGAAGATATGCCTATTGAAGATAGAGAGGCAAGTTCCCCGGACAATCAGTTACATGCACTCTTCAACCTTCCCTAACAATGTCCCTAAACAAATGGCAGATGTAGAGTGAAACCAACTAATACCCCTTAGATTCTATAGAGCACAGCCAAGAGCCATTCCACAATCCAACAGCGCTTAACTCAAATACCTGTCGTTGCAACAAGCACTGATAAACAACAATCGCTAATCTCGCAACTTGTAAACCTGTTCTATCAGGGCATGCAATACAACCCAAGATGATGAATATCTGCCGACGAATCACTGGTCAGATGCCCACACACCAAGATGTAAGTTGAAACGATAATGAGCGTTACGCAGTTAAGTTGACGCTTGCAACGTCCTGCTACCGTCACATGGTCCTCAAAGCATGTATCTCCCATTTGAGAAATCTACAAACGATGTCAGGAGAAGTAAGCCCCTTTAAACACCTGTCAAATCATGCACGAGGCGTCCATCACACAATCTGTCACTTGGCATCTACACTTCTCTACTGGCGCCACGACAGCTCTGCCACACGGCGCATCCCACGAACTATTTGGGAAAGTGGCCGCAGCCTGGGTCGAGCTGAAAGACCTGCAGCGGCGGGCAATTGGACAAGGTCGAAACCCTTGCTGACCGGTCTCAGGACTGCAACGCTGACTGTCCTGATGATCCTGTTGGATCTTGGCCTTCCTCTCCTGTTCAAGTTTCACCCTCGGGAAAGGGAGGGGGGGGGAAATGCAACTCGGGAGGCCCTGCATCTCGGTGGGCAGGCCGGAGGTCCACGACAGGGGAGAGGCGCCTGAACAGCAACAACAAACAGCACAACTCATATCCCTATCCCCCCATCCATAGAGATCAATAGATTGAAGGGAGGACTACGGCCCCCGGCAGGTGCTCGACGGGCCACCCGCGGCCCGGAGCGTCGACCCGTCGTCGTCTCGCTTGCCCCGGCCTCGAGCAGCGAATTGCTTCTTTCCTCTTCGCGGCGCTGTGCCGTAGCACCATGAGCCATCCGATGCCAGGCCCCGTTGACGAGTTCACACAGGGGGGGGGGGGGGGGGGGGTCTGCCTCCCTCTCCTCAAGGGATGCCCGCGGTTCGCGTGGTACCAACGATGTGTGCAACGTCGCTCAGCGGCTCGTGAGAAGTCGACGACGCATGTTTTCAACGCACGAATCTGCTCAGCAAAGCCGGGCGAGGACATATGTACATACGCATCTCTCCCTGTGCTGGCAGCCCTATCTAAAGGGACGGCTGCCAATCGTCAGGGGTTTTGACGGCCAGGGTGAGCGAGATGATTGTATGCAGCCACCATGATTGCCCACCAACGCAGCAGCGCGTGTGGACGGAACAAAGAGCAAACCGAATGGATCAGTGTTACTCTCGTTCTTTGAGGGCTCAAGGATAGGGACAGCGGAGGACCGAAATTGCAATCGCACGCGTGGTTTCTTGGCTACCGTCGTTTGGCGGTCCCAGCCTCTGGTTTCACGTCCCCCGAGAACAGACCGTCGTGGGCAGGTTTTTTTAAGATTTCGTATCCCTTGGCGGTAGCAATCGACGATGCAATCGCCGATAGACTAGACACGAGGGATTCTCCCTCGGGCGGGTCCTATATTCATGGTGTCCCAAGGGCAAGGATTGGAGATTGCCCAGCAGGTCTTCGCATGCGTTTCAGCTCCCGCCTGTCAGTAGGAGAATTTCCAAATATGGAATACCAGATAACTGCCCAAGAATAGAAAATAGAGGGCGTCAAAGATTCAATCCCTCAACTTGTCGATAGCGTGGCCCTCTCGTCCTCATCGATTGGGCCGGCCATTGCCCTCCGGGATCATGGGCTGAAAACATCAACCACCCCGGCACCAACGCAGCAAAACCAAGAAGCAAGGTTTCTCGACGTCTGAGAGGCTGAACCGAAATCAAACAGGGCGCTCGGCGTTGTCAACGAGAGGGAGGGGGGAAATCGGACCCTATCGGAGAATTTGGCACCACCTCTCGAGAACTCTTCGGATATCCCATCTCCCGATGATGTTCGATAAAAACTACTCACACGGGTTTCCTTTTTTCTGTTGTTTATTTTGTTGTGCCGGAGAAGAAGATCCATGTGGGACAGGATAAACCTGTTTACGGCCTCGTCTTGGCGACCTAGATCCATGCATGTGCTTCGCTCGCTCGCATCGTGGCGCGGCTCGCAGCGTACATACGTACGTAGACGAGATGCATGTCAACGGGCGACGACGAAATAGTCTTGTCAACAAATACCCTAGCGGAAAGGCGTCATGGTGGTGTCAGCAACCGTTCCAACAGCCCGCGTGCCAGACAGCAAGGCAGCCTTGCTTTGAGCATCTCAATGACCCAAAACAGATGGAGTCTTTCTGTTTTGGAAACTGAATTGACGAACCACGGGCGGCCAATTGAGGCTGGACTTTGCGTGCCTCGGTCCTTCGGCACCTCTGGAACAGGAGCTCTGGTTACATCGCACCGATTAGAGTTGTAAAGTCGACATGGGGAGTCGTCCACTAGAACCGGCAGAATGAGGTCGACGTTATGCTCTGGTGATACGCAGGAGAGGAGCCCCGAGCGGGCTGACACGCGAAACATCCATCCCATCCCCATCCATTCCCATGTCATGTTATCCGCTCCCATCAGTGGGTAAGGTATCGGGAAGTTGGGCGAGGTACAAGCAGGTACCTGGCCTGGCCTGGCCTGTCTAGGCTCGCAAGCTAGGCCAGTTGTCTCAAGTCTCAGTCGAGGCTGCGTTTGGTGCTGGTCAGTTCACCAGCTAATGAACTTGGCCATCAAACATAGCAACTTGCTATTGCACCATGCCATCTCAACATGGAGATGCCATATAATGGGCTCAACCGGCAACTCTCAACAGATGGCTTCTTCCGCATTGAGTTCACCTCCAAGGTCCAGGCTGTTCTCTACCTTCACTCAACATTCTTGATACTCAAGCCCTTGATCGACTTGACTCCCTCTCTTTGCCTTCTCCCGAACAAGAAAAACCCCACATGCTGCTGGCCCAGCAGCAAAAAACTTGCGGGGATGAACCAGGACGACGAATCCGTATGACCGCCGCACGAGCTTGGCCCTAGACAGGGACCCCGGTCAGGAAACCTTGCGAAACTCAGATCGCCAAAGGCTCATCAGCCATGTCCCCGATTGGGAGGCTGACCCGCGGCTTCTGTGAGCTGACAAGAGTCCTTTGTTGGTGATGGGGTTTGGTTTGTGAACAATCAACCAGGGCTTTCAGGGACCCTTGATCAAAAGGCTTGTGGGGAGCTGGTGAGACTTCTTTGTGAGATGCGCCCCTTCGGCCTCGCCTAGGCCCTTGGTGGCTGATGATGGAGATTCCAGCTCCTGCTTAGGCCAGCAAATTCCCGGCTTGGTGTCTTGAGGGGGAAAAAAGCAAACATGGGCGAGCTGTGTAGCAGGCCAACCACGGCTCGCGATCCAATCTCACCATTGAGCACCAAGCAAGGCCATGCCCTGTTTGCCCAGCGCAATCGACCGCCAGCCGCAGCAAAGATAATGCCATTTCCTCCCTCTGACGGCGTAGCGCGCCCTCAGTAAGAGCAATGTTTCCGACCGCTGGACCATGTCCCGGTAGCAGCCGAGAAGAGCTGGGGTTGGAAACTTGAGGTTGCCGATTGTTTGATTCTTCAGCCCATGATCATGATGCATCATATGGATCCATTGAATATCGCCCTGCCCGAATATCATATCCCATGTTCGCCTGCAAATGCCATCAAAATAGACATGACGAGTGCGACCGACAGAAGCGTCCACATGCATGCAATAGCCACAGTAGATCTGTGGAGGACCTGTTCGCGTCAACAACCGACATGTCAATTCTGGCCTCTGATAGGCCGCTCGGCGATGGCCATGCTCACAGCCTCCCACCTCCAGCTGACAGTTCCTGGGGCCTCTAGGGCCTCCTGCCATCATCAGCGAGTTTAGCCAAACGTTTTTGGCGGCTAGAGGGACCCAAAGACCCAAAAGAGGCCAGGGGTCAGACCTCGCAGAGGAACCATTGAATGCAGCTCGGCGTCATGGTGAATGCTTTTGGATGTGGCCAAGCCTCTTTGGTGCGCTCTCACTGGACCGTCTCTTGGCTTGGAGATCCCAAGATCGTGGGTTCTCCGTCAGCGAATCCCACCCTGTCCTGCAACTGATAGATCGCCTCTTGCTTGTTCCGGTGCCGAAACTATCCCACTCGGTGCTTGACTCCGTTATCTCCATGTTGTTTTTTGTTGTTTGTTGTTTTCGGCCAGGATCATGTCGCGCGTCCGTGACTCCACCGTCTGTGGCAACATCATGACTGGCGATGAATGCCTGCGCATCTTCTTGGATGAGACGGATGTTGGTCACGGGTGTCAAGCATGGCCAGTCGTGTAGAATATCCATCACCAACACTCCTCTCGTCCCCGGTAGTATCCTTGCCGCAAGTCACAAGCATTGACATCTTGCCACGGCGACCCAGGGCCCTTGGGCTGACAATCAGGGCATTAGTGTTTCTCAGACATGTGAGATGCGGGGAGGTTTCAAGTGGCATGGAACCGCAGTCGGCGCTCGTGAGCAAGAGCGCATTGGATTTCTCAACATGGCCATGTCGCACACTTGTACGCCCGCATCATCGCAAACCGGCTGATCAGATGGCGGCATTGACCAATAGCGCCGCTTACTTGCATCCCCGCGAACCTAGGACCGGCTAGGTGTGCGCCGTGTAACTGTTGTGTCTGAAGCTGTCCTAGTGGCTACCCTGAGGTGACTGACACACAGAAGTTGTCCGAAGCAACTGTTGCGAGAGTTGTCCTTCGACCAAGCGAAAGCTCTCCTTTCTGAATGGGAAAATGAAGGCCGGTAATTCTGGCTTCGATATTAGCAACTCGCTGACCAAGCATTGGGCGTTGGCGGACAAATCTCGCTTCCTCAGGTCGAGAGAAATAACCATGATGATCAGTTCTCAATTGACTCGATTGGGAAGCTCGCCGAGGGAGTTGAAGGCCAAGCAACAACCCCTCAAGGAAGAAACCATTCCCAACCACAGCAACGCGCATTGGTTAACGACGGCCATCAGGAAATAGCAATGTGACAACGTCAGCATAAGGAAACGAGTATCAGGTTGTGGTTGTTGGGAGGCTCGGCCCTTGTCCGTGGTCCACCGGACCCTAGGGCTGAAACCAGTTGAATGAGCAACGACACAAGCCATCACAAGATGATCAAGTGAAGTTTTTTTTTTCGACCTGTTCGAGTAGAAATGCGATTTGTCCCTCAACAGTTGCCGAGGATGGTTTCACCGCCGCGAGAATCGAATTTTTTATCCCTCTCCGACCCCTCCTACAGTGGAGAGGGGCCGAGGGGTGGAATGCCGAGTTCCCTCGTGTCCGGGTCCGGAGGAGCCTGGAACTGGGGCCGTTTGTCAAAAGACCGAAAGCCAAGCCCGGCGCTTGCGGCACTCACCACGGAAACGAGTCGGGAGACGAGGGTAAAAAGGTCATTTAAAGTAAAGGCTGTATTCCAAGTGAGGGGAAGGACAGAAATTTTCTCATCATTGTCCTGCCAATGCAGAAACTTCGAGGGCGGTGTCTTCTTCTCCGCACATGTATGCGACCTTGAGATGCAGTAGTAAGTTGACGATCGGGTGGGTTCACGTTTTTTTTTTCTCTGGGATTTTTTCCCATCGCCTTGCACGAGTCCATCGGTGGAATGGGTCCTCGTCGAGGCGTCATGGATCCAGTTAGTCTTGGTCATGGTCATGGGCGTCGCCGTGGTGAAGAAGCGAGGGATGGAGCCGCAAGAGTCTGGGCTCTGGGGCAGTTTGCCGGGTTTCCCACCGCCGGCAGGAACACCCTGCCCTGCATTAGCATAATCAGAGGAGACACAAAAACGGTGAACATTGAATAAAGCTTGAATAAGATCAAGATAAAATGAAGGAACAGTGAAAAGGACCCTGAAGATGGCGCGCGTGGCTTGTGGGGGATACAAGCCTCAAGAGATTGCGATTCAGCCTCATCTCGCTTTGAAGCAAGGAGTTGGTGTCGTCACTTCCGCGGGAAGACCCACCCTGTGGAAGGCTTCTCGAACATGGCGCGCTTAGCGTGGACAAGATGGAGGCGCTAGGCACGTGCACCCGCGTCAGTTTTGTGCAAGTGGAGGAATATGGATGGAGACGAGTAAAGTCCAACTTCTGGAGCCTCAATTTGCAGCGTGGTTGGGGACGACAGATCTTTTCAATTCTTCATCTTGGAGTGGATGCATCGTCGCGGGTCAGATGCAAGAAACAAACAAGAAATTCCACCCTGGAACCACTTGGCTTTGGTAACATCCGCTTGTCGCGGCCGACGCCCCGTCGGTCCTCGGAGACGAGAGCAAGGGCATCATTTCGTCCATGGTCTCGGTCTCGGATGGGTTCGATGGAGTGCGGAAGCGGAAGAGGGACAAGCCAGCCAACGACAGCCGCGCTTTTGATAATTCGAGGGGCATCATCCTCCGTTGCCTCTTGTCTCAGGCGACGGACGGGACTTGGGCTTGGCGCTTTTTTAGCTGGAGCCCACTGTGACTGTGGTCGGACCCAGCTTAATTAAGCTGATCCTCTTCTCTGCGTGGTCCCTGCGTACGTAAGGATGAAATGGAAGAAACCGCAGCATCCGCCAGGGAGAAAGATTTCTCACTCGTTGACGGTGACAGCCTCGTTGCAGAGAAAATGGCGACTGAGGGGCCTGCAAGGGAATGGAGCGCCCGATGCGGATCGCACAAGACTCCAATTTGCCGGTCTGGCTCAACGGGGCGGTGGGCGTAGATGATAATTTTTTTTCTTCTTTTCTATTGTCCCCTCACTTCACCCTGTCCTGCCGGTGGCTGCCATCTCACGCGTCTCGCAGCAACCCATGTACGTGGGACGTGTTGCGAGCTGCAAATCATCACGAAAACCCGCGCGTCTCTGGGGCGTCTATGTCGCTCAGAGGCAAGACACGCTCTCGGGCAACGGGGTTGGGGGAGTGCCGCGCAGCACAGCGCAGCGCAGGGACGGGGTTGACTGAAGGTTAAGGGTCTACATAGAATTTGCAGGCAACGGCGTCAGCATCCGCAGCAAGGAGTGTCTCGGCATGGGCGTCATTCGTGCGATAGTGGCGGAGGCTGTGGACGACGCGGCAACACATTCGAGGCGAGGGGACGATGCATCCATTCCCAGGCAAGGACAGGTCTACGTGATGGCGGTTGACGCCAGAATTAAGCAACTCCTCCGACGCGGGAGGTGACACGCTCAACTCTGCAGCAGTCACAGCACAGCACAGCAAGGACAAGGCGGCTGAAATGCGATACAAGGTGCTACGATGGCTAGACTTTGACACCGTATTCCACTCCTCGAAACGCTGTTCCTACATCGGGGCTGGGCTTGGCTGGGCGGAGCGGAGCGTGTGAAATTCGTGACTCTCCGGACGGGCTTTTAAAGTGCTTGCACATCCTGACGTACCAGTCATCCAACAGGGGCACGCGATTGGAATCGACAACAGTCTGAGTGACAGCATGACCATGACATTCTAGGTGGCTAGGTCTGCAAGTCTGATGCAGTTGCAGGCCCTGCCGCTGCTTGGGCATTCCGCTGCGGCGTGACCCGTGTTGCCAGGGCACCATTGGGAGTTGACAACCAGACACAGAAAAAAATGGAAACTTACGGGGATCGGAAGGACACTGTGCCTCACCGGTCCTCGTAAAAAGAGGACAGCCGAACTGGACTCTTCGGGTATCGGAATGAAAAGATTGCGGCTCTTTTCGCAAATAAGAACTGCTGGTCTTACACGACATGAACTCGGAGGGCACAGAGCATGAAAGGGTCCGAAATCTTTGCGTCTCATTTCAATAGAGACAAAGAGAATAGAATCCGCAATCCTACCACAATAGATCAATAGATCCTTGTCGGTCTATTGGCAACTCTCCTCTGAGCGAATGCGGGGGCTCACACTAGGCCCGGCTTAAGTGGTCACATCCTACAGGGCTCCGAGCACTAAACTTCAACGCCTGCCCCAGTGACGGCTCGGCGTCCCCCACAAGCCAGGTTGCCATACGTCACATTTGTCGGTTCGGTGCTGGACGGACGTGATGTGATGTGAGGGAGAATTGAAACTTGCATTCTGCTGCGGTAGGGAAGACTGAGTCGAGTTGCCTTGGAAAAATTGAGGCCGGCGACTCGGAAGAAGAAAGGAAGCCTTGGTTGGCTCGGAGACGCTCACAATAGGAGCCCCGTCCCTTGTTGAAAAGCGATACACAATCACTCAGCATTGACGCACTGCACCTTGGACGACTCGGCAGCCAAGCCAGCCACTCAGCTTGACCTTGGTTGCCTAGGCTTGCTTGCGTTGTGTCCAGGACCGCAACCAGGCCAGTGCGGCAAGCCGTAGCGCAACGACGGGCACTACGAGAAGCACTACCAAGGGCCACCAGTTGCGAATTATGATACGATCCAAGGTCTATAAGGTCTAGCCGGACACTGCAGGAGGACATGAAGGACAGACCTGGCCTGTGCTGGCCGTTTAGAACTCGTTGGGTTGCGGAATTTGACAACCTTGGACTCGATAACCGAGAGAGCGAAATACTTCTAATTCAGCCCCGACTCTGCAGACAATGGGCCTTGATCACACCGGCCGGGAATACAAGAAAAGGTCTCTTTTCTGTTTTGGCACATGGCTGATCTACAGAAAGCAGTGGCTGCTGCAGCTTCTCGGGAAACGTGGCTTGGGCCGCCATTTTCGGCCGCTTCTTGTTTTGTCACATTGTTTAGAGGCCTCGATTTTAGGCCTGCGACATTCTCAGGCCGTTTAGCAGCGGAGAGACAAGGGACAACAACAACACCACCACCATAACAACAACACAATTGTTCAATACGAAAGAGACATTTTTTTTTTCCATGTAAGGAAAATTCGCCTCCGAGGGAGCGGGCCACGGCGACCGTCACCGACCTTTTGAATCCTGTAGGGTCCCTGTTCCTTGTGGTCGTTGAGGGGTTTCTCGGAGGAGCCACCTGTCGACAAATTCGTCCAGACCGTCCTTCCGGCGTGGGGGAGTGACAGAAGAGTTCAAGCTACAGTGCAAAGTATACAGAGCCCTTTGTTAATGGGTCATGGTTGGGGGACGACATGAGAAGGCTTTCGAGTTGGCTGAGACATGTTGCTAGTTCAACATTGGGTAGCTAAATTGGGCGAACCAGTCCAAAGCTGCTTTTTCGTACCTGTTAAAGTTGAGTGAGTGCCACGACAAGGGACGGATCACGGAAGTGCAAACCGCTCGGTCAGACACGTCATGATGGCCCATTGCTGAGCCTCGCCTCTTGATCATACTACTACAGCATCATCATCATCATCATGTGCAGAGAAAGAGGGCTGGCGAATGCAACGATATGGGGGATGTGAGGATCTGCAAATAGCTGGCACACACTCACACGGCTCACACACCATCACCACACACACACACACACACCACCATGGTTCACAGATCTGGTATCTCGACCCTCCGCGTCGGGACCGGCCAGGGGGATCCTGGACGTGGTTCCTGGGGCTACCCCTCACTGGCGTCGACCGGCGCATGTGAGAAGTGAGAGAAAAGGTGGTGACAGAAAAAGATTTGACATGGAGCTTCTTTGTTCAGTTTCAGAAGAAGCTGTCAGTTCTCTTGTTGGGTTCCCAAGAGATGCATCATTGTCTTGCGGTTAACTTCAAGAACCTCATCTCAGTCTCCCTGCGTTTACTCAGCTTAATGTACCCATATCAACTCACCTCAATCTCCCAGTCTGCGTCAGTTCAAGTGGATCTTTCAAAAATTATCGATCCAGATGACGGTGTTTTTTCACAGCTGGTCCCGGCCTTTTTTTTTCTTGTCTACAGGGTTTCCCTTAGGTGCCCGGCCGCTAAACTTAGCCTGCCTCCCCCATCTCATCTTTCCTCTCTCGTTCGCCCAGCCACCTGGGTCCGGGCCAGATGCGCTGACTGCAGAGTCTCATGAGGTGCGCGTCTGGGTCGTGCCATTGGCTGGCGGTCGCTGCGTCGCCATTTGACGCGAGAGAGGCGCGTCCCCTTGACCTAGACGCGACCGACGGGTTAAAGGGGTGCAGGTTTGGACGTGTATGTGTTACTTTTTTAAACAAGCACCGGCGCCGGCCTTGGGAGACCCATCTATCCTCTAGTCGTGTGCGTGCCTTGCCTAGGCAGGTTGTCGTGCCTTTGTCGTGCCTTGGTTGTCGTGTGCTCTCGGTGGATTGGTTCCATTGTCATTGTCATTGTCACGACAAAGACAGGTCTCTGATGATCCACGCCCAACTGCGTCTTGTGGCCTCGCACCAGTACCCGTACGCCAACGGCTATTCCGGACCTGCTACTTCCGCAACGGCGTCCCTCCGTGAAGGATGTGACGGTTAACCCAGGCAGGTGAAATCTCTCAGTAAGAGATAAAAAAACGGCGCCCGGGGTTCGGGTCTGCGACCGTGGCACACGGAGCACCGGCGACTGAGATTTTGTTTCACGGACGTTGAGTCGGTGTCAGACTCATGTGACAGGCTGAGAGGATCTGGCGGGATAGTTTCAACATTCCTATCCTTTATGCCATGCACGGAGAATTAACCATTTGAGAGGCCATTGACTCGGTGGCACTCTTTCAAGCTGGCCGTCAACTGGGCAACTTGAAAAAGGCTAAACTCTGATGGACAAAACTGACTCTGGCACCTGCCGTACAATACAGGAAACACGGCGTAACTCGTCACGACTTACGGGCCGGACGACACAAAGAGAGCATTGTGCTTGGGTATTGTGCTCGCCTATGCGTACCATCTGTGCAAGTGTACGAGCACTGGGACAGCGTGGGGATACCTCCGTTCGCGCCTGTGGGGGCCGTGGGCTTTTTCAATCCCTTGCAGTAGCAGAACGGAGCGGCTTGAACGCGGCGGCATGGGATGGAAATGAGCATCGGGCGATTTTTCCAACCACAGACCGGGCACGACGCTGTTGCGCAAGTACGGCTCAAACTTTCGGTGAGGCGGCCGCTGCAGAGTCTACTCTACAGGAGCTGGATCCATGAGACGGTAAGAGTCTTGTTGGTGATTACATGAGACGTGATGCCCTTCTCCTCCGTAATTAACCCGCGTACGGAGTGCGACGCTATAACCTCTGCCGCTATGGACGTGTCTTTGAGTTGACGGCTAGCTGATGGCGTCCATGGGCTAGGTGGGAACACGCAGCCATGAGGTGTAGGTTGATCGTCTCGCCAAGCAAGCAACCTCCTTTTACTAGCAGCGGGTTATAACCGCGATACATGGATGAGGGGACATGAAGCAAACAGAGATCGTCCCGCGAGATGGGGTCTACAGATGACTGCGACAGAAGTCATCTCAGCTATATTCAGCGTCTTAAAAGGGGGCAGATATTGCTCCAAACGGCAGGTGAGGCTTGACCTGAGAAAGCTGGC
This sequence comes from Fusarium duplospermum, assembly GCA_003946985.1. NCBI lineage: Eukaryota > Fungi > Ascomycota > Sordariomycetes > Hypocreales > Nectriaceae > Fusarium > Fusarium duplospermum. The sequence goes on from NKCI01000045.1 coordinate 169,548, forward strand.
GACTCATCAAGAAAAATCTTTGCTTTGCTTCGGAAGGAGCCCATTTTAATAAATTGACTTTAAAGGTTATGCGAATAGTGTCATTTTTTTGTGAACAATGAATGAAGGCGGGGAACTGAACCAGCGAATGAATGATGATATGTCCATGACCGAGGGGTCTTGGCAACGGAGGAGGCTTCTGAAAAAGATGCTCCGTTTAAAGTCACAAAATTGCCCAGGATGGCAAGCAGGGTAAAAAAAGACGTCTCACGACTGATGGAAAAGCGTGTAGCACGGCCGTTCCGCCCCCTGAGCCACCATCAGGCAACGCGCGAGAAGATCACGGCGCGCGCTGGTCGAGCATCGCGACAGGAGGTTTGAACGGGTTTTATGTAGGGCTGCGCTACAGAACACGTCCGCGCTCGCTCGCGCGACAAAGACAATGGAAATCGTCATGTAGGTGCAGGTGCAAGTGCAAGTGCAGGTGTAAATGACAGCTGGTCCATGAATGACGGCACCTCACGCTGCGCGACCCAACCGCTGCGCTGCACTGCGTTGCACAATCAAGGGCATGCTGGTTGGTGAACCTCACCTCTGAGCCCAGGGCTTGCCTAGCGGCCTGTAGCCCAGTGGATATATTGGACATGAATGAAAGGTGCAAGTCACCAAGCGGTGGGGGTGAATGACCCAACTGGTAATGTTAATGAGCAGACGAGACGTGAGGGAGAAACAAAATCCTAGGCAAGGCACAAGAAGCGAGGTGCCTCATCATGGATGACATGCATGATTAATTGGCCTTTGGGCTCCAGGACGAATGCAAGAAGGCCGTTGACGAGAAGAGATGATTGGCTCAGACGGGGATGCAGCATCCAAGATTTGGGAAGTGAAGGGCAAAACGCGACCGACCAGTCCAGTCGCTGACATCGTTTTTGGAACCCAAGATTTTTGTGGCTCCCTTTTGAGGGCCGTTTTCGAACTTCGATAGACGGTCTCTGGGCGACATGCCATAGGCTCAGATGGGAAACGCCCTGCTTGGTCAAGGGCTCGAAGGGGCGGTGGGGGGAGGCGGGAAACGCCCTGCAACACCCCCTTCCGTCAGAGATGTCATTGTTCATGGAGTCGATCTAGTTCTGGCGCGTTAGTGTCGGTATGGATTGGCGACGACACGGGAACGAGAAATGAGGATGCAAAGCGCGATATGAATGCGCTCGCGTCATTGGAACCTGACAGAAGCAAGGCTTGCAGTTCATCGATGGACGACCAGATCCATCGATCCATATGCTGACATGTTTTAGGGCGGCGCACTAACAGTACTGCCTGCAACGGACATTGGAGTCCCAGCAACAGTCATCCCAGAGAGATGGGATGTTATCGACGTCGCGGACAGCCCGGAGCTCCGTTAGAGTGCAGGAAGCGTGGCCCGTCCGTAAGGGGAATCCATGCCACGAGTTTGAGATGGGACCAGCATCGGGGCGACGAGGTTGTTCGTATCCGAGGGTAGAAGAGATCTCGCTACATCGGTGAGGCTAGAGGGGCATCTAGGAAAACCCCTGGTTGCTTTTTTTACATGGCCCAAGATCGATGCAGCGGTGGTGATGATGATGATGATGATAATAGTGTCATGATTTCTGCCTTGAATAATCATGCACCGCAACACACAACGCAACGCAACGCAGCTGCGCAGCAGCCTGACAAATGCTACCACAGACATTGCCTTGCTTTGCTGGCTCGACATCACGGCGATAGCTTCGAGGGTCTAAGGCAGGTCCGGAACGAGGTCGCGGTCGTGGCGGTGTCTTGACCGTCTTGGACTCTGATGATGGCTCTACAGAAAACAGGCGAGAATCTCCGGATCCCGTGACGAAAAGGGTGCACTCCAAATGCAAATGTCACCTATACAGACCGGCTCGCCCATCTGTGGTGAGCCTGCGCAGGCCGGGCACATGAGCACAATATCAGACACAAGGCCGCCTGTGGCCTCACTCAACAAGGCCTCTTATCGGCCGCTGGGATGCATATTTCCAAACAAACAAATATGTCGTGGTCTTGATTTATTTGGTATTCTCGACGTCATAAGAGAGGTGAATTATAATGTCGACAACAAATAAATGAAACAATTCGGCTTGGTGCGGGCATATTACGGCGCTGAATCTGAGGTAGAAAATCTGAGGTTATATCTCACCACGGATGTGCCACCGATTCCGCTTTTAGCTTCAAAAAAGAATTATACTCTTTGGGTCAATTCTACCTTTTGTGAACTGTTCGGCCAATGATCCTCAACACATCTCAATTCGGTAAATTTCAACTCCCTCTTGCCTTTTGCTCTTCTCCCAGTTCCTTCCATAGAAATGCTCATCATCTTGATCCATCACCATCCGATCATCAACACCAACACCAACACCAACATATCGCATCTTCACCATCACTTTGACTGTTGACGCGGTCATCTTTTTTACAAACAACCAGACCAGCCCGTCTCACACGCCCGGTCTCCATTACATCCGCGCGCGGATCCCTGCCCCCAGCGTGCGCCGAATTTCCCCAGCCGAGAGACAAGAACACGCTACGACACGACACAATTGGCACAACTCGCCCGGGCCTAGCACAGGCTTCACACGCTCCCTACACGCTTTTCCAAAGCACGCACGCACACACGCTCAAGCCAAGCCAGGTACGTATTTGGCGTCCCAGCACACTCCCAAAGTACAGTGCCGTACCTTGCACGCCCCCATGCCCCAGCTGCTTTCTGCTTCTTTTTTTCGCTGCCCTCACTCCCCCCAAACCCCCTCCCGCTCAGCACCAAGCAAGCAAAGCCCTTGATGAGAAGCTACTCTGCCTCTAGTCCAGCCTCCGAACAGCGTTCCTTGGATGAGGTGCGTGATGTTTGGAGGTGGTGAGGCAGAGGCGTTTTGGTGATTCGCAGTGCATGGAAGAACATACAAAGCACAACAGATGGTCTTCAAGTCATCATGCACCCCCTCAGAGTTGCTCTGGAGATCAATCCATCCCACAGTCGATTCTCCGCCTGTACAGAACAGGGAACCACACACTGAGTTGAGCTGCTGCTGCTGCTGTGAAAGCCAAGCTCTGAGAAACTCACTCCAAGGAGTGCCAGGATCCTGTGGCTCCTCCTCGTGGTGGGCGCGCGACCGTGGCCGTGGGTGTGTGACTCCTGGGGGCCTCCTAGCAGGGGCCGCGTCTAGGTACCTCCACCCGCTGTTGCCCGGCGCGCAGGTACCTGGTCAGCAACCCCGTACGGTACCCGCAACCGGTACCCGTCCCAGAAGAACCAAGGTTAAGCCATCCTTGGATGGATGGATGGATGGATCCACGGAGCCAGCCAGCCAGCCTACTCTGCTGCGTCTAGCTGCGTTTCTGCGTACTCACCCCCTCCCGTCCACTGCTGCAGGCTGGCTGGGCTGGGCTGGTTCCGTTAAAACTACTCGTGTACCTCTCACCCAGTCCTTTTCCCTCTTCTCCATCCTCCTCCTACCTCTTCATCCGCATCCTCCCCCTTCCCTCTCTCTCTCTCCCTCTCCCTCATCCACCACATTCCCTCATCTCTCGTTACGTCTTCCCTCCTGACTCGACCACAGCAGGCCTGAGAAAAGACGCGCTTGGGAAGAGGAGAATTCTCACCACACCCCAGGGCATTCAACTCGACACCTCTCCCTCAGAGCCCATCTCCTGTCCTATTAAAGGTCAGGGCGAATCTCGAAAAAGAGTTGTGAGACGGAACCAAAGAACTAAAAGGCCGGACTGGAAAAGTGAATCAAAAAACACCTTTGCTGGTATTTCACTCTTCCTTCTAGTAGCCCTTTTTAAAACTCGACCTTCTCCTTTCGACTCTTGCCAAATTCCAAGGTCCGTCGACCAGGAATTCCAGTCTCTTCCACTCCCTGTCGCCAGCCGCCGACGCCGCCTATCGACGCACCCGCTCCCTTCACACGAGACGATCTCTTTTGCTGCCCTTCCCGAGACTGGTTCATCGATCCTTCGAGCACTAGGGCGCAAGGATTCACGACCAAGTGACGACTGTGGATTGTTGAATTCTTGAATCTCGATAGCTATCGGATTCAATCTCACTATCCAACACCAACCTGAACTACTCGGCTACCCCGTCAACCCTGACCAGGTAACCGATATCGATTTTCGAAGCGTCAAAGAGCGTGAGGAAGGTATGTCTTCATTAGAAGACCCCGAGGTTAGATAGTAATTCTAATCTCCCCTTCCAGCTGCATGCCGAGGATCCATCTTCCGCATACCGCCGTCCTCTCCACAGCCACCACGCTTCAACAGCTTCCTTGAGCTTTGCCCCGTGGGAGACGTTAACTCGTTGTTCCCACACAATCTCAGGGACTGTCTCATCTCCCGACTAGAGCTGTCCACCTCCCCGAGCTGTGGCGGTAAGCCTCCCTCTCCCCTCGATACGGCACTCGTGCCAATCGCCCCAGTCCCTCGTGCCAGCCCGTTCCCCATCACCCAAGGGATATCTTGGACACAGTTCTGTTCATCGGGCCATTTAGCACTGTCTTGGCAGAATCGAGATGCCGCACGCTAGCATGGAACCTTCATACTGACGCACATCCCGTTTCTAGAGCCCTTCAGTCGACTAGTCTTTAAACGACCCCTTTTCCAATCCCTTTCCTTGCCTCTACATGCTTCTGGTCTTGTTACCAGCCACGGTCATTCTTTTCGTTTTCTTCCATCACGTTCTTTAATATCTTAATAACCTAATTTCGGTGTGCATCACTCTCTTGCACACTTCACTAAACGCTCCTTCACACCAACGAGATTCCTGGCGAACCGACCCGTCTCTCTTTTGACATCAAGCCACCAAGCCTTCAACTCTAGCCATCTGACAATTCACCAACCACCCAACATGGCTTACACTCAGAACCAGAACGACGGCTCCTTCTTCGTCGAATCCGATGACCATCACCCGAGAATCTCTACTCAGGAGACGATCAAGATGCTCGCCCGCCAACGCCAAGATATGATTGCCGGCGAGCTCTCACGGTTAGCGGCCGACGAGTACCTCGAGGATATCATGCGGCACTTGCGACGGATGGAGGCATGTTGAACTTTGCGCACTACTCGGCGTCTTTTGCTGACCTTTAACAGGAAGAAACTCTCCCTGATGCTTCCCTCATTGACATGCAGCGCGAGATCCAGTGGTTCATGAGGCCCTACCTCATCGATTTCCTCATCGAGGCCCACGCCGCCTTCGCCCTTCTGCCCGAGACCCTGTTCCTTACCGTCAACCTCCTCGACCGGTACTGCTCCAAGCGAGTGGTTTACAAGCAACATTACCAGCTTGTCGGATGTGCCGCCCTCCTCATCGCTGCCAAGTATGGTGACAAGAAGGATAGAGTGCCTCAGATTCACGAGCTTAACAACATGTGCTGCGGACTCTACGATGCTGGAATGTTTACTCAGATGGAGATGCATGTTCTGAACACTCTCGACTGGACCATAGGACATCCCACTGTCGACCTGTTTGCTCAGCTCATGGTGACGGATGAGGGAGACGACCAGGAGGTTGAGCACATGGCTGCCTACCTCTGCGAGATTGCCCTCTACTACCGCGACTTTGTCTCTACCAAGCCCTCGATGATGGCTCGATCTTCTCTCGCCCTCGCGCGTGCCATCCTCGCCCGACCCGAAGTCAATGATGGAGAGTGGGATCACACAGAGAACATGACGCTACTGACCCTGTCGCATCACCTTCACCAGCCTTCGGCCACGCTTGCCCGCAAGTACTCGACCCCCAACTACTCTCGAGTCTCCCAAAAGCTCGCCGAGTTCATGGCTGAGCAGGCCGACCTCGCGCGTCGAGCTGCGAATCCCACTACACCGCACACCGAGCCCATCAACAAGCACACCAGCAACATCTACAGCACACCTCAAAAAGGCCACAGCGCCGCCACGATGGGGTTTGACGGATACCTGACTCCCCCTATCACCCCTGACGGCAACTCATTAATGGGCAACAACCACAACATGGCCAAGGACTGCTACGGTCTCCCCCCTCGGTGCCCGGTAACACCAACCCCTCACCACCACGCCTCGGCGTATGGGCAACAACAACACCAATACAACGGCTTCGTGAACCAACACGGCATGAACCAATAATGGAACTCGTGACGACTGGGTCTTGTTGACCTGGCTGCTTAGTGTGCAGCATCGACACACACAACCTTTACACACAATCCTTCTCCGACATTCTAGCATTTGTTCGAATCCATTGCATGGCTGCACAACAGAATGATCTCTCTCTCATTCACTCTCATCTTTTTTTGGCATTTAGCGACTGCTTATTATTTTCCTTGCGAATTCAAAATTTCTCATCAAGTCTTGCGGCACCCAAAAAAAGGAATACGCGGATCATACCCTTTTTTTTTCTACTTTACTTTCAGCAATTGTTTTGCATTTTTCAGGCCCCGATCCGATACATTTCGACTCATCCCTCCCCGGCGTGGAAAGGGAATAACCGAAAAGGACCTGCGTGAGGAAGAATCGCCACCTAAGGGGGGATTCAAGGGAATAGATTTTTTTTTTACTACAGGGAGAGCTTGGCCCCAAACCTCGAATCGGAAACCAGGGAAAAGACCGAGAATGCACACCAGTTTACAGGTCCCTCCGCGATGGAACACACAAAAAAAGAGGATACCCCCGACGACAAAGGGAAAGAGGTTTTTTTTTTTTTTTTTACTATTTTATTTTATGGTATGGCTTTGAAAGAGGGACGATGGAGTCTGACCTCGGTCTGGTACGATGAGGCGGGCCTACTCTTCACGATCTGCAGCCCAACAACACACAAAAACGTCTGCATAATTCTTTCGAAAGATGGATGAGGGACGACGAGAAGCATTTTACAGAAACAAACCCGGGAGTGACCATGAATGGCATCGATGGAATTGCAAAGTCGTCCCGGGGGAAGGATATTTTTGGTACTATCATGTACCTTCGTTATGGAAAACACACAACCTTCGGGGAAAAAAGGCTAGTACCCTTCTCTGAATATCTTCGAACCGACCCCCTCCCGTCCTGTGTATAGGTAGTTGTACGTAACAGGCACAAAAAAAAGAAGTAAAATTCTTTTCACCCAGATTCTATATCTCGTTTCCATTCCTTGGCCTTTTCGTATTTGAAACCCGATAAACGGTATGTGATTTGACTCTGGTCATGTTCAAAACGTCCCTGGTTCACCCGCTCTCGCTTCACTTTAGCAGAACGATCTAGATCGTCGATGAATGGAGCGGAGGTTGGGAAAAAAGGGTGACGTCAGGGAAATTTCCCGCTGTGGGGAGTGTGTAATCTCGGGTCTCGCAATCAAAAGACGGGTCCATCCCATCCCATCCACCGCCTTTCAAAACGGCGTCGTCCGTTGAACCAACCTCTCTCGCCCCCTGACTAGGAGAACGACACGCGCACGCAAGGGCCAAGGGTTATAGTAGGGCTGTCTTAAGGGAAAGACAAGCTTATAGGGTTTGTTGGGTTTACAAGTTTGGTTTAATTGAACAAGAGATGCTGGGTTCATGCTGGTGGATTCTTGATAGTTTACCCCTGGAGGTTGCATGTCCCCCCCCTCGTATGCGCTCGCCCCTTGGTTGGCTAGACTAAGTTATGTTAAGCATCCGATCCATATGCGCGTGCGTGTATCGCCCCCCCCCCCCCCCCCCCTTGGTGACATACATACATTTCATTAATTCATACATCGCGTGGATATGTGTCGGCTAACTTCACTTTGTTCATTCCTCGCTTAGGAGTAAGGTGTGGCTCACCGGCCGAATTCCACGGCACCTGAAGCATTCCTCAAATCCAACGGCCTGGACAGTGGATTTTTCTTTCTCTTTCTTTTTCCAAGGCGGTAGTGGTCGTATGCATGTCTCGTTCATAGGATGGAAAAGGAAGTCATCATCCGAACCCTTTTCCCCCTTTGTCGGCAAGTGATTCTGTTCGGACCGTTGTTGGTCGGTAGTTCGCTGCGCCCTGACATTGCGCATTCTGTGGAATTGTCACTTATCCGAATTTCCAATCTATCATGTCAGCTATGCCTAAGGGGTGTGTGTCTCCTGGTAGTCCCCTATCCGTTATGCTGTTGTCTTGCGCGGCTCATGCTGCTGGATGGAGCATGTCTGGAGTTGCGGTGGCTACGTTGCAGTGATCCGTGTAAGTCCAGGAGTAAGCTTGGAGTCATCACATGGATCATCAGCTGATGGAGACGTGTAAGTCACCAACGGGCGCAAGATGGTACCTAAATTGATATCAGACCTATATCAGATGCGAAAAATGCAAAGAATAACTTGAAATATATTGATCATGTGCGCCAAAGCCGTTGCTTTCAACATCTCAGACGTTTACTTCTCTCGGCATAGGGTAGCACACCATCCAACCCGCGGCTCTCGGCCGAAAGGTCACCAACCGCCGGGCAAATTACGTCCCACACGGAGAAATGCGACTGGGCCATTCCACCTGTGGCTTGTTTGCGGAAATTAGATAGAGTAAAAAATCATCACGAACAACCGCGTCTAAACAACAAACAACAAGCGCGTCTCTTTTATCGGTGTCACACCGTCTTTTCATAGTGTAATTTGTGCTAACGAAGCATCTTTTTGTTATCGGCATTTGGCAAATTGGCATCCCAGTTGATGGAGGGGGCGTGTAATCAATGAAGAGAGCTCACGCCACATGCTTGAGCCATTGATGATGTGGCTGAGACGGGGCTTGGGACCGATAAGCCACTGTTTTGACGCATTTGGTTTAGCGTCGTAAGGCTGATGGCGGTTCCTGGATTGGGGAGGATCGTGGGGATGGCTTCACATTGTGGTTGCGAGGCAAGGCTGTATGGATGATGTGAATAGAATCAAAGGCAATGAAGCAAATTTGAGCTCGGATGCCTGAAAGAGAGGCTCAAGAGGACAAACGATGACGATGAAGCAGTTTACATAACGTCACTCTACTATATAGCATCACTACCTTTGTACAAACGCTGCTTTTCAAGCCAGCAAAATCTGCCTACCATGTTATCAGGCCATTTATTGCTTAATTTCTTCGATTGGCATTTTGCAAAAGTCCCCTTTGTCTTGGTTCTTTCACCCTGGTCAGGCGTAGCTTGATACTCTACTTTCTGGTGTTGCGTGAAACCCTGTGAGTCGAGAAAGTAGCCAAGTGTAGACGAAACAGGAAGGTGATATAGACTCAACCCAGATAATACTTCATTAATAGACATGTAGACGCTTTCAAGAATGTGATCTCATACCATCATCGACCTGGCGTGGCTTCCGGGCAGGCCGTTTCACAGCCGGCATCTAAGCTCACTTACAAACCTAAAGACCCATGTCACTCGCCTCTGCCAGATAACCCGTCTGAATTACATCGAATTCATTTTTGGAATCCAATTTAAATTGGTTATGGCCTTACCTATAACCTATCAGTGTTATCACCTCAAACCGGAGCTCATCCTCCCCTCTGGAATGGACTTGAAGCGCGTGGTCAGGATGAGAGGTGCCATTCCGGAATGTCACATGCCTGGCCTAGACTGGAAAATGGTCACCTGCACCAACGTCCTTGAGTGTTCTCCACTGGAAGTTTATGCGACCTAAGCTATCTTTGAGGTCCGAGACAAACGTTTAAAGATGGGTGTGCACACCACACTTGTCGCCTCTGGAGCCTGTTGAAGTGAACAAGAGGGGTGTTCTTAAACGGCATTCCGCAATTACATGCGATATCTACGGCTTGATATAGCTAACAAGAGAAACTCGACTAGGTGTGCCATCCATAATGGAATAGGAGAGGAATGGCAGCCTGGTTCTCCCAATAGGATCACTGTCGCTATCGTCTGAAAAGAGGAGAATCTTACCAAGGAGGCGTACGCTCTTGGTATCATATTTGAGAACCATCTGGACCAGTCGTCCTCTCAGACTCACTTCAACGAAAACCCTGAAACTATCTGCTCTCGCCTCCCATTCCATTAACGGGCTGAAGAGGATGCCTCTGGAACCACCAGGGGTTCGGGTCTTGTAGTCTGGCAAAGGGGGTGGCAAGAAATCCTGAAGGCGATTCTCTACGCACCTCCACTGCAGGACATTGTCTGACCCGAGTTTGGAGGATGAACTCCCAAGGGGTCGGCCAAGCCCCAAGAGTCCTAGTTGTACTGTACTGCGCCAACCGATTGCTTGTCCACAGGGACGATGCCACCACGGCAGTCCTCACGAAAGGTAAACTACTTCTTACGACATCCTTTACTTAAGAATAGGGGATAGTGGTCTGAATTTAGATACGTCAAGTATGAAATCATGACAATGTTCCCTGAATTAGGACTCAGCGTTAGAGAGTGGTGATCTGAACTGGCCTAGGACAAGACGCCTTTCCACTAAAAACGCTCACCACCCATCCCCATAATGTGACGCCTTGATAGCAAGCTGGTGGAAAGAAGTGAATTACTTTTGCTGTATGTTGTTGGCATCGTCGATAATATTTAGAATGGCTGGGCCGTCGAGAAGTATCGGGCTTTGTGGAGGACAGAGTCAACTGGGCTTGACATGTCGGCTGGCCATGACATCGCGGTCCGCCTTGTATGGTAACTCGAAGCAGATGAGATGTTATCTGATGCATGCTTTAGATCAGTGGCCATGGGATAGGGTTGCTCCTCTTTGATATTGTTTGTCACAGTTGAAAACAAGCAAATGAGTCTACCAGGGTGGCATTCAAAGACTAAGCTACGAGGTCTGCTTCCTGTACTCCATGTCCAGTCCCCCTTTGCGCCAGTCTTTTCCAGTTAGAGAATCCCGCTCACCCAGGCTCCTCCAACAGTGGTTATTTTTCTTGTTTTCTGATACCTTGTTAGCCCGTCTCTGATACGTCGTTAGTCAGTCATCTGGGGAAAACGTACCGCATACTTGATAACCGTGTTGCGTCGAGTACACCCTAAGACCGGGTGGACATGGCATTGTTCAACACTCGCCAGAGACGATCACCACCCTCCTGCATGATGAGCGCCTTCAAAGTCTCCGTGATACCCGTCCCACTGCCAGATCGGTAGAAAAAGTGATCGATTCACTTCTGGATCGTGGCATCATTCATGTTGCGGTAACAGAGAAGCCATTCCTTGTCGGTCATCTGACGGGCGCTTGCCCCATCCTCGTCGTGAGAATCGACAGCAAGCTTGTGAAAATCCGTGGGTTTCTTCTGCTGCTCCTTGTAGACCTTGTTGATGAAGGTTGTCATGGCTGGGATGTTGAGGGCTTGGATCTTTTGGAAAAGTTCGTCCAACCTGACATCCAGCTTGGCCGAGGATGTCATATCTACCTGGTCTTGCATGTCGCAGGAAAGGAAGATGTCATACGATATATCCTTGAGCTCGGCGGCCTCGATTGGGGCCTTGTCCTTGAGCTTGAAGGCGAGGTTCTCGATCTCTCTGGCAACTCGGCGAAGGGGCTGAGTTTCATCCATCTTGGGCAGAGGAGCATGACGGTTGACCTAGACCTCCGGGAGAGGACTCTGTTGGAGCCAGTTCTGTCGATCCGTTTCATTGATCATGCCGCAAAAGAGGGACATCGGGGCTCGATACTGGTCGGGCACAAGTCGGGCAGTGTTCTGGTCAATCTTCTGCAGCACATGTATCTTGACGGTTTCCTGAGCCTCCTTGTCAAATGGAACACGAAGCAAGACGTCAAGCTAGTGCTTGTTTTCGGCAAGAAACTCATCGCTGGTGAGCTTGACCGAGGTGTCGAGGACGATGTGAGCCTTCTCGCGCCACGGAGTCCACAAAAGCGCGTTGCTGCGCTCCATACATTGGTCGAGCCACTCGGTGAATGTGGGAGATTCAATATGAATAAAGCCAAACAGTAGAAAGTTTCACAGAGCATATTTGTTATAGTTCGGTATTGATATGATTGTTTGTGATCTATATGTTGAAGCTGCTTGAGGTGCCTGGTCGTTGATTGTGGGGCTTGCATTAATAACTTCTGTGGTTTACTTGCAGTCCTCCTTCACAACTGCACCAACACTTTCTCCAACCTCTACAACAGCATCGCCGCGCCACCACACACTGGCAAAATGTCAGTTACCCTTCATACGTCGCTAGGCGACATCAAGATCGAAGTCTACTGCGAAAGTGTGCCCAAGACGGCCGAGGTAAGCCATCGACTTGCGTCCAGACCTGTCGGACCCTTGACTAACCATCAACCTCTACCAGAACTTCCTAGCCCTCTGCGCGTCGGGCTATTACGATCAATCGCCCTTTCACCGCCTCATCCCCAAGTTCATGACCCAGACCGGAGCTCCCGCGACACCGAACCCCCCAGAGAACCCCAAGGGCGGACGCAGCATCTGGGGCGGCGCGTTCGAGGACGAGATTCGACCGGCGCTGCGACATGGCGCGCGAGGTGTCGTGTCCATGGCGAACAAGGGACCCGGAACGAATGGCTCGCAGTTCTTCATCACCTTTGACAAGGCGCCGCATTTGGACGGCCTCAACACCATTTTTGGGCGCGTCATTGGAGACGAGGGCTTGGCTACCTTGGCCAAGATGGAGGCTGTCGAGGTTGATCGGAAGAACAGACCCAAGGAACCCATCCGGATCGAAAAAGTGACGATACACGCCAATCCTATTGCTGGCTGAGCTCACACAGCATCATATCCTGCTGGTCCCATTACAACGTCACCCACCTGGCCTGTCGACATTGCTAGTTTGCGCTGTTGAGGCTCCTCGACACAGCCAAGCTGTCAGCTTCTTACACATTCACACCAAAAACACGGGATCTTAAATACAGGGTCACAAATCTGCCACGCCGGATGTTCGAAGGGGAAAAGAAGTACATTCTCAATCTAATATGGTATCCCCCTTTCCTCGCCGAAAAACTCATCTTTCGAATCAACCCCAGACCAATGTCTCAAGACACACTTTCTTGTCCATGATGTACTCGATAACCTCGCCCTTCTTGCCTACCCAGACAATATCGCGCCATCCTCGTTTCTCGACATGGTCCAGGTGTATCATCAGAATATTCCTGGGGCATGTACCGAGGTTCACAGCCTGGTGCACTGCGAGCTTTCCTGTCTCCGTCTCTTCGACAAACAAAATATACACTCGCTGTTCAGAATCGCAGGGAGGAATCCGGGAAGCATCAGTACTGGTCAGGCCGTCAGTGATGATTCTGTGGAGGAGCTCCCACCCTTTGAGACGATAGTTGGAAAGCTCCGAGGCCCTGGTACCATCGGCAAGGGGAGGAGCACGCACGCAGCGTTGCTCCCTCATCTTTTTCATCTCGGCGAGGTCTCTGAGTGCAGACTCATCGCCGCGTAGACGGTCGTCGTCTGCACTAAGGAGCAAGGAACGCTTGGGGACTCCCCGCTTTCCTGCATCGGCACCCGCGTCTCCAGGTCCATTCTCAGACCAAGGGGAAACGAATGGACAATGTTGGGCGATGTTCTGTTGCCACTTGTCAAGAGACCGGATGCTGAGCCTGACGAGCTGAGGGTTGTCAGGCCTGTCAATGGGCATGTAAACCTTCAGGTTGCAGGTTGAAGACATGGCGTCTGAAGAAGGACTGGGGAGGCCTGGTAGTCTGGGCTTAGTATATGGGGGATTGTTTGACAAGTGTACAGCACTTGAGTTCTTCTATCTCTCTCGCCGAGCTTTGCCAGGCAATGTTGAAGTAGTAGAATCAAGGGTGCCAGTCGATTGTGAGTGATGAGGGTGAGAGGCATTTTGGCAGCAGAATCCATGTCTTTATGTACATGTACCATAATTTCATGTTCACTACATCGAGAACAATGGCTTTATTCTGCGCGTGAAGTATTGGGGTAAGAAGTGTTCGTGGGTGAAACCAAAGAATGAGTATTGCTTTGTAGGTACCAACAAAGGGAGGCGATCACCCATCCATGTCATTTATATCAACATAAAGACCAGAGCATATAGGTACTTAGAAGGCATTGTTTATATCTCAGCACAAGACTAAAGGATCTTTAGAGAGGATAATCTATAACTCCTAGGCATTGCCCGCAAAGGCCTTTGGTTAACCTTGGATTCATTTTGCTTCTTTTTAGTTGAAGAGTAGTATTATGTCGAAATAGTACTGAGTATTCCTGACAACTTGCCAAGGACAGCCCTCTTGCCATCTCGCCCAACTCCTGTACTCGGGTTGGGCGATGAGACATGGTCATTTAGGGCCTTTAGTTGACCTTGGATTTGTATTACTTCTTTTAAGAGTATTAACATATCAGTGAGAATTTTTGCTAATGATGACCTGATTTTTATGTTCAAACCGACTGGGAAGACGACAGCTGTCTGGGACATCCCTCAACTCGCCCGGTGTGAGTTGCTCTCCTCTGTTGCTCACACATCTTCTCCCAGGACACGGATGTAGGCCCCGGTCTATCACCGATGAGCCATAGACGGGCATGGTCTCCCAGCTTCTCAATGGCAAGGCGGCCGACCTTTCTCCAGTCACTCAAGAGGAGATCGATCATATCATGCAGATAAATTACTATCTTCAAGGCCTTGTCATCGGCCAAGGATTCCCTTCTGTTCTCCGTCGACATGATGATAATGATGATGATGACCTTGCCAACCAGGCTTGTGGGATCTCGCTCAACTCGTCTCGTGTGAAGCATTCTCCCTTATCGCTCCCACATACTTGACTTCTTTGACAAGACGAATTCCCGCTTGATCGAGACTATTCTTTCGAAACTTGGACCTGATGGTAAGTGTGCCCCGTCACTTGTTGGAAGTCGTGGCTCTATTGACTGAGAAACCTTGGTGGCCTGAGTAAGTCTGAATGCCATTGACGGCATCACCGTTCTTGAGGTGCCTTCTCCTTGTAAGTCTTGGCGATATCCTTGCCAACGCGGTGGAAGCGCATGGCAAAGTTGGTCGTTGCGACATGAGTAAGAGAAGATGCGTAATCCGCGAGTACTTCGAGAGTAAAAGATGTGCGATAGTCGCAATACCGTAATGTCGTGACGTCGTTACGTCGTTTGCATATCGGAGGATGTGTCGTTGCCGACAAAAGAACTCCGACTTGTCTGGTGATGCCGACGTAGACACGGTTTCTGTTTATGTGGAAGGCTGATCACCTCAACTTCGGCACTCTCTCCTTCCTGGGCCGGAAAGGTGCTCGACGCCTGCGTGCAACACGCTGGACAGGTGATCTACGGCCTGATCTCAGGACCGACTAAGAATATTGTCGACAGATTCCCACAGCAGCCCTTGAAGCGACATTGTAGTTCCCGTGAGCGCCCTCACGGACACAGAAATCGGAGGCGATGTGCCGGCCGGAGACTTGAGCAGTTTATGATGATCAACCCATACCGTGCCAACCTGGAAGTCTTGGAGAAGACATTGAAGGAACAGGCCTCTGGCCCTTCTGGTCTTGCGCACGACTAATTCTTTCCAAGGGCGAGAGGGTCAGATCGTCGTCGTCATCGTCGTCGTCCGCATCCTGTGTGTCACCAGCGAGACCGGCGCTCTGTTTGTTGCGAACAGAAACCGTACTTGCGTAGACAGATCGGCGCTCTTTTCATCGTTGGCGATATCGATACCGCTTCCCCTGACACTCGCTCCAAGGAAACCAGCCAGGGTCGTTCAGTCTGCAAGCGGCCGACCGTGTCCTCATTGTCACATTTCGTCTGGGCTCTCTCGGTTTGCTTTCGGAAGTTCTCATCGACGTTTTCCGCAACACGTTCTCCGGCGTGGCAACCTTGCACCACGCTGCGCACAATCTTGGTGATTTGATTAGCGGTCAGAGTACCGGCAGGAATCTCGCGCTTCTTGATGCCGACGGAGGAGAAGAAGGAACACTGGTCCCCAATCTCGGGAAGCAGATCTGCGATGTAGTCGTCAACGTGTATCACCGCCCAGTAACGGGTGATGGAATAGTCGGCGCCTACGCCGTACACGTCGGGGTCATCATCCTTGGGCGTCCAGGCTGGATAGACATCGCTGACAAAAATAGCCTCTAGAGTCTTGTTCGCCAACTGCAGAGCGTTCTGGTCAACCATATGTTGTTCCTCAGCGGCACTCGGTGCTCTGCTGTATGGAAAACGGTGGTGGCGGTCACTGATCTAACGGGGCGCTCATCTTCGTTGATGGCACCTAGGTTGTTGTAAGTCAGATCGGTATGATCAGTGCGAACGTCAGCCAGGAACTTGGCGAATGGGGGAGACAGGCAACGCATTCTCGGCAATATATATACCCAATGCTTCTCGAAGAAAGCCTTGGCGAAGAACCAGATTGTAAGAGCAGCCTTGGGCGAGGAGCGAAGACGGGACAACACCTCCGATACGATCCGTCGAGCCGCTGTGGGACGGTCCTCTGCGATCTTGAAAAACTCGGCATTTGGGATCTGAAAGGTTTGCGACAGATCGACTTCCGGTCGAGATCATTGCCATGCCTCACCATAAAGCTGAAATGGATGCCGGGCTGCGCAAACTGGCCAGCTGTAACACAGACGCTGATGTGAAGGCCGCCACCGACACCCATTCTCAGGCGTGCGACAAGATCTCGTCGTCAATGCTGACCAGCACGAAGAAGGGGGTAGTCGTCTTCTCACGCATGTCGAAAGACAAGGGTGGTCATCTTGTATATATATCGAAAGACGGGGCTCGTCTCTGCGCGAGTGGAGTTCGCCTTTGTGGTCGGCAGTTCGAATAGTACCCTCACCATCACGGAAGAACCGCTCCTCAATCTCCTTGCTTGCGCGGGGGTTACCAGAGCGTATTCATCCCCATCGTTAGAGCACTATCTGAGACTCCATAAAAAATAAAAGAGTAGGTTAATCTCTTATCTTAATTTTAGTGAAAATAGAAAGAGACTCGTCATAACTGCTCTGCTCAGTACCTCATGGTAGTCCTAGTGCAAGCAAGGGGACAGTCTCCGGCGTGGGGAATCCCAAGGCACCGCCACGCTCTGTGACAATGAACGAAGACCAAGGTTCGTCAGGCGAGGGTGGGCGCGAATGCACAGGCGCATCCTCGGACATGTTGGCGAACGAGGCAACGATTTGCAGAGAGCGGCGTCGGCGAGGGGTATGAAGTTGTCTGGAAACTCCCGGGGTGGGAGAGCGTTCAGCTGGAGGCGATAACGAAACGCGCGAGAGAGTAGAGAGTAGAGAATGTAGGCGCGGAGAAGCGTGCGAGTGCAGAGAAGCGTGCGAGCGTGGAGAGTGCGATGGGAAAGGCGTTTTTGTTGTTTTGTCGGTTGTGCGGGCAAAAGTTGTGCGTTGATGATGCTTAGGATGCGCCGACGCGTTTCGCTCGTCGTGATGAGAAATGCGCGACTCTTCTGTAGAAATGCGAGGAAGACCGTGTAATATAGCGTACTGGAATACTTGCTGATTTCAGAGCGCCGACGGGAAGCAACATCAATGGTAGCGGGAAGAAAACAGTACAACATCAAACCCAAGAATAGGGGCAACGTGGTGAAGGGTGAGAAATCGGGCACCACGTCCAGGTGCGCGCCTCAACCAGCTGCAAACAAATGTTGCAACAGGTCAGCTAACAGGCCTATGAGGACGTGCCTGCAGCTTGATGTTGCTTTTGATAGTCTTCCGGTAGCCTTGATACATCCGTTCGCAGAGACCTGGGTCAGGTTCGCTGTACTTCGGTATAGTCACCGGCGAGCTTATGTCAATGAGCAGCAGAACCTCATCGCCATCGACCTTGTCCGAAAGCTCATTGTCGACTGTTCGATGACTGGTCGGCCTATGAGTCTTCCCAACCCACTTGCTAACTTCGGTGGCGACTGATTGCTTGTCAAGCACCGTGTTTGGTCCGTATGTGAAGCCGTTGGCGTCAGGGTAGATGAGAGCGAGAGCTAGGTCGAATTAACCACTTGTGATGCGAAGCTACTCGTTTAGGACGAAACATGCCCGCCCTGTGCGCTCTAACTGTCCGCCGTATCAAGTTATGGAGGAGATGGTGGCCCACTGAAGAAGAGCTTCACAGTCGAACCGTCTTTGGTCACGCGAGGGAGAGTGTTCGTAAATTAGGATATCTGTACTGATTAGTAAAGAAGGGCCTTATATCGCAGTGAGAGAGGCTTACCTGATCGTCTATATTAATACTATGGGGGAAACAGGTATATTGATGGTCCTTGTCGAGCTTGATGAATCGAGCATTAAGTACAAGACTTGCGATTTGGTCGCAATCTTCGATCTGTAATTGAACTGGTATCCGGCAAATGTCCCAGGCAAAAACTTGATAGAGATGACGTGGTGGTGGGCTAGGCGATTATCTTAAGCTAGGTAGGTAGAATAATACGGCCGTATGATCTTGGTCAATCCGAGGGAAGTAGATATTAATACCCCGCGTGGGATTGACTAAACGTCGGGTTCGAGATAATAGACTCCGTGTGGAGATTATCGTTAAAGCCGACTTTCTTTCCTCCAAGGACGCAGGGCCGAGGGCGGCGCCATCTGCAGAACCAGTCTTGTTAGTCGACAAGCCAACGGAATCCGTGGACATACATTCGGATGCGGATGTTGTCACCTTTGTGTGTGAAGACATGCACGTGGCGATGGTGTCAATAGGCGGAGTTCGTGTATCAAGTGATATGAACAGTCACTTAGCGTAGGAACAGCTTCATAGTGAATTTCTCTACTCTTTTTTATTAACATTACATGAACAGTAGGTGAAGATTGAGAGGAGTCTCGCCCAAGAAACACAGGATATCATCGATAGTGAAGGGTGTTCTGCAGATATGTGTACCTCGAGCAATACTATGCTATCCCGCTGTCCGAATCTATTGCTTGCATTCGCAATTCTTCTTCTTTTTCGTTTCCGCGGAAATAATAACCGACTCGCTCTCCCAAACATGCTTTGCTTCTAAAAAGCTAACCCGTCCATTTCTCGCCCAATGCCTTTGGAAATAAAAACTTCCCAGAAAAATTGTCCTCAAGTTCGTCATCATTTCCGCGCACATGCTTTTTGTGTAGGGGGTATGTATGAAAATCGAATAATACATGTGCGCGTCAAAAAAAAGAACCACCACCGATTAGCCACCTCAAGACGTGGTCGAGTTGTTGTCTCGACACTTGGCATCCCCTTAACCAAACATGTTACCAAAGCATGGCTGCTAGCCAACACGTTGCCGCTTGGATCGATCAGGACTACCGTCTAACCCCAAGTCATCCCGAGGAATCTCTTCAGTCCCTGCTGGGCTAGGAGTGTTGGTATTTCCACCGTGCGGCATTACATGTCCAGGGTGTAGTGATGAGTTCTGGTGAGTCGGATCGGTGTCGAGTGTAAAGTTGAAATCATTGCCGTCACCGCCGAAATGACCATCATTGAGAAAGGCGTTGCTGTCAAAGTACTGATCGAGGTCCACCGGCGGGGGATCAAAGTATGATTCGCCCTCACCGAGGCCAGGGATGTGTCCGGATGGGCTTAGCGGTCCGAGCAGATTGCCCAGCTCGCTGATCTTAGCATCTTGTTCACTTTGCAAGCGTTGCAGTTGCTCTAGGTCGACTTGGTTCGTATTGATTTCGTTCAGAGAAGGCGGCGCCATGGGTGGTTGCATGATGGGAGAGAGTGACGGTGGAGGATGAGCTTCGGCGGCGGGAGGCGAGACCGAGGCTGATGGGGGCATTGCTGGCATCGTCATGGGCGGGGCGTTGGAAGAAGGTATGTGAGGAAGAGTTGAGGTCGCAGACACAGGGGTTGGGGCAGGGGTAGATTTGGCAGAGGGGGCAGACGAAGATTGGCCAGCCATGAAGTTGACTAGCTTACTTCGTTGATCGTTGCTGAGAGTGTTGGGTGCATTCGCGACAAGCTTGGCTGCCTCTGGAAGATCCAGGCCGTGCGTGTTTGTTGCGTTGTGGTCATTGATGATCTTCATCATCTGCTCATGGGGGTTTGTCTCGAGCTCCTGTCGAAGGCTGGGCGATGTTGTGTCGGTTGGCGAGCCCTCGACTAGTTCAGTGACGTGGCCCATCTCTGGATTGTGATGGCTGATACCAACGGGCTGATAGTTTGAGGTTGGGGTTGATGATGATCTTGCTGACTGTGACCGGCCGTTCTGGTTCGGGATCGGAGGAAGCAGTCCACGGGCCTTCTTATGAGGTGTGCTATATGCTGTCGGATCCATTTGTTGGATGAAGTCTCCGAGGTCAACGACGCTTCCATGCTGCGCAGGTTGCTGGTTCTGGTTGGTGATCATGCTGGATATGATGTCGCTGACGTTCTGCGAGTTGCCCTGGTCCTCCAATGTTTTCCTGAAGACATTGGCCAGAAAGTTGAGAATAGCGTTGATCGAGTTTTGGTGACGGTCGTGCTGGGTCTGAAACATGACGGCCTGGCTGTACAGGTCGTTATTGTTCCGTTGCAGCCGGTTGATGGCACCGAGAATCAACTTCTGCTGCTCGCGCACCTTGGCCAGCTCATCCCGTATCAACGACATCTCCTTCTTAGGTAAGGGCTGCGATTCACCCCCAGCTGGCAAGGATCGTGGGGCCTGTGGGTTGGAAGAACCCAGCCCTTGACCGAGCGTCTCCTCGTTCCCAACCTCCTCCTCACTGTCATTTTCGCCCTCGGCGTTCTTGGCTCCCTTCTTTGCTTTGCTTCCGCTCTTAGGCTTGTTGATGAGCCACAAAAGATTGGGATGACCACGCCGGAAGTAGGGGTTAGAGTACTCGCTAGGACTCTTGTTCTTGCGTTCGCTGGCCCGCATCGAGTTGTCCGAAAGCCCGACACGCTTGTGGAAGCCGTACATGTTGAGTTGGCGGACGAACGATGCATAGTTGTTGTGCTTGAACAATTCGGGGATCAATGTCTTAGCAAATTCGTCTTCATCTAGCACGATGAAGGAATCTCCCTTTTCTGACCACCGAATCAAGTCCTCGTTCTTCCTCTCTTCAAGAAAGCTTTTCATGGTCAGCTTGTGAAAGGAAGTATGTAGCAATCATGGGTATCTTACCTGCTCAGCTTCTGTACAAACGGCGGGATTTGTTTGCGTTTTGCTTGTGCCTCCCTCTTGGCTTTTTGTGCCATCTCCTCCAGCAACTCGATGTTGTCCTGCTCAGTCATGTTCTCGCCAGGATTCTGTTGTAACAGGGCATTCTCGTCTCCAACAAAGTTTCCCCACGTATCAACAGAACCGTCAAAATTTGTTCGAGGATTGGTTGGGATCAGCGCACGATTCATCTGCCGTCGAGCAAGTGAGTTTGAAGGTGTCGGCACAGGCTGAGGGAACTGCGGCTGCGCCGGAACCAGTCCGAAGTTGCCCACTTGCCCATTTCCATCCATCAGCCCATCCACCCCGTTCACGAATCCCGAAGTATCTCCCATGCCATTCCATCGTAGTATCTGATCGTTGGTCGCATTCCCCGCGTTGTATTGTTGCTGCATCTGCTGCGGGAGGGGCATCATGGGCGATGCACCAGGAGCCGCGCGTTTTCTGGGGTTAGGTGCCGACATGAATCTTGGGTTTGGAAGTTCACGCTTCCTGAACGTGGCCGGATGCAGTTTGGAAGCCTTGACGTATTCTCGATGCCTGATCTCTGCGGGTGAGATTTCAAGGCTGCTGCTGGTTGCCTTTTCAACGAGTCTGCCTCACAGCCTCGTTTTTCTGAACGGGAATTTTTGCGATTCGTCTTCTCGGTGTGGTCAGAAGCCAGAAAGATTTGTTCGGGTGGTTCAGCGATCTGTGTCTCTGGCGCGCAGAGTTGTTGGTGATAAGCGCTGATAAGAGGATACTTGAACGGTCGCGTCGGGTTTTCGAGGAAGGTTACGCAGTGCGCGCGAATTCTTAAGTAGTCGCACGAGGGTGTCGGAGGGCTGTTTTATCGCAGCTAGGTCGGCTTCAAAAAATGTTTGCCTGGAAGAAGCAGAATTGATCGAGGAGAAAGGCACAGCCTCGCGAGACGATCGCAGGGGAAATAACGGTCGAAAAAGAAACCAAAGGGTACTGCGAGTCGTCTTTACTCTAGGATATCTAGTAGGCGTGTTGGGGATGCCTCAAAGCAAGCTTGCTTCGCGGAGCGCGTCGGGCGAAACTTGGACAAGACGGGAAGCGCTTCGTGTGGTTCGTTCCAGGTAACCTTGGTTCGTTCAAATCAAGGATGGATCATGTGATGCCGCGACATGCCCATTCTGGAGTGCAAGATAAAGGGCGATGCACAAACCAGAGATCAAAGCAATGAGTCGCGCCGTTGAAAGAGGTGGTCAAGATAATGATGATGATGGAGTTGGCGGTCGCGATGGATATGGGTCCTCCGGAGCGTTTGGAGCGGGCGGCTTCAATTGTCAAATCTCTGCCGACCAATCAGGGCTGTTCGCGAAAGGCTTGAGCCTGTCGTTTTTCACGTGATTTGTCTCGGTACTAATTTCAAAGTACAGACAGGATCTCACTTTAACGCCTCTGTGTTGCTAATCCTTTTTTTTTTATTCTTATTTTCTCTTTAATGTCCTTGATATGGTTCATCCGATCTTTGTCCGCGTATCCATTAATGTAGCTTCCCATCTCATTTATTCTCTCGACAAACAATGAAAATTTCATCGCCGATTGTGTGATCGACACATGACATCGTCAGTGTGGAGACGCGACATAATGCGACTTCTCTTCAACGAACTGGCATTGGCGTCATGGCTGGACAAGTTAACCAGGGGGCATAATGAACCATGACCGTGGTTGCGCTGGGGTATCTTGGCCTTTCCTATTGCGTCCTTTGACAACCTCCGACCTTGTAGCTTTCTCTCCTACTCGTGGATTATTTTATGTACATAACAACGAAACCTGATTCGTAGCTCAACTCCAAGCAATGCTGTCTACTTTGCACCTCTCCCCGCCAAAGATGCCGCCTGAGCCATCTTAGCGTTCCTCGCAGCGTCTCGCGCTTGATCCCATGCTCTCCCCGACTTCCCCTGTCTTGCATCTCGCCCTGCCCGCTTCTCTTCCTTGAGATTTCGTGCTTTCTCACGTGGATCAATCACCACCAACTCCTCCTCGGCCTTCTTGCGGTTGCTGAGATCCTTGCCCAGTTTATCTGCCGCGAAGCTCAAGGAGTGCGACATCCAGCCCTCATCATCGCTTTCCTCCTTCTCCTGCTTGTCCCACGAGGTACAGCTTTGGCAGTTTGCAATAAAGTGCAAATCGCATAACTCAGCTTCATCATCTGCAGCAGCCTGAGTGCCTCCTTCTTCTTTCTTGACAACGGGCTCTGAGGGCTCATTGTCCTTTTCGGGGGGTGCCTTGTCCAGTCTAGACTGAAAGGCCTTGAGCATGCGAAGTGTCTTTGCATCCTCAGTTGTTGACGTATTGTTGGCGCCGGGCCTTCGCTTGCGGCCCCTAATAGATGTCTCAGGAATCATGGACTCCAACGCAGTCTTCTTCTTTTCTTGCACAGGCGCCTCGGTGTGAATGTTCCGTCTCATCGATGCCTTCAATGCTGCCATTTCCTCATTGGCCCGCTCCAGAGCAGTCTTCTTAGGCGGTTCGGGCTCGGGAGATTTGTATTCCTCGCGCTCGCGCGCAGGTGGGCTGGACTTCCGTTCTGCTTTCTTGTGTGGTTCTGGTTCTCTCCTGTCCTCCTCATCCTCCTCATCTTTCACTGGCAGCTTCTTCTTTGGCGCTTCCTCCTTTTTCGCCTTTTGTTTCACGGGCTTCTCCTTGGGTGGTTCCTCGTCATGCTCGGCTTCCATGACAATTCTCGTATCGAACTTTTTCTTTTTCAGCACTGGCATATCCTCGTCGCCTTCCTCGTCCCCGAAGCTAAGAAGTTGTTTTCCTCCCTTTCGCTTCTTCTTCTTGTCTTTTGTCGAAGTTGTCTTGGTTGGCGCTTGAACGGCAACTCGGGATCGCTTCTTCATATCGTCGAAAGGGTTCACCAAAATCTCCATCCTCTCGATTTTCACGGGGTAGACTGGTCGTTCTGTCGCCTCATCCACCTCTGCCTCGCCCATTTTCGCCAAATTGTAGATGGTATCGCCAGCGATCCGACCGAAAAGGGTGTTCTTGCCATTCAGTTCATCGGCCTTGTCGAGGGTAAAGAAGAACTGGCTGCCATTCGTATCCGGTCGCGACTCGTTCGCAGAACCCAGCAGACCTCGACGGTTAAACTTGAGACGTGAATGGAACTCGTCCTTGAAGTTGATTCCTGTCGGCCCTGCATTCTTTCCCTGACGCTGGTCCATGGGCCATGGATCTAGGTCGCCACTGAATGCGCCTCCATCGTATATCGATTCTCCGCCGTTTCCTGTGCCCGTCGGGTCGCCGCCTTGCAAGATGAATCCGGGAACCAAGCGGTGGAAGATGGTATTATCGTAGTAGCCGTCGAGGGCTAATTGCAGGAAGTTGCGACATGTTAACGGAGTCTGCTTTGCGAATAGCTCGACAGACAACTCTCCGCGATTCGTGTGGATGATGACCGACGCAGTGGGCTGCGGCTCGAGATTGTAAATCGCCGACATCTCGGATACGTAGCCCCGTGAACCTCAAGGGCGATCGCCAGATGTCAGGATAGAAAGCCGAGGTCGCGTGTTGTAGGTCGCGGAAGTTGAAGTTTAAGTTAGCTCGCGTCAAGCTCCAAGCTTCAGCCGCAAGATCGACCCACTCTGTGCCTTATCGATAAGGCTCAACATACATCTCGGCGCGTCAGTCAAGAAATCGACGAGACAACAGAACTCCTCTAAGGGTTCTTAACTATAATTAATAAATTTATATTAAATATAATAAATATAAGAGATATTTTAGAGAACTTTTATCTATTCTTATTATATTTTATTGATTATGTTTAGAGAGTAATAAGCTAACCTATTTGTATTACTGTCTCGTTTTTTCCTTGACCCGCGTGCTCGGTAGGTACTCATTGACCTACAGTTGGGCCACAAGCGCATTTTAGAATCGCTTTGGAGCAGATACCCCTGCGTAGACTCACTAGTAGTAAAGTTGTATATTGGAGATATCTGTGTTTTTCGTGATATGCACTGACCAATCTATGACTCTTAGTCCGCTTCCAAACTCCTCCCTCTTACCATCTCGCCCAACTCCTTCACCCTATCAAGCTCTTCCTCCGTCACCTCAGGATGCCGCTCCCGGATGTGTCGTTTGAGCGTGGCAGGTACATCATACTTCGCGTCACAAAGCCAACAATCTGTGGGAAGGTCTTGGTGAGCCCTGAGTTGGTTTCTCGTTTGGTGAACGATCTCGTCCTGGCAGCCGGGCCATTCACACACTCGGGCTCGAGCCCAGTTATATTCTGCCATATATATATTAAGCTTTTCCTCGGTAGGATACTTTTTTCCACAGATGGAACAGGCGAATCCGAAGAATTGCGCAGCATCAGCTTGACAGTTAACGCTATGCTCATCCCGTGTGACACAAGTAAAGAAGGTTCAATCACAATGAGTGACAGTACATTGATGCATAAAGCGCGTTGGAACTTCCTTACTACCGATTTGGTTTGCGCAAGGGCGTAATCCTTGGACAGGATGCTCCGGTAGACATTAACTGATACAAAGAAGTCCGAGAAGGCTTTCGGGTCAGCTTTAACATCTTGTGTCGAAACTGAAGCTATCTCGTCAAAGTTGACGAGAGACTCCGTGTCGGCGTTAAAAATGTAGTCGTGGAGAGCCTACCCTTCCAAAATCTCTTGGGGGTACTGTTGTTCTTCCTCTTCCTCTTCCTCATCTCTCCCGTCGTGAGTAGCTGGTTGATGGCCTTTGGGGAGGGGGATGAGACCTCTTGTGACCCCCGAGTCTGAGTTTGAAGTCGATGACCGCGTTTGTCAAACACGAGATGAATTTGCTCCACGTGAAAGGGACGGGCGGGTTTCCTTGCTTACGTCGCTGCCACTCCCTGGCTTCACCTAGGCAGTGGTTTGGTCAGAAGCAATCCACCCGTGGTGATCGGCGGTTCGTGGCTTTTGTGAGGCCCTCGTCCGATCATTCTTGTTGTGTGGATCAAGACCTATCTCTCTGCAAATCTGATCGAGCTCCTGGGTTGTTCTCTTTCGCTTAGGCTTATACGGGCGGTTCTGGGGCGAGGATCAGTTGATGTTTGGCGGTTTGTCTTAGCTTCTGCTTCGCCCTGTTCGTCCCATATCCAGGTGGCCGACATAGTCTTCTGTCTCCCCATTGTCTCTGCTGCTGTGTGAATGGTCGCTGTTCTCGAGATGGGCAGACTGTCGAGCAGCACCCCGGCGGATGTCATGCGTCTTGACTTTGGCAATGATGAATGCCAATCAGTTGAGCAGCCTGACGTAGAGTCGCCTGGGCAGAATCCGCAGGGGAGGGATGGTCGTTACCCGCAATGGCACAGATGACAGGTCTCTCTGGGTAGGCCCAGATCACCTCTTTGCTCGGATTAGAATTGATGTACGTGCTGCCCTGACGAAAATAAGGTCGATGGTGGCGCGGAAGAGGTTCTTGTCATTAGGTAGACATTCAAGGCCTTGGTACTGGTGAGACCGGCGGATCCCGCCTGCCCTGTCACCGACGACGCAAATGGAGGAGAAGCGATAGAGTCTTCATGATCAAGACATCCCTGGACAAGGTTCCGTTTGACGGCATCGCCGTTTTGGCCGTTCTACACCATGATGACAGGGTTTTTGTCTCGAAAGTGCTTGAGAAGGCCCGGGAGGATGTTGGATTTGATGAGTTCAGGGTGTGATGTAGATTTTGCCGGCCTGAGTTGACCATTGGGCTTTTGAGGGAAAGGGACGGCGGAGGAAAGTACGGTCAACGCGGACCAGAGACACGTATATACTCTGGCACCCAGGTAAGTCAAGGAATAAACAAGTCTAACTCTTCTTGAATTTTAGGATAAATTTATATAAATATACTATAATAATCTCTTAATCTTTAATAAGATTAAGCAAATAATGTATAAAGTATTTGCTTAATTTCCTCGTTTCTTTGTGATTGCCTTGCTAAACTCGAAGGCTTTGTCGTAATGGTTAATACAACGTGACCAATTTGGTATGACGGTCCTCATCGACCCATCTATAGAAGTGCTAAATGATAGACTTGTGCTGGCGAGTACCAAGTCATCTTATCCTCATAACCCATCCTGCCCTTTAAATCCTTATTCCTATCCACTCACTGATAATAGCCCATCTCAGTCCCAGGAAATTGGGCCAGCATCACGTTGACTACCTAGTGATACCGGTCTCCTCTTTGTCGCCAATCGGAACCGCATCTAGGTCGGCATTACTCGACAGGTTGGCGCTCTTTTCGTTATTGGCGATATTGATACCGCCCCTCCTGACACTGGCTCCAAGGAAAACAATCAGGTCCTGGAGGGAGACGACGGCGAAGCTGAGCTCATCAAGTCCAAGGTGTTCCAGCACTTTCTCCAGTACTTCCGAGAGAATAAGCGTGTCGTGGCCGTGGACGGAGATGAGATGCCCATGTTCTTCCTTTAGCAGATATGCTCCGTTTTTGCGTAATGAATATGCTCTCATGTGATTCCAGTTTCTATTCCATATCAACGTCAGAGTCCTCATCTTCTGGTCCTAAGAGGACTTGGCTTCGAACTCGGAATCCTCCCCATGGCCCGAGGTATCCGAATATAAATCTTCGTCTTCGCTGGTGGTGTCTTCGGGATGATAGTCATCGTCTGGGCCCGATCCACGGACAGGAAGATGCTTGCTGTTCGAACCTAGGGTCTTGGTTGAGCGAGAAGGGAGGGCTCGGCGAGAGGGAACTTTCGATTCTAAGACCTGTCCTTGATCGGGATTGCGTGACTCATCGTTGTCAATTGGGGCATCCTTAGGTTGATCATTGTGGGTAGCACCCCCGGTCTTGGTTGGACGAGAGGGAAGTGTTCGACGAGCAGGAACTCTTAAACTCGATGGCTGCGCTGACAAAGAATCATCTTCGGAACTGGATCAGGTATGGCCCGCAAGTCGCATACAGCACGAGGGCGACGATATGACCCTAGCGTCCTTGTAATCCTCGGTTCAACAGGAAATCTCGGAGGAAGAGATCCATGCTGATCAGATGATCGACGTCCTTCTGAGTCAGAGTGGCTTCCTGGACGTCCTTGGTCTTGATGAGCTTCTCAACCGTATTCATCTCTTCCGCTTTGGTAGATATGGCGGATATTAACTATTCTCCTGACCGTTGTCATCGTCGTCGTCCAACTTCTTCTTCTGACTTGGTATATCAGGCGGTGTGTACTGGAAGACTTTGCCAATCGCTGCGACACGGCGTTTTGGCAACCTTGGGGCCAGCGTTGAACTTGAGGTAGATAGATTCCTAGCAGGCTTATCCCTCAGAGTAGAGGCGTAAATTCGCGAGTACTTCGAGAGGAAGAGATATATAATAATTGGAATGGTATTTATATATCAGCGGAGATGTCAATATCGCCAATAACAAAAAGAGCGCCGACCTGTCGGGTGATGCCGACGCAGTTGCGGTTCCGATTTGCGACAAAGAGGGGACTGGAGTCACTAGTCACACACAGCACGAGGACGACGATCTGACCCTCTCGTCCTTGGGAAGGATCGGCTGTGTTGACAGTGACATTGGCGAGGGCGTCGAGACCAGAAGGCTTGTCTTTGGGTGTTTTCCGCAGGCTTTACGAGCTCGATGGTGACGAGGTTCTGCTGACCATTGACGTTCGGTCAGAGACTCGAGCCCATGAGTCTCTAGACCCATTCTTCGACCATAGCTGCGACTGGATGCTTGTTAAGTGCCGTGTTCGGTCCGTACGTGAATCAGAATTGTGCATTCGCGGTACGTAGCTGCTCGTTCAAAACGAAACATGCATGTCCAGTACACTTGAAGTGTTGCAGGACGGAGGCTCGGGTATCTGGAGCGAACTGGTTGAGCATGTTTCCGTCCTTCTTATCCCTCAGCGTCATGACTGTCGGCTGAAACTGTGCCACTCTCGTCTGTTGGCCGCCGAAGCCCTCTTTGGTCACACGAGGGAGAGCGTTCGCAAATTAGGACATCTGCACTGATTAGCAAAGAAGGGTCTTTATCGCGGTGAGAGGGGCTTGCCTGATCGTCCATGTTGACAACAAGGAGGAAATGTGCGTTATCCTTGGTTGTCTGGTCCTTGTCGAGCTTGATGAATCGAGCATCGATCGCAAACCTTGAGATTTGGTCGCAATCTTTGATGACCCTCGGGCGCGATAGAAAGATGCCGCCGCAAGCTTCGTCGACTAACCATTTGCAAGGACAGATCAAGACGTCCTACACTAGGCAGTTAGTTGACGTTGCACAAGGGAGGCGAGTGGACGTTCGGCGCAGATGGAAGAGGTGAGGAACAGGCAAGGGTAGAATTTTGAAGGGTGGGAGGGGTGTTGATGTTTTCGTGTGGGCAGTACAGGTGGTGGTGAGTCGCAGGAACCTGACGACGTCCTCACGACGTACCTGCCGTATGGTCTTCAAATCCTCATCAAGATTCAAGTAGGATTTTTATATAAAATGTATATAATTTTACAAGCTCCTTTGATAAATTTTTATATAATTTCTGTAGAGTCTCTATTGAGCTTATGTGTAATTTCTATAGAAATCTTCCATTTCGTTCTACGTTTTGTCCAAAACGGCGCGCGGTGGAGCAGCCTTATATAGACGTTTAGTCGCCAGGGTCCTTGCTGTGCTCTTATGATCGCTCTCGTGATTGCACATGATGAATAGGAAAACGGCAACAAGGGAGGGGGGGAGTTGTGGGCAAATACGCAGAGAGGAGCAAACGGTTCTCAAACGTGCAACCCAGACAGGGGTAACTGAGCTGAGGAGAGAACGCTACATTGCAAGCCACTGGTATCCGGAGCGAAGCCCGTTTGTATTTGGCAGTTTGTTTCAGCTTATACTTTGTTTGGTTTGTCTAGTTTCTGGAAATCGTCAAGCTGGCCGACAATCTCCTGAGACACTTGGTTTGGTCATGTCTGCCGTGATGTCGCCATAATTTCCTAGTCGTTTGTTTCATCCGTCATCCCTTCCCCTTCTCTAATCCGCGAAATACCTGTGTTCAAGCCTCTTGACAGTGCCGGACGAGAGACTGCAACAGGCCCTATGCCTGCAGTCTTTTACCCATTCTCATACCCTGGATTATCGGAACAACACATCCATATCGACTGGAAGTTTTCTTTTTTCTCCTGAAGCTGAGCGTTGACTACCTCAACCAACGAAAAACGACTGGAGCTGGCCAAGGAACTGAAAAAAACTATAGACGACCTCATATTTGATCCGATCGAGCTGACTTGGGAGTGGGATGGTTGCCACCACAACCTAGTCCAGGCTGCCATTGACCTCCAACTTCCCATCCCTGCTCCCGCCCCGATGTTTCATGCACCTTCCAACACAGATAGGATGTCTGAAACACAGTCCGACGTTGAGGATCTTCAAGTCACCTTGCCTGTCACGAACCCCGACATTCTCCCAGGAACCATTATCGTTTTGAAATGAGGAGTTTCGCGTTGCCCCTTCCAATCGTAATTTTAAGTAGTCACGTGTTTGTCATTACCAAACTTGAAGCAGGGGAATCAAGGAGGTAATAGATAGCATAAATAAAGCCATTTATGTCTCGTTGACCGCGCCGGATCCCAGCCGTTTGTTTCCTCCGCCGCCCCTCTCCCACCTCTGGACGACAAAAGCCCACTGGTCAACTCAGGCCGGCAATATCTACATCATACGCCAAAAAGGACCACAGCGCTGCGTTGGGGTTTCTTGGGACTAATGTAGGTGCCGCTGGCGATGAGACGAAGCAGAGTGGTTATGTTCAGTGGTGAGCGGATAGGAAGAAGGATTTGAAGGCAGGGTGGATTGTGAGGATACTATGATTTGGAGGCAAGAATAATTAGGCGATATCGTAGAGCTTTATCAACAGTCTATGATGTTTAATGTATGATGGTTGTGAATCATTGATGTGACAAATGCCTTCGTGGGATTTGTCTTACTAGCCCCCCTTAATAAATCTGGTCCATCCATCGACGATCTAGATCATTATTTAGGCAGCTAACATTGGGCGCCTCCGGATGAGAATTGCAAAGCAGCTCATGTTAGGCGGGTGCTCTGGTCTGGGCCTAACCACACTGACAAAGCTCGGGTTGAAGGACGAGAAATACTTTAGGTTCAAGAGGGGCACTCAATGGCAACACTCCCGGACGATGTAAACGGCGTTATTTACCAGGTACAGTACATATCTCTGATCCACTTCGTCCCCAAGTACGTTCCCCTCTTGATATTGCCTTTCTGACTCTCGCACTCTGGACCCTCTTCTCGACCGGTTAAATGGTCTAAGCAAGCCCCGATCTAATGCTCCTCTAGCAATCTGGATCAAGGCACCCCTCCCCTGAGCTAAAAACCTTCATTTCCCGTATCTCTTCCGTATTATCTAGCGGTATGGACAGCTTTGTTTCCCACCATTCCCACACGAGCACGTCGGCAGTGGGGTCTGACGCAAGTGATGCTGGCGTTGGATCTCGGCCTTAATTACACCGAGGGGAGACAGCAAAGGTCTCGGTAATTCACGGGGCGAAGAATCCCCCCAACATTGTTCACTGTGCTTCGATCTCAACATGGAGGGCGTCGCTCACAATTGCCTGAATACAGCCTCTCATTTCCTCTTCCTCCTAGGATTCAGCCCTCCCTGCATTTTTTTTTATGGCAAGTTGGTGTTGTTGCCTCCTTCTCTGCTCGGGTAGCCGTTGAGGTTATGTGGGTATGTGGGTCCATTGCCCGATTAGGCAATTCGACAACGACACCAAAGACAGACATCACCAGATGAACATATTGAATGAATTCGTTGACATTTCTTGGTCAATTGACAAAACTAACGTGGAATCATATAAATATTGATCATGTAGTCACAACGCCGCTCCAGTATCCTCCCATAGTGCCCATTTCGCTTGTGTTTTTCGCAACTTAGTACAACTTGATACCAACGGATTTGTTCTGCGTGTAGTTTGCCAACGCCGCCTCACCGAGTTCACGGCCAATACCAGATTCTTTATATCCTCCGAATGGTAGAGCATGGTGAAGCATATTGTAACCTGACGTGTAATTCGTTAGTTCAGCTCGATATGGTGGTTTGTGGAGGTGTGACTTACAGTTGACCCAAACTGTGCCGGCCTTGAGGCTGTTGGACACTCGGATGGCAGTGTTGATGTTCTTGGTGTGGACGGCAGCAGCGAGACCGTAGGCAGTGTCGTGAGCCAGGTTAATGACCTCCTCCTCGTCCTTGAACTTGGAGATGGCGCAGACGGGGCCGAAAATCTCCTCCTGCATGATCTTCATGTCGGGGCGGACATCAGAGAAGATAGTGGGCTTGATGAAGTAACCCTTGTCGCCGAGACGCTCACCACCGGTCAGGACGGTAGCACCCTCCTCCTTACCGGACTTGATGTAGCTCATGATACGGTCGTACTGGAGCTGAGAAACCTGGGGGCCCTGGAAGGTCTCCTCGTTGAAGGGGTCGCCAACCTTGTTCTCCTCAGCTCGCTTCTTGAAGGCAGCAAGGAACTTGTCGTAGATGGACTCCTGGACGTAGATACGGGTACCGGCGCAGCAGCACTGTCCGTGGTTGTAGTAGATACCAAAGTTGACCCAGTTGATGGCCTCGTCGATGTCGGCATCCTCGAAGACGATGTTGGGGGACTTGCCACCAAGCTCGAGGGTGACCTTCTTGAGGTTGGAAGAGGCAGCAGCCTTCATGATGGTTCGGCCGATGACAGTGGAGCCAGTGAAGGCAATCTTGTCAACGTCCATGTGGGAGGAGAGGGCGGCACCAGCAGTCTTGCCGTAGCCGGAGACGAGGTTGAAGACACCAGCAGGGTAGCCAGCCTGCTCGATGAACTGGGTGAAAACAAGGGCGGAGAGAGGAGTCTGCTCAGCAGTCTTCATGACAACGGTGTTACCGGTGGCCAGGGCAGGGCCAATCTTCCATGCCAGCATGAGAAGGGGGAAGTTCCAGGGGATGATCTGACCGCAGACACCAATCTGTGGGGAGCTTGTTAGTGCCGGCACATGGATGAGGCTGAAACCCGGGGAAGGTTTGGGGAAGAACTCACGGGCTCAGAGCGGGTGTAGTGGAACATGTCGGGGGCGATATCGATGGTCTTGCCCTCGATCTTGTCGGCCCAACCACCATAGTAGCGGAGGCAGCCAACAACGGCACCGACATCGCCGCGGGCGTTGGTGATGGACTTGCCGTTGTCGAGGGACTCGACGGCAGCGAGGAGGTCGAGGTTCTTCTCGGCGAGGTCGGCGAGCTTGAGGAGGAGGTTGCCTCGCTGCTGGGGAGTGGTGTTCTTCCACTCACCCTCGAAAGCCTTGCGGGCGGCGGCGACGGCCAGGTCGATATCCTTCTCAGTACCCTCGCAGATGGAGGTGATGGTCTCCTCGGTGGAGGGGTTGATGACCTCGAACTTCTTCTTGTCGACACCCTCAACCCACTTGCCGTCGATGAAGAGGCCGATGGGCTGCTGGTAGGTACCAGTGATGGGGGTGGAGAGCTCGACGGCGAGAGGAGCCATTGTGACTGATGTGTATAGAAAAGAAGAGGGTATTGGGTATCTTGGAGAGGAGTCGAGGTGTTTGTAGGAGAGAGGATGAGAGAGGATGATCTGGAATGAAGAAAACAGAATTATCGACGACGAGGACGGGAGTATTTATCTTTGAGCTTGACGCGGGGTTTTCGGTGCTTGATGGGAGTTTGGGATGGGGGAGGCAGAGCGAGGAGGGGGGTGCGGGTGTAGTGCGTAGTGTGGCATCCGCAAAAGAGAGGGGGTGCAAGATTTTGGCCACATAGTGACGCCAACCTTTCCCCGCAACAGCCTCGCCTCTCTCGAGGTTCCTCGGCGTGACAGGGGTTCTTTGCTAAGCTAAGCTAAAGCTACGGGGTACTACCTACTGTACGGAGTACCGGCCTCTTTGCGGCGAGCGGCGGCGTCGAGAGCGGTACCCGTTCGCCCCCCGTGGAGCGGCCGGAGGACCTTTGCGGAGTACAGTAGTGGCGGTGGTGGGCTGCGAGCTGCGGGTTGCACAGGCTGGCTGGCTGGTTGCTGTAGTGGTCAGTCGGGATACAGTAAGAGGAGAATTACGTTGCGCCTCCGAGTCGGTACAGGAGGTTTAGTCAACTTGAGCACACCAAGAGCGGCTCAAGGGCATTCTTTTTTTCTTGTGTCTACTGTATCTCCCCTCCGCCGGAACCTCCACCGGAACCCCAGCTTCCCAGTATCTCAGACATGAGCCGCAGATGCGCTTTAGGTGAGCAAGGGTACCATGTCGTGGGTGTGTCTACCATGGTAAACTCAAACTCGGGCAGTGTAGATTGATGACTTGTTCCATGCCATTCACGCCTTGTATTGCCCAACACATGCCGGCCTCTGTTGCATTGATGGACTCCTGGATATTCTTCCTGTCTGCCTGTCTTGGATATCGCTGCGCGTCTCCTGCTTTTCTTCATCTCCCTCTCCCCCGCCAAAGTGGATGACAGCAAGGAACGGCTCCGCGAATCACAAGAGCCGACCCTTGACACAACCAGGCATGCCGCCACCGAGGTCCATCAAGCTTCCCCGCAACCGGTGGCCAATCAAGCCGGGGCCGCCGGGGCCAGGAGACGGAGGAAGATGGGGGACCCGCACCGAGCAATACCAGCCCTCGACCCGACTCTCTCGGACAGAGAAGAAAGAGAGGGAAAGTCGACAGCGGGTGTGTGCGTGTCATGTCAAAGCTCAGATCAAACCATGTGTCAGAAGTGAGAGGATCTGGTGGAGTGTCTACAACTACTAAAATTAATGTACAGTACAGCAGATTCCTCTCTCCCGTTGCGCCCTGAATTGTAACTGCGCCCGACACTGACAAATCAGTGCATGCAGAGCCCGGAGCCGATCCAACCTACTAGGTACCTACCTACATGGATGTATGTCGACCAGGCGCCGTAGTTGAAACGAAGCCATGTTGGGGCATTGAATCCGCACATCAATGTCCAGATTTCCAGACATCCAGACATCCAGTACATAGACCTTGCAAGCATATGTGTTGTTGATGACAGCTAATGAGATGGATACTATCGCCATCAACCCATCTGACCCTACCCTGTCCTGAGCCGCACTGCAACCGCAGCATTCTGCTCGGACTGAAGGCGATTAGAGCAAGACGTACGGTATCTGCATGTTCCTTCCATCCATATCCCTCATCTCCCCAAGCCCAGTCCAAGCCCATCTTTCCCCATCCCGCATGGCTCCCGCATGGCTACGCACCGCTTTGACTCCTGTAACCTGGGGCAGATCAGCCGACCATTGCCTAAAATGGCCGCAGCTTGAACCCTCCAGCGTAAAGCGATTCTATCCTTTGCCTCGTGTGTGTGCCCCCCCTCCCCCATCCCATCATCTACGGAACCGCGCGTTGTTGCACGCCCCCTTTGGAGCAAAGCCGCAACCGCCGGCGCGCGTGTAAGACGAGCAATTAACCTACTCTATGTACCGACCGACGATGTGGCATGTGGTTGTTGATCAAGGTCTGAAAGTTGCGCTCTGCCGTGGTCCTCTCCTTCTAGCGCCGTCCACCCCACCTTGACGTCGTGTTTTCCAAACCAGTCCGTCCATCGCTTGCTTGTTAGTCAGTGTGAGTGAACAGACCGTCATTCTACAACCACACGCACCGAGATGCACCGTCAAACAGTGGTCCTCTTCGCGTGTTCCTGACCCGAACAAGACATTCTTCCGTCTTTTTCTAGAGCACCCCACTGAAAAATTCATCATCCACTCGCTGTAAAACAAAGCGATTCAACAAAAAAATATCCATATCTCCCTCTGGTTGCTGGGGGACGAAATGGGGGCTCCTCTCTCTCCCTCGGCGTAAAGGGGAGCGAGCGAGCATTAACCCCGCACCGCCAGAGGGAAAAAAAAAAAAAATTGGGTAGGGGGCCCTGATGATGAGCGACAAGCCAAGCGCCTTTTGCCATGCCATGACTGGCTAGATTCGACCAGTCTCCAAATTCCTGGGGTTCCAAAAGACCAAAAGAGCCGTTCATCCTAGCCCTCCCTTGTCCGTGAAAAAACTCCTAATCCTGTCTAGTCCGAGTTCTGGGACGGTTTCTGCAGGCCCCCGTGACTTTCCGCCCAGCTTCCTCTAGGCCGACAGGGTCTCGTGTGTCTCTCTCACAGAACGAGTGTGAGAGTGTGTGAGTGAAGCTTGTTCGCGGACCCGCAGACTCGCTGTGGGCGATTGCGGCTCCGCTGCGTCTCCGTCTCCGTCTCGCCGGGCAGGCCCCACTCGGTACGTACCTGCCTGCCTCTGTCCCCCCCCCGCTCCCCAGCGCTTCCACCACCACAAACAACATCCAGTCAATCAACGACTGGCCTCCCACGTCCATCGCGGCTCAATCTGGTCCATGCTTCCTCCGGATTTCATCGTCCTTGGTCAATGAGTCGAGGCTTAGCGGCTCCTCCCCAGGATCCATCTCGTTTCAATCAACACCAACGGCCGGGACATCTCCAACAAACATGGGATCCCCCTTCTTCGAGAGCCGCAAACACACAAGACAAGACACATCAACGTACATCCGCCTGCTCCGCATCAAGTCAGTGGCTGAACGGTGATATGGAAGTTTGTTGTAGAGCCGCAATTTGTTGAGATTGGAGACCTACATACAGTCCTCTTTCAGCCCCAATCTGACTGAGAACTAACCCTTAAACATACATGCCATACCATACCCATCCATCCATCTCCATCTCCAGCAGCAGCATCTACGGGTCCGCGACTCCATGCTTCTACCCCGCCAGATCACTCTCATCCGTACGTTCTGCGCACGCCTCGATTGCATAACCCCACATCCGGGGGCCGCAGTCTTTCTCCTCATCCCCGACATCAGGGGACTGTCCGTCGGGTCAGGGACCAACCAACGTGGGCGTGAGGATAGGCACGCCCACGTACCGGCCCAGATAGGCAGATCTGACCCCAGACTTCCGTTGCTACGAGCGTCACGACAGACACGACCGACACGACACGTTGGCTGGCTCGCTCGCTCGTTGCGGCTGCCACATGGACTGACCAGACCACTCGAGGCCCCGTGTCCATCGCTCGTCCGCACCGGTCCATCCGTGGCTTAGTGGCCCCTGGTCAAAATGCCTCTCGAAATGGACTGATGTTCTGGCTGCTTGCCCTTCCCGAATCGTGACGGCAATCTTCGGAACTTACGATGGCCCCCTTATCCCCCAGATTCTCACCCCAGACCCTCAGCCCTTAACCCAGGGCACGGCCATCCCCGGAATCTCGCCCCAGACTTGCTCCCCAGACTTTCTTTCATCCTCCCCAGACTCTCAGACCATCAGACCCCAGGATTGAGCTCAGACTCTGCGTGTTTTCTGGCGTGGTTGCCGCCGAGAAACTGCTACTACTCTGAATCTTGCTCGTAGAGATTTAGATCTGCGAGAGAGAGAGATTCAGATCTGTAACGTTTTCTCTCTATGGAGCCAAATTCCTGACTTGTTTGTCTTCTTTGCTATCTCTAGCCCTCCATGGATCCTACGAGCCCGTCAAGTATGCTCCCCAAGATGACCAGCTCGGACCCCTTGAAAATAGCCCGACGCTACCAAGGACAAACACAACATGCCAGGTTTTTAGTGAAGCCTGGCAAATATTTGGAGAGCTTGAAGCCCAGGGTTGTGCATCTTTCTATGCGACATCAGTCATCGGGAGGCTGCCGAACAGCAAGCACCCCGTAGGTATTACTGGCTCACCCGGGTACTAACAGCGATCCCCCAATAAGAAACAGAAAATCACCATGTGTAATCTTTTAATTGTTTTCTA
Organism: Fusarium duplospermum; assembly: GCA_003946985.1. Taxonomy (NCBI): domain Eukaryota; kingdom Fungi; phylum Ascomycota; class Sordariomycetes; order Hypocreales; family Nectriaceae; genus Fusarium; species Fusarium duplospermum. The sequence goes on from NKCI01000045.1 coordinate 207,234, forward strand.
TTTAATTCTTTTGATTCGCTATGCTGCCCTTGGTCGACCAATGACGTTACAGACAGTATCTGCGAATGGCTGTTGAGCTACCAGTGATGAGGCACTGTCATGTCAGTGCAGCACAAATATGCTCAGCCAGTGGATCATGCTGGCTGTTGCCTCAAGTACACTTTCAAGTTCCCGTGCACTTTCATTTTCAACCCACAACAATCATTCTTCCATTATCATCGCATCGCATCGCATATCGCCCTCGCGCACGCACGCGCGACCCGGACTCCTCGTCATGGCCGTTCTACCTGGAGTATCCCATGTATCGGTGAACGTCAGGGTCGCCGGAGAGATTGCCACAGAGTATGAAGTCCCTAGCGATCAGACACCCATCGTTGGTGCAGACCAAGAGCTTTCTGGCCCTGTTACCCACTGCTACATCGAGGCAAAGACCGGCGCAGAGTTCAAGATTGAATTGACAGTGAATTCTGTTTTCCGTTTCCCACGCCTCAACAATGCAGTCTCTATTTCTGTCTACATTGACGGCACTTATCTGTCGGGCGTTTACGTGCAAGACAACACTCTAGTCGGACGATCATCTCGCACCGTGGTAGTCTCGGATGCATTTTGCCGCGCCGAGGAAGAGGGCGAGCTGCCTTGTTTCAAGAAGTTTGTCTTTTCTTCCATCACCACAAGTATGATGCCCTCTACATCTATATGGGGTAAGAAGTCATACGCTAACGCGAGATACCAGCCGAGACCGAATCCAGTGAAGACTTGGCGAGCGAAATGGAACGTGCCAAAGGTCTGGGGGTCATCAAGGTCGTTGTGGTGGCCGCATTGACTGGTCAGCGACTCCCTCGGGTCCAAGTGGACGGCATCCAAAGCCAAGATCGAGAACTCCCGGAAAAGGCACTGAAGGGCAAAGAATTGAGCCATCAGGGGTCGTATGTTTCCAACACCCGAAACGACATCGCTTGATTCACTACTAAGAGATTTAACTACAGCCTAGCAGTCAGCACCGCACCGCCCGTTCTAGAATGCACCATGCTTCACAATCAGAATATGCTTGGAACCATATTTTTCCATTATCGATCTCGTGGTATGCTGATGAATTTACCTGGCAATCACGAGGGGGGTGACTGATGTGAGAAACAGAAGCCCTTCAGCGAGAAATGATTATCCCACGATCTCCATCAGCAGAAACACAGCCTCTAGCCATATCGTCTCCAGTTGATGCTAACCTCTCGAACCTCTCCGAGGACGAGATTCGACGTCTAGCTAGGGAAAGGCTGCGTGACCTTCAAGTAAGCCACTACTCACACCACGAGCTGCCCCCATACCACAGGATCCGACCGACACGGTGTATTCATATCATGTGACTAACCGGGACGCCAGGTCAAGAATGAGTCCGGAGGGGTCAAGAGAGAGGCTGAATCTGTGCCACGAGCGGTCCGGCCTCTCAAGGTGGTCAAACTGGATGATGGGAGAGAGGCCTTTGACCTCACCGAGGATGATTGAGGCAAAACATGAGGTTTTGGGTCATTTTATCTATGTGTTTCGGCAATGGCGTATGGAATATGGATTACATGTTTGACTCGAACAGTCGAAATATGTCATGGGGTGGGAACATGGTGTTTTGAGGAAAAGGAGTCGACGGCGTATCGGCAGTCAACCACATGATGGACACATCAAAGCATCTCACTTTGTACGGCGAACTTCAGAACCAACAAGTGAATATTTCTTTTTATTCTTGAGTGGCGTTTACTGTGACAGTATAAACGTAGTCAAGGTTCTGTTCTCTACTTGCAATGAGATGTTATTAGTATCTGGCTCTGACCGCGTCTCGTGGTATTCGAGGTGAGTCAAACGATCGGGGTAACCATTGACTGCCTGGTTTCAACTGACATTAAAGCCCGTGAGGGTGAGGAATAGGAGATGGTATAGGGGGGTGGGGGGTATGTTCAGCGTAGATGTGTAGGCTATTTAAGCCATTCGATCATTCTATGAGCGTCGTTAGCATTGTTTGTATCACATCTGATAGCTGATATAAGGCTGGTTGGGTTTGTTGGCCGGCGACTACGTTCCATTGCCAGCCTTAGCTGACACAAACACCGATTATACCGTCCAACATCCAGCCCTGCTTACATACTTCTGGTACCATGGCATCGCATCCCATTTCTTCTTTTCGTGATCCACCAGTGCCTCACGAAACGCCTTGGTAAGCTCCTGCTCCTGAGTTTTCGCATTGCTGGTAAGGCTGGAGCGGCGCCTCAAAGTCCGACGTGGTGTTATGGTCTTGAAAGAACAGCAACGCCCTGCGCAGCATCTTGCTTGTGGTCTACATGATGCGAGGACGAGGCGGGTGTGTCTGAATGCTCCGAACATGGTTGTGTCTAGGTTAGGCGGGGACGTTATTAGCAGGGATTCTTTGAGCTCAATGATGGGTGAAGACACATTTTAAAGGATTTAAAATCAAGGTTATTACTGGGCTCTTGCTCTATGACTGCATGTTTTATGAAAATTTCAATTGGCACATGATGACTATGACAAGTTGATCTCGATGCAGGAGGAAACTCTCACCTCAAGAGTACAATACGCGGGTATGACAACTAACAAAACACCAGAGTATCAAGAGGGTTACCTACCTCCACATAAAAACAATAAGCCCACTAATAAAAAGCACTATTAAATAGTACAACCATTCAAAGCATCTTGATTGTTCTTATTATATTTTATTAATCTATCCTTAACAGGGAGAATACTCACAGGTCCCTCCTCGGCAATGTCCTTGGCCTGAGTTCAGGTTAAAGTTGGCCCTCCCGCTTGCGACCACAGCTATACGTACCTTTGGCTCGAACAGGGGTCGCGCTCCACGCAGGTACCTGCAGCGATTGGTGCAAGTAGCTCCGGGGCTCCCTGCCAAGCCCGCCCAGCGTGAACCTCCTCCGTCTCCTTTCACCGAAACCCTCATGACGTTGCATCTCGCTCAACTCCTCAGCAGCTCCTGCTATCGCATCCATCTAATCGATCATCTCGCGTCTCCCACGCCGTCGCCTCGATCCCGACAATGCCCTCGTGCGGAAATGCTGCACCTGCCTCCGCATAGCCGCCGTCTCCAACTACGCGCTCATCGCTGAGCGGGCTGTCCTCTCCTCTCTCGCAATGGCGCCAGACGGGCCGAGCAACATCCGCGTCTTCATCCGCTGGCACGACCAGACTGTCTTCGCCGGCGAGGAAGTCAAATGTACCATCACCTTTAAGAATGTCGCGCCAGGTCCGGGTCAGCCCAAGCAGCCGCCGCCGCAGTCGGAACGGAGTCGACTGGCCTCTCCTTTGCATGGGAGGCCCAAGTCCAACCATGGCTTGACCCCGCCGCCGTCGGCATCCTCGGGCAGAGGCCATCGTCGCTCTGCTTTATCTTTGAGTGTGCCATCGTCACAGACTCATAGTCGGTCGGGCTCGGTACAATGGCCGTCGTCTGCGAGCACAACCGATCGCCAGCCGGGACACTCCCACAAGCGCTCCGTCTCCATTGTCTCGATTGGATCAACAAGTACTGTCGAGGACCATCTCCAACGAAATGAAATACCGACGCGACCTCAACGGCCTCATCGCGGTCACGGCCGTGCCTCTAGTTTACAGATTATCCCTCGGGCTCAGAGTCATCCCTCGCCTGGGCCTCAGTCTGGTAGGCAGCGTGTACTCTGGCACATGGCCATCAGCTAATTTTCGAACTACTAGCATCATTCTCTCCTCGCTTCTCTAGCTCACCTTTGTTCCATGCTTCATATCCCCCACCTGATCGATTTGGCCGAATGTCTAGACCACCTACAGCCCCTAATACACCAGCTCTTATCGGCCGAAGATCACCTAGGGCCTCTCCGAGACCATCACCGAACCCAGTACCAGAATTCCACTTCCCTGCAGCACCGTCGCCAACCGCGGAAGCACCACCAAGTCTATCAAGATCAACAAACGAGAGCATGCTCAGCCCTAGAAATGGTGCAACCGAGTTCAATGGTCTGGCTATGCGATCTAAAGATGGCGTTCCAACGATCAATGAACAGCCTGCTCCTGCTGCCCGAATCCTGGCGAGCAGCGGCATCTTGGGAGGAACACCAAGGAGTAGTGGGGAATTTTATTCCGTCAGCAACAACTCGTCGGAAACCCTCGTATCGGAATACGTGACACAACAGCCAGTACGGGGGCACGCGCGGCCTCTTCGAAGAAGTCTTGGTATGCCATCGCTGCAGTCAAGAGCACCAGAGTCGTTGATGATGGGATACGCCCAATTACAAGGCTCATTCACACTGGATGGATCGCTGGTCACCCTTAGCCCCTTTGACCAGGTGAAGAAGAAGGCCATTGTTGGTCAAGGAGGAGGTGTTGTTGGTCTCGAGTCCAAACGCGATGGTGGCCTCCTGGGAGGTTTTGGATGGAGTCGACTCAGCAGCTCCCTGGGCGACTTTTTGGGTGGCGGAGAGCTCAGCACCATCAAGGAAATGCGTGGAGTGGCCAACTCGAAATCAGTACCTCTCCTTACGACACCACAGTCGATTCTTTTTGTTGATTTGCAATTGGCAGCCGGAGAAAGCCGGGTATTTGAGTATTCATTCCGATTACCCAAGGGACTCCCTCCAACTCACCGAGGAAAGGCAGTCAAGATTTCGTACAGCCTGGTTATTGGAACTCAGAGGGCTGGAGGATCCAAGGAACAACAGGTCAAATCTGTCGAGGTTCCTTTCCGAGTCCTTGGAAGCGTGAACAGTCACGGTGAGATCTTGGGGCACGACCTCATGAATCCCTACATCCTGCTTCGAGACCAAGCTCAGGTTAAGAGCCCATCGGGCACTGGCAAAGGAGCAAAGACGAACGGAGTACAAGGACGGCAATCTTCGTTGAACGACTTCCTCCTCTATGTGGACGACCTGGTGCACAGGCCTCGAGATGAAAGCGGTAGTATCCTTCTCTCACCAACAGGCGGAGGAAACTCGAGACGACCCTCAGCATTTGAGGATGCGGGCACTGCCCAAGAGGCAATTCATTTGGCGATTATGAGAAGCAACATGACGTCCGGGGGACAGCAGAGCCCCAACCGATTTGAGATCGCCCGCAACGGACAACGAGTTGGTGTGGTTATGCTTACAAGGCCGGCATACCGACTGGGAGAAGTTGTTACCATGGCGATTGATTTTACAGATGCCGATATCCCATGCTATGCGGTACATACTACGCTCGAGACTTCAGAGAAGGTAGACGCGTCTCTGGCGATACGATCTGAGTCGAGTATTCACCGAGTGACACGAAAGGTACACTCATCATCATCTGAGGCAACAATGTACTCACGACGCGTCACATTTAACCCGACAATTCCGATAACCGCCACTCCAGAGTTTGTGACAAGCGGAGTGAGTCTGGATTGGAAGATTCGCATCGAATTTGTGGTGCCATCGCAGGGGAATGATTCCCCCGACAGCAGCGAGCGATTGGCACCTCACCCATTGTTGGAACAGATCTCTCAGGATGAGAAGGGTGGCACAGTACTTGTGGCCGTGGAGAATCTGATATGTGAGAGTTTTGAAATTGCGGTACCCCTGCGCGTCTACGGCGCAGTTGGGACAGGACTCGAGCGGCTTGAACGAGATGAGGCTTCGGAAGAGGGTCTTGTAGTATGATGGAGTTGGATTGACGGGTAAAACTGGGCTTGTGCTGTTGGATATTAACCATACTTATGGGATGGATGTTGATTGGCTGTTTACACAGAAAGCGAGGGAGGGAAGGCTCCTGAGGATGGACATGCTGGGGATTAACAGAACATATACAACGGGGTATAGTCAGAATAAAGACCATTCTGGGTTTATGGAAGCACGAGCCATTCGCATGAGGATATGTGACTGAAGTATGAGAAGTGAACCGGAAATGTTTCATGCAACCACGGCCAAGCCAACACCGACAGAGTGGGCATGGACACAGACAGGGTCCTCAGACACGGATAAGAAAGCGTACGCGGCAGATGAGACAGCTGACAGTTGACAATGGGACGCGGCCTGAAGCTAATTGTCAAAGCCTTGAGAAAAAAAGGGGATTGGGATTGGGATTGGGACTGATCGGCTGGTTCAAGAGCCGGGGTTTTGGTGGGATCGGCTGGTCTGCCACCAACAGCCACCGCGCCGGGACCCTTGGATGAGGAGAGAGACAATCACGTTTAATAGGTACAATAGCGAGAGGCGTAAAATGGCTGAGATGCAAGGTATGACGATAACGAACCGACGGGCGGTGGGATAGACCTCATTTCGCAATGTGCCAGGGTTAAAGGTTGGCGACAAGGCATGGATTGGCGGATAATAGACAGCCTTTCTATTCAAGGAAAGGACGAGTTCTCCTCTGGCTCTGGCGTCGAGGCCTCGGGCAAAAATTGCTTCTTTGATTGACTTGGTGCGACGAACGAGGCTTTTGGACTGGGTGGGATGAAGTGGGTTGGTGGTTGTCTTTGTTGTTGGTGATATGAGATGATGAGCAAGTGCTCCGCCAACCGCGGCACGATGATGAGATTCTGCATAGGTAGTGTGGCTGTTGATTCGACAACGGCGAGGAGATATGTGAAAGGCGCTGCTGAGATTCTGCAGGCTGAACCTCGAAGCTGAGCCCTGAAACCCAGGAATATGTACATACCTCAGCTGTCAAAGTTGCTCCCCCTGTCGATGCCCATCAAGGGCCCCCCTTATCATGATCACCAACACGAAGACGTCTCTACCAATTCCCAACCCAAGGCGAGGACAAGGCAATCTTTCACCACCGTCCTTGCCGGAAGTGATTCGAGGTGACAGCCACTAACGGGAGCGCTAAAAGCCGGGATTCCAGCGCCAAGGGCAAGGGTTTGCTCTCAGGCCACTGGCCAAAGAGGGTGAAGCTGACCGAAGGGCGGGCAAGCCGCCAGGCGAGAAACGTCAGGCTCTGCTGGCCCATGCTTCCCGCTTGCAAGCCTCCCCGGCCAACGGACCCACCAAAACAAACCCCGGCCGGTGGTCGGGGCTCCTTTCCCTTGGGAAGGAAGGACAAGGTGACAAGGACCTTGGTGCCTCGGGGGAAGGAACCCAAGGTTTCGCGGATGGGCAAGAACCATCATTTCAACATTCCATCCAGCAGACCGGACTCAAACCTTCCCTTTCCTTTCTCTTCTCAACCCACCACCACCTGCGTTCACGTCTTTCGAACTGTCGTCACTCGCTTCAATTGTCGCTCATTTGATCACTTGTCAAAAGTCACTGTGCGCATGACTCTTTTCTTTTTTTTTCTTTCCCACTTCCAGCCCCTCTGTGTACAGTAGCTAACCGCGTTTCCACCCCCCACAGCCTTTAAGCTTTGCAGATTCGACCTCTCTTTTCACCTTCTTCTCCTCCCATCGGCCCGTGTAGGCCCGCAGCAGCTCCCCGACTTACACCGCCCGTCATCCACTTCTGCAAGCATCATCCTGTCCTGCTTTGTCTTCTCTTGGGGCAACCGGCTTGTTTCTGTCTGGCTAGTTTTGTTTCTCGGCCGATGCTAGAGAAAACACCTGCTCTTTACTCTACTCTTGTGTTGCCTAGATCTTCGCCTCTCAACTGACACCACTTTTCAATGGTTCTGTCTTGCTTCGTCTAACCTCTTGTCGACACTCTCGACAATACTCTCTTCTCCAGTATCTTCTCTCAAGTGTCAATGGCGGCGATATGGCGGCGACTCCCTCCCACGGCCGCTTCAAGTTCACTCCCTCCAACTCTCCCTTCCTAGCTCGCCCAACTCGGTCCTCCAGGTCACCCATGCGCGGTCGCACCACCGTAAATGACTCCTCCAAGCTCTCCTTGAAGCGCGTTATCGGCACAACTTGCTCCTCTCCCACGGGCTTCGATACACTGCCCTCCTCGTTCGCTTATATCGCCGGCGGCGCTGTCGTTGTGGTGGATGTTAATGGCGAGAATCACACCCAACGCTTTTACCGAGCTCGACCAACTGCTGTGCCCTTGTACTCAGTAGCAACATTTCAAAATACACCATCGACACCTACAGGAACTCCCAAGGCCAACGACAGCCGCGGCCGTGTTGCACCCAACTTTCGAAACTCGCCTCATACCTCTGACTGGAACGAATCTCCCGGCAGCAACACATGGACTAGTCGTGAACGAATCAAGGCTGCTACATGTCTCGCGTTGAGCCGAGACGGTAAATATTTGGCAGTTGGCGAGACTGGATACGCTCCTCGTGTCCTGATCTTTAGCTTGCACGATACTTCTTCGGATACTCCCCTCATCTCTATCAGTGAGCATGCTTTTGGCGTTACCGCTGTAGCATGGTCCTCAGACACCCAGTACTTGGCGTCCCTTGGTGCCGCCAACGATGGATTTATCTATGTTTGGAAGGTCGACCCTCGCACGGGTGCGGCCAGGCTCTTCAAACAGAACAGATGCACATCCTATGTCAAAGACATGGTCTGGATGGGCAACTGCCTCATTACGCTCGGAGTCCGCCACGTGAAGATGTGGAAGCCCGATGACGGGCCAGCCATTTCTCCTACGAAGCAGAAATTCTTGAATGACCAGCCACCGGCGTCTACTCCTCCCTCCCAGAGAACCCTGCCAGGGCGTAATATCTTGCTGGGGTCTCTTCTGGAAACTACTTTTACTTGCGCTGCCGTCGTCAAGGATTCCGGTCTCATCCTTTGCTCTGAAACGGGCGATGTATGCATTCTGGAGGACGATGACAGACAGATGAGGTTACAAAAAGTCCTTGGTCTGGACTTTTCTATTGCCTCGATTGCCATCCGAGGAAATCTCGCCTATATTGGAGGCAAAAACGGTCACTTTGCCGTGCTGGATGCTCAGGCTGTCTTGGACGGCAAGCCTGCATCAGCATGCATCCGCGAGACGACAATGCCCTCTACAGGGCACGTTGCCCTAGGATTTCTGGCAGACAAGCTCGTGACTATCGATTCACGGCATTGCATCGACATCTGGAATTATGATCATGTTCCAGGCAAGGATGCCCAAGCTGTGGCCAGCATCCCTATTCCTGGCCATGGACAACCAGTTACGGGCATCCAGGTGTTGCAGAAGCCGAATTATCTGGATGCAGCGTTCCTGACCTGGACAGTTGCAGGGAATGTTACTTTCTGGACACTGGAAGGCCAGGTCAAAGCCTGTGTTGACGTTCCAATTGAGATAACCGAGTCGGAGAATGACCTGGTGGGACCCATCAACCAGCTGACTTGCGCTCGCACGACGAGTGATGGCAAGCTGCTCGTCTCGGCAGACCGACTTGGTGTCTTGCGCGTCACTGACATTGCGACAAATGACTCCATACTCGACATTAAGGCTCATACGGCCGACTGCCGTTGCGTGAGCGTTTACGACACCGGCTCAAAGTTCCTCATGGCTTCTTGCGGTAGGGACCGCACCACCCAACTATTTCACCGGACAGCGGATGGGGCTATTGAGCACTTTCAAACACTTGAATTTGCCGCCAAGGTGGTTCAAGTTCTCATTCCGTCTGACGACAAAGTGTTGACTTGCTCCTTTGACCGGACGTTGCAAATATACGACATTATCACAAAAGAGGGCGATCCGGATGCTATCGCCGCCATTCCTTCTAGGGTTATTTCACTAAGAGCTTCTCCCAGTTCTATGGTCCTGGGCCCCGGCCAAAGGACCGTATTCGTTTCACTTTTGGATCGATCCATTTGCCAATACGACCTCAACACGGGCCGCAAGATTTCTTGTTTCAAGTGCACGGACGAGGGCAGGGGAGATTCTGCTGTTCTCGACTCGCTTTCCTTTGGCCAATGGCCACCCAAAGACCAGGATTTTCTATTAGGGACATCCAACACGGATAAGTCCATCAGGTTATACGACGCCCAAACGGGTAGTTTCTTGGACCGCGAATGGGGACACACGGAAGCAATCAACGGCGTTTGCTTGGTTGAGGATGACGATGGAGGACGCAAGGTAGTCAGTGTCGGTTCGGACGGGACTATGATGGTTTGGGTGCTGGATCTGAACGATCCGGTGCCGGGTTCGATGAGTAGGGATCCATCGCCGGCCAAGGATATCGTTTCTGGGCGGCCGCCACTCCGGAGAGTATTATCAAAAGCTGAGCTGGCCGAGTTTCAGCGCCCTTCAACAGCATCAGGTCGAAGGTCACCACCACGGACCCTCCAGCGACGAACTTCTCGATTCAATTTGGCTGCGAGTGTGGCAAGGACGCCGACAAACACCTTCCCAACAAGCCCTGGAAGCACAGCTGTGGAAGATACACCCTCACGACGACCTTCAGGAGACAACCGGGTCAGCCCTCCAGTTAGTCCCAGAGCAAAGGTCACTCGGCGACCATCACTACCAGCATTGGGAACAACTGCTCGCAAGAAGACATCGTCCTCCAACCTGCGGTCTGGTTTTGGATCATTGAATATGGCGACAGAACAGACATGCCGTCAGTTGCGGACATACAGAAAGAAGCTTGCTTCTTCGGAACCCATCAGTCAAGACAACCTGACCGAACTGGATCAGGAGTTGCGATTAACAGCAGCTGCGCTTGGTGATCGGGCCATTCGCAGCAAGGCGATGAACGAGACGGTCTTGAGTGGCTTGCTCGACCAATACTCGGAAAGGCTGGTAACATTATTAGATGAAAAGCTGCGCCTTAGCTACCAGCCCAGGGACCTAACAGAACGGAACCTGACAGAGAGGGACGGAGAGAGTCCTGATTCTGAAGGCCAGCCAAGCGCGGATGGGGATTCAAGTTCCCTCTCGCCATAGTATATTTTGGTCTCATGTATTATTACGGGACATTTTTGTTTGTTCATTTTCATTTCTTACGCGGGTCAAGGCGGTAACGGCGTTTATGGTTGATAGAATTGGGGGAAAGGGCGGCCAACGAACAAGGTTAAGCGTGGAGTACACTCCGCTTGCCGAGTTCCATCATGATACCACTGGGTCTGGAGTCTTGTTGATAACTGATAGCAAGCACTATTAGGATGCAATCTATCATTACAGCCGGGATCGGCGTTTATTGTTGACTGATTTCTATTGCTGATAATTGATGTTGTTGAAATGCAAATTGATACATCTGTAAGTGAGCGAGTCAGACAGACTTGCCATAATCGTGGAGTCCAAGTCCAAGCTCACGCTTGGCGCGGTTGGCAGTAACGAGTTGGTCGTCAGGGGTATCACGTGATTGACCAGGCCTTAGCGCAGATGGCGGCTCTGGACCTCAGCCCAATTTTTCCTCCCTGCATCTCATCGACTCTCTCCAAAACAGCTCATCCAACATTTCCGGCGAACTCAATCACGTGACATCAGGCCAGTCGATCGCGATCCCGAGGCAAAAAAATTACCACACGACAGTCGGACGGCCGAGCGCGTTTCGCAAGAGGAGGCTCCAGATAACCCCCAACCTGCATCTGCATCACACCAGATGAAAGGGCTCACGGTCGGCATTGACGGTTTTGGAGTCATTGACTAAGGTTGCCTCTGTACGTGTTTTGATAGCGTCCCGTCTCCCCCAGCCATGACGTAGCCGTGTTTTTCCTTTGTCGCGACGAGGCCTAACTGGACAACCCACCAACCATAGACCGTGACCGTGGCGCCGGTTCATCTTCTTGCGAGACGTGAAGGCCCCCTGGATAGCTGGCGAGGTGGACCGCGGGGCATGAATCAACCGGCCGCCTACACGCCCCTCGAGTCGCTGTTGCTATTCCAGTCGGTGGTGACCAATGGAGTCGACACTGGGGCCTTCGCGCGCATCTCGGAGTCTTTGATTAGCAACTCGCTCATCAAAGATGATCCTACATACGATACCACGCGACTGCAACCGGATGCGCTGCGCCAGTTATTCCTGCTGGTGATAAGGGAGGAGTTGAGGACCGAGGCGGAGCGCGGGGATGCGACAGCAGATGGATCACCAGGGTCTAGGAAGAGGAAGCTGGGGACGCCACCACTGCCGACGCTTAAGGAGGTCTACGAAAATGTCGAAAAGATACCCGCGCTTGTCGAAACCCTTTACGCGCGATACCGCGAGAGCATCGTCAAGCAGATTCGCGAGGACGAGCGGCGATTCGAGAATGTTCGCGGCGAGATTCAGCTGCTCGAGCGGACTGAGAGAGAGCGACGCGCAAGAGCTGCTAGTCAGAATGGAACACCGGTGCTCGCCTCGCGGGATGCGAAGCCTGTCCTCGCGCCCAACGGGCCAACCCCATCACCGACTCCAACCTCGAACTCGACGACGCCGGCAAATGTGCGGAGGGGACCTACACCGCATACGCCCGTGATCCCACCAAAGCCCCCGATTTCTCATGTTGCGCCGCCAACTGTTGCTCCGCCGAGTCATCTGCCCTCTGGAACGCCGCCAGTTCGACCTACGGCATCTCCAAAGCCTCCTAATGGGAGTGGTTCTGTTCTTCAACCTCCTGCTGGTGTCCCTCAAACTGGTCCACGACCACTGCAACCACCGCAAGCGCACCCTCCAAAGCAGCCGCTTACCCCACGACCCGAGGTCGGAATCAAGCCGAAGGAAGCCAATGCAACGCCTCAGACTGTGACGCCGGTAGCGGCTCCCCTCAAGTGGGAGAAGCCATATCAGCCTCCTCAAGCGGCTCATACGACTCCACAACGACAGTACCAACCTCCGACACAAGGGCCAACAGTTCCTCCAGCGGTACAGCAGCAGCAGCAACAGCAGCAGCAACCACAGCAGCCACATCCTCAGCAGCAACCGCAGCAGCACGTACAGCATCCTCAACAGCAACAGCATTGGTACCCTCAGCAAACGGCTCAATTCTCTCCTCAAACTGCGGCTCAGCCTCGCCCTCAGACACCTCAACATGCTCAACACCAGCCTCGACCACAGGCAGCTGCTCAACACCCACCACAACCCCAGCAGGCCCAGCAAGCTCAACACCAACCACAGCAACTTGCCCAGCAACAGGCTCAGCAGGCTCAGCATGCGAAACCGCAGCATCAGCAACGACCAAATGCTCCCCAAACTCCCCAGCATCAACAACACCCGCAACCCTCTCTACCACAACATGCCACCCCCCAGCAGGCTCAACACCCCTCACCGGCACAACGTGCTCAGCAAGCTCTGCCGGCTCAACAGACTCAGCAGGCTCAGCAGCATACCCCTACCACTCGCCAAGCTCAGCCGCCACGACCACAGCAACACCAACAGCAGCAGCCGCCACGACCTGCTTCTCACAAACCGGTCCTTGTGCCTCCTCAGCATGCGGGACAACTGGCACCTCCTTTGCAGCCAGCGCCTCCACGACAAAGTGGCGAAACCAATGTTCAAGCTCCTCTAGCTCCTCAAGCTCGACCAGCGTCGACGACGCCTGTGCCGCACCCAAGCCGCCCTATTCAACCACCACAAGGACAAGCACAGCAAGTTCCTCGTCAAATTGCTTCAGCCTCGCCGACTCCTTCTGCAGGAAGTACTGGCCCTATTGCTCCACCACAACAAAGATGGCCACCAGGATATGTGCCTCAACAGGCACAGCACCCTTCGCCGTCTGGTTCTCCCGCCCCCTTGGCATCGAAAGCGGATAACAAGGCTTACACTTCTCCTTATGTTGCTCAACCCCCACGACCTGCGATTCCTGAACATATTATCCGCCAAGCCGTCAACACACCTGTCAAGCGGCTTGGAACACCTTCTACACCACATACTCCCATTTCAGCCACGCCAACACATCTCACACATGGTTTTGGAACTAGATGGGCCTCACAATCGACACCTTCCACCCCTCGTCCCCTTAGTGGGGAACCTCAAAGTCCTGCGTTTGAGCCGGTTAGCCCTCCCCAAAAGCCAGCAGCCTTGCCCAGCTCTGCTGGCTCAACACCGAGACCTAAGCGACAAGCGCCCAAGTCGGTACCGAAGACGGAGCCCAATGTTCCCAAGTCTGTTCGAGGACGATCGGCTCGAGCGGCGCCCAAGAGCCGCGGGATTAGTGCTACTCCATCTTTGACTCGATCCAGACGTAGCCAGTCTGTCATGTCTCATACGGATGATCACACAACGCAACCCTCTGAATCGGCACCCAAGATTAAGGATGAGGATGCGACGCCCCGGCCCACAGAGGATACCGGTGATACCACGGCGGATGAGAGTGTTCCCGGTCGACCCCTGATTGTAACACCGAGCAGTGTGTCCTCGCGGCTACAGAAGCGGAAGCGACAGGATACGCCTTCGGATCCCCCGCCGACGACGACGCAAGTTCTGTGGACTCGTGGTTTCACCAAGGTTTCCTCGTCGGCTCTGGACCAGATCTCCAGCCACCGTGATGCCAACATGTTTGCAACCGCTCTTCGGGAGAAGGATGCGCCCAACTACCACCAGATTGTACTGCAGCCACAGGATATAACGTCTATCCGCTCTGCTATCAAGCATGGTAATAAAGCAGCCGTTCAAGCTGCTGCGGGTCTACCAGGTGGTGACCCTGGTACAGCGCACGTGTGGTTGCCGCTCTCTGATGAACTCGTCCCTCCAAAGGGCATCATCAATAGCGCCCAGCTTGAACGCGAGCTTGTCCACATGTTCTGCAATGCCATAATGTATAACCCCGATCCCGATCGTGGCCCTGGACCAGCGTTTATGAAACGGTCTCAGGATGAGGAGGAAGAGGTAGTAGGCTATCGCCTCGACGAGAACGGCGTGGTGAAGAACACCCGCAGCATGTTTGTCGAGGTCGAGAAACTCCTAGGCGAGCTACGGAGCGCGGAAAAGGAGCGCAGCGCGCCACCGCCTTCTGCCAACCGTCCTGCAAGTGTCGCCACACCCGCCGAGGAGACGGGCGATGATGATGACGAGCCAGGCGAACGCGAGACGGGGACGGTTAAGAGACGCCGAATTGGAACCAGGGGATGAGTGAACGTTCACCGCTTCGAGGTCACAATGACTTTGGATGTTGGCTTTGTGCGCTGCAGAATGAAGCGCAGCTTGTACTTTTTTGATTGTGTACAGCGTCTAGAATACTGAGCTAGCTCCTTGTTAATTACCCACCACTCAAGCATCCCATCGACTGATGCGTGTATGCTATGCAACAATTACTATTCCCTTCAAACGCGCCTTTGCTGTCTGTCTATTTATGTTGTGTCTGAAGTCTCCGGAAACTCCCAACGCCGTCATTACTCAGGTCTTTGTAAGATGCCATTGCGTCTTTGAGCTCGTTCAAGTATTTATAAACAAAAGAGTCAAGATAAAAGGTCTCATTCAAGCTTTGGGGCGCCTTGGGATGTGCTCGACCGATTACTATGTAGGCCCTTTTTGGAGCCGGCGCCATCCTCAGCGGGTTGCTTGCGAGGCCAGTCGGGGCAAATGTCGATGTTATCCCTGGGGAACCACCATTCCAGGAAGAGAAAGAAGAGGTAGTCGACGACACAACACAAGCAGAATAGCTTGCCGGCCCATATACCGCAGCCGTAGTAGCGTTTAAGACGATCGATAAGAGCAAAATTGCGAATTCGACTGCCGTAACCAGATGTGTCAATGCCGTAGAACTCATCCTCTGGGATTGTACCCGAGATACCATCGTAGACGCGCTCGGTGCGGAGGGCAACGTTTTGCCACGAGTACATCTTTTTGACCTGGTCATGGAACTTTTCCGTGCGAATCTTACCAGCGCGGATGGCGGTGATGGCCTTTCCGGTAGCAAGCACGATGTCGTCCTCTTCTGGCTTGGCAAATGTTGTCATATGTGATGGAAGGACCTCGGGGATACCACCAACTTGGGTACATACAACGTACAGTCCACAGCTGGCTGCTTCGACAATGACGGTACCAAAGGCCTCGGTGAGAGATGGATGGAGATAGATATGACCACGGACCATGACGTCGCGGACCTCCTCATGGCGGATGGGGCCGAGCATCTCGACGCGGTCTTGGAGGACGTTTGTCTCAATCATCTGTTCAAGATCAATGGCCTTGGGACCGGAACCGGCAATGATGAAGCGCGTGTTGGGATGATTCTCGAGCACTCGAGGAATAGAAGCGATGAGGAGGTCGGTTCCCTTATTGTAGAAAAGACGTGATATGACGACAATTGTGATAATGTCACGGGGCCCTATGCGTTGGGGAGGAGGGTAGACTGGGGCTTCGGAGCCAAAGGTTGTGCTCTGGGGTGAGGGAGAAGCTGGAGTGTCCTTGGGACGGAAGTTTTCTGCAACAACGGCGTTGGGTATGACTGAGACCATCAGTGGGTCGAGAGATGCACGAAGCACCGTGTTTTCCTTGCTGTGAAGGCGTTAGAAGAGGTTTGGGGTGACATTGCTTTCGGGTCTCACCATGTATGGCTCACGCAGATACTATGATCAACATCACTCAGTGTAAACTTGAGTAGCTTGTTGGTGAGAATGGTTCCAGCATCGGCAAAGCCAAATAGCGAGTGATCGGTAAAGGCAGTGCGCAAGCCCATTGTGCGGGCGTGAAGGATGGCCTCGTGGCAAAGACTGCTGAGACTGCCAAGGCCATGAACAATCTCGATGCGCTCGCGAATGCAAATGTTTCTGAAGATGGGAAAGAAGGAAAAGACGGTGGGAAAGGTGGCGTGGCGATAGATTTCGAGGAAGGGCACGTGGTAGACCTTGACGCCGTTGGTGAGGTAGCGAACGCCCTTGCGGTCATCGTAGGCATGAGTGATGACGATGACCTTGTGTCCACGGTCGACGAGCTTTGTGGCGAGCTGGTAGATGTGCGACTCGATGCCTCCAGGCTGGGGGAAGAAGAAGTCGCTAACCATAGCGATGTTGTATGTGCGGCGTGTCATGACGGCGTCGGTTAGGGGGGTTCCAGCAGAGCTGGGCCCCTGAAGATGTCTGAATGAGTCCTTGCTCAGAACTTTCTGAGATGATTCAGATGATAAGACTCAATTGATGGTGTTTTGCTGTGCTGTCGTGATCATGGACTCATCTCATGCTTGTCTGCTTCTCTCATTCCACGTGTAAGACATGGCGATGCTGCAGGGGTGGTGTTTCCTGAGTGCCAAGCCGGACCGCGTAGAAATTTAGCGGTCAGAAGTGGCAGAATCGCGATAAGATGCTTGATCCACCCAAAATTTTGGGAAGGAACAAGTCCCAGGCCCCTCCACTCCACCACCAACGATTCTGGATACAGATTTCTATGGTCTTGGAGAGGAATTGGCCTAGAAATCATGTATGCCAGATATGTTCCTCCGTCCAAGGGCGGAAGCTCTTCCAATGCAGCATCAGCACCTGCTGCGCCGCCGAAACCTTCCACCACGAGCGACGGCTTCAACTACTCGCGATACGTTCCTGGCGCAAAGCCTGCGCCTGCGCCAAAACCCGTCGAGGTGCCACAAGTCCAATACTTTGACGACGAGCCGACACCGCAGAAACCGAAGCGGAAATGGGAGTCTACAGAGGAGACTCAGAGCTCTCCGCAGCCTGACAGCAAAAAGTCCAAGACAGAAGTAGAGACAGCGAAGAAGGACGACGAAGAAGCGCCCAAGAAGAAGAAGAAGGTTAGAAGAGGCAAGAGAAGGACTGGAGGTGCCAAGGACGACGATGAGGAGCCAGAAGCCCCCAAAGAGAAGCCTGAACCACAAGAGGCTGAGAAGGAGACACCTAAGGAGATAAGTGAGGTCCAAGAGGAGAGTCAGACACTCGAGGAGGATTCTGAAAAGGACAAGAAGGAGAGGAAGAAGAAGGAAAAGAAGCAAGAGCCGGAACAAGTTGACGAGGTGACGTCTGAAGTGAACGACGACAACGAAGATGTGTCCATGGTCGATGCCACAGGACCTGAGGCGGCCGAGGAGGTTCCCGAACCAGTCGAGGCTGTGAAGGCAACTGAAGAAAAGAAGGAGAAGAAGAGGGAGAAGAAGAAGAAGAAACACAAAGAACCTGAACCGACAGTGGGAGAAGCGGTTGAGGAGGACACCAAGAGACACAAGGCGGTGCTCGAGCGTTTGGAAAAGTCATTGAAGTTTGCCAGCGAGACGGTACAGGATGTCGAGGAGGAATCAGATCAAGGAGAGCTCCATGGTCTCGAACCTCTACCTCAACCCGAACCCATCTCCATCACAACCTCTAAGCCCAGCTACGAGACTCTTCCACCTTGGCTGGCGGAGCCAATTCGTGTTTCGCAAGATACACGCACGCCCTTTGCAGATCTCGGCATCCTGCCCAAGGCATCTCGCGTGTTGGAGGAGAAGGGTTTCAAGGACGCTTTCGCCGTGCAGACAGCAGCGATCCCTCTGTTGCTCCCCACAAGCAAGCAACGGCCAGGCGATGTTCTTATCTCTGCAGCCACAGGTTCCGGAAAGACCCTGGCTTACGCGCTGCCTGTTGTGCGAGATATCAGCCAAGGTGCTGTGACAAGATTACGAGCTCTTGTGGTCCTCCCTACACGTGAACTGGTGAAGCAAGCCCAGGAAGCGTTTGAACTCTGCGCCAGAGCATTCGAAGGCGGAGACCGGAAGAGGGTTAGAGTGGGCATCTCGATCGGATCTCAGTCGCTCAAGCATGAGCAGGAGTCTTTGATGGATCGAGAGGTCCGGTATGACCCTGACACATACAAGAAGCTGCAAGAGGAGAGCGAGCGAAGGAAACAAAAAGCCGGTATCTCTGCTCTCGATGACCTCGACGATGACGAAGCCGATCCTCGGCTGAGCAGCATGGATGGCTACGTCGTGGAC
The DNA here is from genome assembly GCA_003946985.1 of Fusarium duplospermum. Lineage (NCBI taxonomy): Eukaryota > Fungi > Ascomycota > Sordariomycetes > Hypocreales > Nectriaceae > Fusarium > Fusarium duplospermum. The sequence goes on from NKCI01000045.1 coordinate 225,889, forward strand.
TTTCCCTCAAAGGTGGACGTTCTCATATGCACCCCTGGACGATTGGTGGAGCACATGGAACAGACTCCTGGCCTCAGCCTCGACTATGTCCGATGGCTGGTTGTTGACGAAGCAGACAAGCTCCTTGCGCAAAGCTTCCAGGGTTGGCTGGACCTCGTCATGGACAAGTTCCGCGTCAGCAAGTTCAGCGCCCGAGACTTTCCAGACATGGACTTTTCGGGTGTTCGCAAGGTCATTCTTAGTGCCACTCTCACAAGGGATCTGAGTCTGCTTAACCAGCTGGGTCTGCGACGGCCGCGACTAATTGTACTGGAGAGTGACGGGGATGTTCAGATCGCAGAGCATTCTCTGCCTGTACTCCTGAAGGAGCATGCCATAAGAGTTCATGATACGAATCTCAAGCCGCTCTACTTGCTTGAGCTGCTTCGAAGCCAGGATATGCTCATGGCCAGTCCAAACAAGGATGAAGACGCTGCTAAGACAGATGAAGCTGAAGAGTCGGATACTAGCTCAAGCTCGGACTCTAGCTCGGATTCTGACTCTTCTGATTCTGACTCTGACGCAACCTCAGACACAAGCTCCGATTCTGACTCTGATTCGGATTCAGAATCTGAGTCCAAGTCGAAACGGTCATCAGGTCGCTCGCTCAAGTCTCATATTCCTGTTTCTCTCATTTTTACCAAGTCCAACGAGTCGGCGCTTCGTCTATCAAGACTTCTGGCTCTTCTGGACCCCTCACTGGCCTCACACATTGGCACCCTCACATCTACGACACCTACACACATCCGTCGCAAGACTCTGCGCTCTTTCATGACATCATCCTCCCCTATCCGACTCCTCATCGCTTCTGATCTCGTTGCCCGAGGTATCGATCTTCCCAATCTGGACCACGTCATCAACTACGACCTACCGCCGAGCGTTGCTGGTTATGTCCACCGAGTTGGTCGTACAGCTCGAGCTGGAAGATCCGGATGCGCGTGGACACTTGTGGGTGATGATGAGAGTGGTTGGTTCTGGGGCAAGATTGCCAAGGGTGCGGGAGTTAGGAGAGCTCAAAAGATGGAGAGAACGAGGATTGAAGAGATGGGCGAGGAGAAGGTGGAGGAGTATGGAGCTGCCCTGGAGAAGCTGGGTAAGGAGGCTGGCAGGTGATGTAGATATTAGAGATGGGCGCGCGTGGCGCATCTGGAGTTACATACCCAATCAAGTACTTGACTACATACAACAGTATCTAATGGTCTGCTATTTAGTTGACATGTCTTTATCCTTAGTCAGACCAGTTGTTGTGCTCTGGGAGACTTGATGGTATGACTCTTGAACCAGAGCCATTCTCAGTTAGACTTCCATATCCCTGGGCCCCCTTTCCCTTGTTGGACCGTTCTGAGGGTGTCTCTTCCTCCTCGACGATAGATCTCTCTGGCCCCGGCAATAGAGAGCGTCTGCTCTCATGGTGATCTTCTGTCTGGCCTCGATGATACTTGCCCCAGGAATTCCACGAGCCCATGCCATCCTTGACAAGGACGAGACAGATTATCTGATCTTACTGTTAGCCACATGTCTGCCGATTTGTGATGTTACTCACCTGTATAAGACCGACCACTATCACAACAATTAAATCGACGCCTGAAGTCTTTTGAAGTGCTCCTCTCCATGCCCCTTTACAAGCGGCATCCCGCTCATACCTCTCAGCGCATTTGGTCGCTTCCTCTGGGGGAAACGGATAGGCCTGATGTCGAACTGTGTTGAAACCACAGCAGTCGTACGCGTCTTGAATACCCTGTATTCCACGAGCGTCTTTGGCGCGAAACATGTGTCTCCACTGTGTTTCAAGCATGCAATCCAAGGTAGAGGAGGGCAGGATTGTTTCGAAGAGGATTGTCGCGAGGATGGTTGTTGCGAGGCCTTGAAGGACCTGTATGATCAAGGGGGCGAGCTTGGCGATGCGGTTGGAGGAGGAAGACGAGATCGGGCCGTGACGAGAGTAGAACATGTTGGTTAGAAAACCGGAGACGGGGAGGAGGATGGTGAGGATGGAGACGGCGGGCGAGATGGGAAGCGACAAAGATGAGGCGTGGACGTGGACGCCACTGGAGGGATAGTCAGTTGAAGCGTTTTAATGGAGAATGGAGATATTCACATGGCTAGTCCAAGCAGCACGAGGCTGAGCTGCGGGAGATGGTGAGTCCATTGATAGCTTTTTGGGGCTATTGTCGACTTACAAGGATGTATACAATGACTAGGTTGATCTTGATCATCTTGGGGCAACTTAAGTGGTGGCTATTGATAGAGATGAAAGAGGAGAGAAAAGAGAAGAAAAAGAAGGAATTTTGGGTCTTTTTGGTCTCGATTGAGAGGTCTTGTTGGTTGGGTTGAAAATGCAACTGTAGGCATTCGATGACGAGGATCCTTTCCCCGCAAGATGCGGGAGGCCGACCACGGGTACTGTAGAATGGGACGTGTCAGCGCGCACAGTGGGTGAATGTAAACAAACATGGCCATGTATCGATTGATTGACGTAGTGTAACGTATTTATATGGAAGCAAACATTTGATATACCAACTTGCCTGTTTGATGTACTTTTGTTTTTACATCTTGGCAGAAGGATGGCATACAACTTGAAAGTTTGCTGGCAAGCCTTCATGTGTAACAATCAGAGGCTCTCTCTTGATCTTAGATTACTATTATACAGTGTGATTGGGATGTTAACATGAATTTGCTATAGATAGGTAGGTACATAGGTAGCAATCCTTTCGTCGGAGTTGGCGCCTGATATCAAACCCCTAAAGGTAACACATGGCCGTCACGTATACTTTGGGCGAAAGATAATATATAAACGTATCTTCATATATCATAGCGTAGGTAGAACCATTCTAGTTGATTATTCAAACATAGGAAAATATCCTGAGTGAATGACAATCGGACATGAGTCGTAGTGCATACTGCTAAACAAAACACACTTTTTTCGTACACAGACCTTGCTCGAACAAGTTTCGAGAGGTCTAGTTATACAGTCATTTTTTCATCAGGAGGTTTCAGCAGCATATTGCTGAAGGTGAGGTCTCTTGATAAGGGTACATGGAAACGTATAAGAAACAAAGAAAAGGCTGCTTCTCAAAGGAGCGAGCATCAACAATAAGGAAATTGCGTGAGAGGAAATGAGTGACACGTAAACAGATTCAGAAAACGACACGAACAAGTTAGTAAAGGTTGTTGGCCGAGTAGCTCAAGTAAAACGACTCGGGAGCCAATGCAGTTTTGGCATCAAAGGTCTGGTAATCGTCCTCTACCGAAGTGGCAGAGCTGGTCCCAGCCTGGTACGGATCTGAGCAGTCAGACGAATCTGAAGGGACAAGGGCAGCCGGGGCTTCTTCATTTAGGAGACCCGTGCCATCGACGCCCCCAAAGATGTATTCATCTCCAATGTCGAGGAAGTCGAGGAAGCTCGCCTCCCCCGCCATGTTGGAAGTCTCTTCCGAGGACAGACCCGGGATGGGTATATGGCCCGCGAGACGGCGGGGGAGGTCTTGTAGCCTCTCCATAACGTCATCCTTGACTTGCGGCTCGTAGTGGATGAGGGCCTTCTCGACCTCCCTGGTTACGTGATCGCGAATGACAGGCTCGACTTGTTTCCACCACTCGCGGTATTCAGGGATGTTATCCCGGTTGATTCCTGGGGCTCTGGGTGTCGCTAGAGAAGCGTCATGGTCTGTGGTCTGGTTAGTATCTTGTGAGGTATGTCAAGGATTGCTCATGACTTACAAGGCGACGGGATGTTAGGGTCATCAGGGGCCATTTTGAACAAGATGCCATACCACTCCTTCCACTTTTCTTCTTGGGACTTTCGGGTTCTTGCCTTGAGCTTCTTGGCTTGCTCATCGTCATATCCATCTGCGAGATCTCGAGGGATCTTGCTCAGATCCTTGACGGGACACGGAGTGGTCTCTCGTTGATGCTTCTTGAGGTCCTCATCCTTCTTGAACCGGCGATAGCATCTGTTGCACTGGTGCTTGGGGAGGCTATGGGCACGCTCAAGATGCTCCCTGTATGAAATTAGAAAACCTGTCGGTGTGACTTTTGGGTTCACTCACTTTACCCGAGGCAGCTCTGTCCATCCCGGACCACAACACGTGCGCTTCGCTCCAAAGGTCTTGGGGTCATACTGGTGATAGGGGCATGCGAAGCGCGGCTTGGTGTCATCCTTTTCGATCTTTGCCCTCTTCTTATCCTTCTTCTTCCTGAAGCTGTCGTCATCCTCACTGTTGTCGCTCTCGTCCCTGCTGCCGTGGCGGCTGGACCTCTTCTGGCCAACAGCCGACGAGCGGGACGTGGACTTGATGGCCTGAACGGAACTCGACGAAGGGTGCGATCCAGGTTCAGGATCGCACCCTTCCTCGAGCGCGTCCAGCTTTCGTTTATAGCATCCCGAGATAGCAGCCATTAAACTGTCGACGATGATCTGCTTGCGGCGGGACAGCTCCTGGTTGATGCAGTGGTCTAGGTAGGCAGCCGACGGCTTCGTGTTGGCGGGCTCGGCGTCTGAGGAAGCGGCGGCTCGCCGTCCACCATCTGGCGACAGAGGCACGTTGAGAGGCTTTGCGCGCTCGTCTGCGAGGTGGGTGCGGCGTCCTTGAGGGGACGAGTTGACTTGGCCGCTGCTGGGACGTGTGAGTGTATACACAAGATGAGATGAGTTGAGGTACTCACGGGGAGGCAGGAGAACCTCGACGGTCCTGACCGCTCTCCTGGTCCTTCTTAGACCGGGACTTTCGTGATGTGCCAATAGGTTGGTTCTACATGGTTAGTGCTGGACAACTAGCATTGCAATGACGACTTACAGTATATGAATGAGATACAGTGTGTTCAGTTGATGAGCGAGATGGCTTGTTTCTGGTGACAAAGACTTTCTCTTCCGAAGCCTGAGGCATATCCGATCGCCGGCTGCCCAGACGACGGTCTATAGGTAAGAGTTTGTCTAGGGACGGCGGCTTGGACCTCAGGAAGCGGGGGAACAAGCGTTGAAACTTGGACTGGGTAGAGCTGTAGTGGAAGAAGGTATCTCGATGGTGACGGTTCGAGGAATATCGTGTGGCTTTGTCTCTCAACGAGGGCATTCTCGTGAGCTACGAGGTCGTTTCTGGTGCATGTTTTAGCTACCACCTTGCACTTTTTTTTGAGATGAGAACAATTGAGAAGATGAATTGAGTGAAGAGTAGAAAGTTGGCTAGAGTTTAAACATTGAGAATGATGAGACAAAAGAAGCTATATATAATACTCACTATGGCCCGACTTGCCCGCTTAACAATGTCAAGAGATGATGATAAAACCCGCAAATGCGTACTCCGCGATGACGGCTTCCATTATCGCCGACCCGGCGGGGAAGAGAGAAGGAAGAGGCACATCTGCGATGTCGAGGGGGGGGGGAGGGACGAGACAGATTGCACAGCCATATAAACACGCGCGTGTGTGAGTGGATGCGAAATGCGCGAGAGATAACTCTCCAAAAGTATGACTTACTTGTTCATGCAGCAAGATGTGACGAATCGACGCCATCCGATGAACGGATGATAAACAAGGCTATGCCTGTTTTGATCATTTCCAGGTCATCCGGCCTGCATTTTATAAGGCGGGATGGACTGCATACTGCGTTCGAACAAGGCGTCTGCATATACATGATGGTTCGCAAACTACTCCCATCGACCCATTCTCCGGTTTGCCCAAGGCGATCATCATCATCATGACCCCCGCGTGGTCTTGACGAATCATTTCGAGTCTGGTAGGGTAAGTCACACGGGAAGAGAAAACTGCAGTCAGCCGCTGCCAATTGGGTTTAGGATTCAGTTTTTTGTGATCAAGTTACACTTTTGAATGATACGAGCCAAGTTCTAGCTGCATTGCACCGGCAGTTGTCAATTTCAGCCATCGCTTAGTTGTACAAAGAGTCGAGGCTGTCAAGGCATGTATCACCTCAAGCCAGTGATCAATCCCACACGAACTGCCTCAATCCGTCCCAAACATGAACTGTGAGATTTACTGCTTCTTGCCATTCTTCTCCTGTCGCTTCCTGGCCACAATCCCATCCACCCTCTTGAACGAAGGGAACCCCTCAAAGAAGCAGTTTGACAGCCATAACCACCACTGGCCCGACAACCTCTCCACACCATGCCTCTGCAGCTTCCTGTCGAAAAAGTAACACTCGACCACGTGGATCCCGACCACCGGCCAGAAGATGGCGTTGACGAGCCAGCTGTAGAACGTAGGTCCTCCCGGGAACCCCGTCTCCAGCAGCCTCCAGACCTCGGTGTCAGGCTGGACCAAGGGGAGGGTGCCTGCGCAGAAGAAGTAGAAGAGTACAGATCCGGTAACCATGATTCCGAATCCCTCGGGGGGTCTGTAGCCTTCAATGACCACGTCGCTGAGGCCCAGCGCCTCGCGGGCCTCAACCGCCATCTCGATGATGCGGTCCTTGGCCTCCCCCCAGCCCTGAAGCGGCGGCGTGAACGGGATAAAGTGGTCCCTACCGTCCTTGGAGCGAATGGTCATGCCATTGAGGTCGACGTCCCGCATGGTAGGGGACGAAGCGGCGCCGGCGGATAGGTGAGCGTAGTGGCGTAGGTAGTGCGAGATCTCGCGCGTGTGGTCCTGGTTCATGTGTGACACGATGCGCTTCTTACGGGCATCATCAGCAGAGGCCATTTTGAGGGATGTTGTAGGGAACTTGGGGGCGGTGTTTGAGGGGGTGTTCAATGGGGATGCCTTGGGCTTTGGTGTTGAAGAATGTGGTTGGTGGGCCTTTGCTTGTGATTGTGAGCGCGACTTTGGCCGAGTGAGGTTGAAAGTGGAGCCCCTTGCATTTCATCTCGGAGCCGGGATCGGAGATGGATAAATTGATGATCGATTTTAATCCAAGATTAAGATCAGGTACCATACACTCAAGTATACAATTGGATGCCAATTGGGCTGGTTTTTCTTGTTGATTTGTGTGGCCGTAAGATGCAAGTAACATGATAGTTACACAGATATACCAACCGTCTTACAACCACAAAGACCAGCACGACACACTAATCTTGATCATAACTAACATTTATTCGGTTCTGATACCATCGTATGCAATTCGCTTGCAATCTAAAAGTTTCTAATTCATCATGACTCATTAACCTCGCTCGTTTCCTCAACACGTCCCTTTTCCGCATCCCATCTATTCACAGCAACCTGCGTGGTCGTTCTCGTCTTGACACGGATACCAATTCTCTCTCCCACCTGAGAAATCATGGAGAATCTCTGACCCCCTTGGATCTCTGTCTGTACGTTTCCTCGGATCTTGTCTCCTAGTCGTAGATTGGACTGTGTCTGCTTCTTGCCCCGTTTTTCGATTAAAATCCTGAACGAGCTCATCTGTCGTAACTTTGTTATCGATGTTTTTAGTTTGACTCTGAGAGTTTCGGTGGAATTTGTCTTTCCAGTCTCGGGTCGGTTGCTGGATATAGGTCGACTGCTTGATATGGGTCGGCTGGATGGGGGCCGACTTGAAAAGGCTCGACTTGACCGAGGGTGACTCGACTCTAGGCGACTCTCCCGCCATTCTCTATCGCTGGGCGAATCCACGCTCGTGAGCGAGGGCCAGATGTTGGGGAGGCATGCGACAATGACCAAAGAAGATACTTCGACATCCATCCAGATAATTCTGTCGCGATAGTCCCAAACCGGTTTCATCTTGGCTGCAAAGTCGACCATCTGCCATAGCCGGAAGCAAGAGACTGCCAGCGCAAACACTCCAAGTGCGAGCATGCCCGTCACTATCAACCTCGGTCCAATCCCCGTCGAAAGACGACGAATAGACAGAAGCACGCCAAGAAAAAGAGCGGCATTAAACGCAATATCGAAACCGGCTGCTACATGTGAGAGAATCTGCTGGTTGAAACACTGGCCGTTTTCTGAACTTTCGGTCCAACCATTCCATGGAAAGTTGATTGGTGAACATTGAAATATACGCAAGAAAATAAAAACGATTGTAAAGATGACGATAAACGCCATGGCCGTGTATGAGATGATTTGGTGTCGGTTGCGAGGGAAGATGCGGAGGCACACGAGGAGGACCACTACTCTCGATAGGCATAGACAGGCAAGTTCGAAGATTTCGGCGATGTAGACGATCTAATTACCATTAGCAGTTGAAAAGATTATGCATTCATCAATCACACGTACCTTGAGTCCGTCTGTGACGTTTTGCACAGCGGTATCCCAAGTGATCAAGTCGGCCGTCACGAACCAAGCTGGGATATTGTTAGCATAGACCACAACTACAAGAGTATCCATCATACCCAAGTGTACCAAAGTGGCAAAGACTGTGTAGAGAAGCTTGAAATACTGTTAGACTTGGTCCTCACTCTCTTGATATCCAATCTTACCCCACAAATCACCATAACATGGTCATCCAAAGAAAGTCTGCTGCAGGTCGCCCAGCTCGAAAAGACTCGTAGCCAAGGGCTTAACCAAGCTGGGATTTCTGCTGCGAGTAGAATGTAATGGTTGTTTCGCTTGGAATCGGGTTCAGTATCGCACATCTGGCCTCGGGCATGTGCGAATTCTGGTTGTTGTTAGATTCGAGGTACGAGATCGTTGCTGAATAGAAGCCATACTCAGTCGTTCTATACCAGAGCATTCGCGAGAAATGCAAGTATCGACTCCACGGTCTGGGTTGCCTTCATTGCAAAGAACAGTGGCATTTATCCCAGTTCCGCTGGACAAGTCGCCATACGACGACTCAAGACATTTTAACTATCACAGTCAGCAGGTAAAAATGACAAAGAGACAAAGCACTCACAGCACAGCTTGGTAGCCCGCCAGTTGACTCAAACCCATTGGCGCATACTCCAGCAATGAGCAACGGCGAGCAAATTGCCCAGGACGCGAGCTTCATACCCGTTGACTGGCATTGATGCAGATTACTAACAAGTAGTCACGACGACAAAATTCTCTTTTGCGCAAGAAGTAATCAACTCAAACTGGTAAATCTTTTTTTCGTGCCTGGACGCATCTATAAAACCCCCCCGGATCGACAATGGACAAAGGGGGGCCCTACACGTGTAGTGCAGGCATGGCATCTGCATGCAACTGTAACGAGAACTAACACTTAGCTCTGGGAGCTATAACTGCCATGGGAAACCCCTGTAGTCATCGGCATTGCAGAGGTTTAGCATTGAGGATCGTCTGAGGATCGCGGACGTGCTCTTTACACAGACCAGCCGAACGGGCAAGAATTCCATCATGCGGCTCAGAGTCTTAATGGCATGGATGATTAAATTGCTTCTCAGAATAGAGACTGTGGTAACATTTCATCTCGGTTGCCCCGGTCTGAGGACTGAGTCCATCAAAGATTCACGGCTTGACCGATGGACTTCCATCAGGTCCTTGGACACATTAAGATGCAACCCCCCTATCGCCGCATTGAGGGCGTCGCCCGGCTTATGCACAAGTCAGCAAACCAAAGAAACTTTGCGAGATGCACCCTCAAAGTCCTGTTCCCTCCCTCCTTGTGCGACGCATTGGTTGGCCACTAACCAGGGGATATGCAACCTCAACCAAAGCTGTAGCCACTCAGAGCTGGATTAAAGACTGTCTGTTGAAAGCTCTCTTGCACCAAAGAATTGAGCTCACACTGGAGAGCTTTGACCAGGCCCAAAACTGGGGCAGCGTCGTACGAGAGCAGTTGCATGCTTCAGGTGAAACCGCGGGCTCCTTTGGCGATGCAGCAGCAGCGCATGATCCAGCCCGTGAAAAATCTGTCCCCGCAAGTTGGAGGGTTGAACAGAGTTCAGACTGGGAATAGAGGCTTCTCGGGGCAGTTATATTAGAGCATGACAGCTTTGCCAGATGAACACCAAGCACACAGACAATTTGCCAGTGCTATAATTAGATGACAATGGTTGTTAGCTTCGATCACAGAAGCCTTCCAGAAGACTTCTCCTGGATCCCTTAGACCGCCACTTGCGAGTCAGAGTCAGCCTGGCTTCCCAGGGTCCATCCGGTGCCACATCATCCCGCGTTAGCTTTCCAGCTCGTCGACGCAAGAGGGGGGAAGACCTGAAACTTGTGGCGAGTGAACTTTGGTGGTCCCTTCAAGAACAGCGAGCTGCAGGTGTCACGTGGGGTACGAGGTTGAAGCTGTTAACGTTAGAGTGTGAAGAAGCTTTGTGATCGGATTCTTGTATCGCCAATTGAGGGTTCCGAGGCTATTGTATGAGAAACACGATCAGACTTGTGACCTCAACATGAGGCTCACTCGGTCTCAAGGGTCCGCCGGAAGCGCATGTGCCGAGGTTGGCGTCTCATCAGATGCTCGGTGAGCCATCGGCGAGAGGATTGAGGACCAAAGGAGCCGGCAATTGCTTACACAGCAAAGATGAGGTGCTTGACGTTTCCACACACTTAAATGCCCGTCTTTGGAAGTTGCCGTTTACAGCGGCTCGGCTCCAGTGGGTTCGGCTGTTGGTGGTTTGTAACGGCAACGTTGGAGTGGTCCCGGGTCGGCGATCCATCGGAGGTCCGAGCTGGTTCTTCGCTTGATGATGAATATCATTGAGAAGAAATTCACGATTGGGGAGTCAACTTTGCTGTATTAATTCGCAGAAAATTCATGAAGGATGGTGCTCTGGTTGCCTGTTGCTCATTGCCAATCACAGTTCTGTCTCAAACCCTTGGGCGGGAAACTTTGGAGTGCGACAACTGACAACCCAAAGTATCACCTTGCACTAACAAACACGCTGACTCATCACACCCCCACAGCTTCAACCCCCAGATTGCCCAACCCTTGGATCCTCCTCGATCGTATCTCCGCTCGGCGTTGACAACCTCAAATGGGGCAGAAAAACTTTTCTACGCAAGTTATCAGATCAGATTGATAAAGAAATCCCTTTTGACTTGCTGATGCCCCCCGGGTCGGCCCAGCGAGCGATTCTTCCTCCTTCGTAACTCCGAACCCGCAGCAAACCCGCCCCGGCATTGGGCAATCTTTTTTGGTTCGCTCTGATTGAGAGAGAGAGGAGGCCTCTAACCCATCGGCTCCGGCTCGCTCGAACCATGACTTCAGACCGAAGTGAGACCCCGGACGACTCGGACGGTGACCGAAAGCCTGGGTCCATCAACGGCTCCGGCCAGCCGCCCGCCCGGAAGCGGCAGCGAGTCCGACTGAGCTGTCTCGAGTGTCGTCGTCGCAAGCTCTCGTGCGACCGGGGCTTCCCGTGCGAGCGTTGCATCAAGAGCGGCACGCCCGACCGTTGCAGCTACGAGTCTCGCAATGGAGAGGTAGTCAATGCCTCCTCGGGCGTTCCCCCGCCCTTTGCCCAGCTCGACTCTCGCCGTTTCGTCGATCCAACTACCGGCCTGTCCCCGCGGGACCCAGAGTTCGTCCGCCAGGATCACGATCGGATCCGACGCCTCGAGCTCGAGATCGCTCAGCTCAAGAACCAGATATCCCGCACCGGCGTCTCCTTCGATGGCAGCACCGTCGCTGCCACAACCACCTCGCCCCAGACCCAAAAGGATGACGCCCATCCTGGGGAACCCGACCCCTCCGTCCGCGAAGTACATGAGTCTATCGAGGCCACCAACATGTCTGCCGATAAAGGGGAGCTTCGCTTCTTCCGTGGCCGGGGCTTCCGTACCCGTTACTTTGGTCCCCATAATGCCAGTATGGCCTTTGTCGAGTTGACAGGCCTCTGTCCTTTCATGAAGGAGACGGCAGATGAATGGCTTCGTCCAGTCATCCTCCATGACCGAAAGGACCGCAAGAGAAGACGCGAGGATCGTGAAAAGATCTTTGAGCAGTCGGATCCAGAGTTGGAGGCCCTGTTGCCGAGCAAGGAGGAGTCTGATGCCCTCATCGATGTCTACCTTGACCAGTTCGAGCAGGTTCATCGTATTGTTCACATCCCTACGTTTCGCAAAGAGTACGCCGAGTACTGGGAGCCTGGCTCCACCAAGCGCTATGCTGCCTTTACTGCCCTCATCCTCGCCATGATGGCCGTGGCAAGCTGTGTTCACACCCATGATAACCTCAAGTTCATTGGCATGATGTCCAATGCCCGTCACTGGGCAGAGCGATGGATCAAGGCCTGCGATGAGTGGTCGTCAAGGCAGAGTCAGAAGCATCGTCGCTTGATTCACTATCAAGTGGCCTGCCTCTTGTATCTGGGCAAGAGGGTCAACACCATCAAGAAGAAGCGCTTCTGGACTGGCTCTGGCGCCCTGATTCAGGACGGAATTGCGGTTGGACTCCATCGGGAGCCAAGTCATATGGCTGCCAAGATCACCGTCTTCCACCAAGAGATGCGTCGAAGAATCTGGGCAACGGTCCAAGAGTTTGATATGCAGGCGTCATTTGACCACTGTCTGCCGACGCTCGTGAGTCAGCTTCACTACGATACCAATGCGCCCCGCAACCTCGACGACGAAGACTTTGATGAGAGTACCACGGTTCTCCCACCTGGGAAGCCTACCAAGGAGTACACTTTCTCCTCCTTCCAGCATCTGGCTCGACAGAGTCTGCCGCTCCGCCTGGAGCTCAGCCGTCTGCTGACGGGCCCATTGTCCGACATCGACTATGACCAGGTGATTCGATACACCAACGATTTAACGCAGGAAATTGATGCCCTACCATCATGGGACATGAACATTGATAACACCAAAGGGAAGAAGAACCCTTTGATTGCATATACGCTTCTGCATGTGCAGCTGCGACAATACATTATTCCACTCCATCAACCATATCTAAAGCTCCGCAAGCAAAACTCCAAGTATCAGTACTCGGAGATTATCTATTACAACGCGGCACGGGACATTGTCCTTTTGCATGACAAGCTCTATGAGCAAGGGGTCCGCAGCCTCAACTTCCTCCGAGAGGATGCGCTCACGACAGCCATCAACCTCTGCAGCGTGACAATGCTGCAGCCTCGGGGATCGACCAATATGATCATGATCAACTCACACCACACACTCAAGCTGATTGAGAAGTGCATTGCGATGAAGGAGGACCGACTCCTTCGATGTGGCAACAATGAACCGTGGGGATACTCGATCATGTGTGCGGCACTGGGACTCCTTGAAGCGCATCTGGGAACCAAGGAGCCAGAGGTTGCCAAATCGACCTCGGCAGAGAGGTTTGTCAACCTACACTACCGACTCCTTGCCAACCAGGAGCCTCCAGTGTCCGGGGAACAAGTATCAGGGGCACCGATGAACGCGGTGGCAGGCGGCGCAGCAACGATGGGGCCGGCGCCCAACATACCCCTACACGACCGGCCAAAGGTAATGAAGCTTGAGTTCCATGGCAGGGCGTTTCCTAATATTGGTATCCAGTCGGTGACCCCCTTCTCGTTTACGCCGACGATGCCCTCGGCTCCGATCGACCCAAACCAGGCCCCTTGGATGATAGGGGGAGACCCCACTCAGCCTTTCAATCTGGATCCGAGTCTTGAGCTGCTAGGGCTGAATCTGAACGAGATCTGGGGCGAGTCCTGGGAGTTGGGTTAATCAAAGAGCAGAGCAGAGCAGTGCGTGCGTGCAGTGGGGTTTGTCTGACGCCTACGTAATAATAATAACTGCTGTGGATGTGCTGTTGTGCCTCTTTGAGGGTATGCATGGGTACTTATGGACAGGCGTTATTTCATGGGAAGCGCTACCAGACTTTGTTTCTATTTTTGATGATACCAGGATTCTTCTCTCTACTCAACCAACATCTCTTTCGACATGGGTCAAGCAAGCAAGCACATATCAACGAGTCTGGTAGCCAATGCCATGATTCGGCTCATGTGTCTTGGAACAAAAGCAACAAACCAGAAACATTCTTGTCATGCTGTGGGTCTGAATATTGACCCTACTCCATACTGACAGGTTGTACCAGAAAAACGATTGGTGTGCGCTGAATTAGCTGACTGACTGACTGACTGAACCCTGGTGCCCTGACCCCAAGCCCTTGACTGACGCCTTGTCCTAGAGAATAGGTTGAAATTTTGCAGATGCCATCAACAGATATCGACCTTATCATTGTCGCCATATATCGACTTTAGCATCGTGTGCAAATATGGAAAACTGACTCCTGCTCAAACTCTCCAGAATCCAATATCTTGTGGGCGCCGCCATCATCATTCTCGCCCTAACGCTGCTGCACCTTGGCACTGCGGGGTCACCCCGCCTTCGTCTACCGACTCAGGGGAACCACCACCAGCAACATTTCGTTGGAAGATATGGAAAAATGATGATGCTGCGGAAGTGGGAGATGTGACTGAGGAACGAAAATGACAGTCAGTGATGGACTGTGTGGCGAGAAGACGTCGGTACCAGAGCGGATGAAAATATTTGTGCGTTTACGCGAGCACTGCAACAACGCGACGCAGATCAAAATGTTGTTACAATTGGCAGCTCAGTTGGCAAATAACAATAAAAAAAAGATGAAGTCCAATCTTACTTTGGTCTCTATAGTGAGTGGGATGAATAGAAAGGCCGTTGTGTAGAAGACGGGCTGTAACAAGATCAGTCAGTACAAGATGACCATATCCAAAGCTAGCCATCCATGTATTGGTACATCGAGGGCATTATGAAGCCAGTATCTTCATTACCCAGTTGCTCTCCTTACAATCACGGGGTACCTCGTTATGGCATGAGAGATCACATATAGACTCCTCAAGGACATCATTGCTATGACTACCCATATTACAGAACCGCCAGGCACAAGTGTCTTGCTCATGGATTTTTCTTAATTTTCTGCGAATAAACAAGAAACTTGGTCCAAATGAGAGGGAGAGAAAAAGAAACAAGACGGAAAAAAGGTGCAAAAATCTAATCCTCACTTTGACAGGAGGATTCGATCTTATGATACCAATGTAGCTACAACACATATTTTGCCATTGCTCCAAGTGGTCATGTTTGACGCTGCAGGGGTGCGATAGAAGAAATGGGCCTCAGTCTAGACCTATTGTTGAACTGGTATATAGACCGAAATACCTCAAGAGGTCACTAACTAGTGGCGCGCGTATGTTTTTGGCCCTGTGGTCGGTTTAACAATTAAGAGTCTCAGAGGTTAGCTAAGAGGCAGCCTGTAACTACCGAAGGTC
>NKCI01000450.1:0-12731 GCA_003946985.1 Fusarium duplospermum
TTTAGGTTTTAATCCTATAAACTTATTACTACTAGGTTATTAATACCGTAGTATTTTTTTTTTATTTAATTATATATTTATATTTTCTTTTTTTAAATATATATTAATATTATTTTATATCTTTAAAATAATAAGACTTAGTTAAATTACTAATAATATAATAATTATATAGTACTCCTATAAGATAAAAATAAATTCTTATTCTCTAATTACCTAAAAAACCTAACTTATAGTAAGAATAGCTTAAACTATTTCTAATTATATTAATATAAAAAGTAGCTAATTAAAGATATAAGTATTAAAGCTAAAAAAAAAAAAAAAAAAAGATACCTATATATTATATAAGGTAGCCGCAATATCTACTTAGCGAGCCCTATTCTTAATACTATATCGCTATAGGCATCTATTAATACTAAGAGCAATATTAACTAGAATTATATCATATATAGCATTAATATCCTTACCTGCTATAGCTTATCTAAAAGTAGCCGCTATTATATTATTTTTAAAAGTAAAAATCTAATTAAAGATTTACTTAGTGCTAAAATCTTTATTAATAAAAAAAGTAATAAAGATAGTATTAATATAATTAGGGTTAAACTATATATAGATAGAGCCTTAGTAAAATAATATTATCTCGAGTAGGCTAATCTTATTCTTAATAACCCGGCATTTATTATTATTATTAAGGACGCTATTCTCTAAAACTATTTTAATAATAAGGCGCCCCTTAATTATTAGTTAGAGCTTTATTAATTAAGGATAGATATAAAATATATTTAAGCTATATATTATTTCTATAGTTAGAGATAAAGTTAAAAGGGCACTAATATCTCCTTACGTCTTATATAGCTAATAGCTATTCTAGCTCTAGTGCTAATCAAAGCGGGAAATATCTTGCGGGTTGCTATAGCTAGATCGCCGCTATCGCTGCCGCTATTAGCCTTATCTAGAGCTTTATTAAAATTAAAGATAAACTATATATTATTAGGTAGAAGATTAATATAATTAGTAGCGCTATAGGGATATATTAGTAATTATAATAAATTATAATAAGAATTAGCTTATATATTAGCTAGTATAAGTTATTATAATAAGCTTAGGCCCTTAGCGATAGAGATATTAGAAGTAATTAATATTAGTAAAGTATTATTAAAGGTAGTTAATAAAATAAGAATTTATATTACTATAAGGCGCCTACTAAAAGAAAGTTTAGAGGTAATATATAAACTTATTATTAACTTAGTTCCCTTAGAGCCTAAGGCGGCTATAATAGTAGGACTACTTACTATAGCTATAATAACTATTAGGAATATTAAATATATTTTAACCTTTTTTTATAGCCTAAGAAAGTAAAAGGGAGTCTATAAAAGTAGATAAAATATAAGGAAAAAATAAAATTAGTTTTTAGATATAATATAAAAGTATATAGGTATTACTTTATATAGATAGATACCTTACTTATATATACCTTATTTATATTTCTAGGAAGATCTTAGATAGCCTTAAGCCTTTATATACTAGTTTTAAGATATAATTATGCTATTATTTATTTCTTTATTTCCCCCTTTTAAGATATTATTATAAGGTTATTTAAAGCTAGGGCCTAGTCTTAAACTTAGGACTAATGCCTAGAAAGTAGCCTAAGAAATATTAACTAAAGTAATAATAAAACTAAGAAGGTTTTTACTTTTATTTACTTATATTATTAACCCTATTAGAAACATTTCTAATACCTATTATTATTATAAATATACTTAAATATAGGTAAATATATATAAAGCTATTAAGCTATAATAGACCTTTAAAGCTTACCCCTATTAATATAAAAATTACTTAATATTAAGGGTCTTTTATTGCTATTAAAGTAACTTAAGAAAGGCTATAAGCCTCTAAGAACTTACTAACCGCTAATTTCCCTAAGATTATTAAGTAAAGGATATAAGAAAATAGTTATCTTTAATATAAGTTAATATATTAATAAAGAAAAAATAAAGTAAGTATATACCTACTAAAAAAAATAAAAAATATAATAGCCTATCTTTAATAAGCCCTAATTAACTTTTAAAAATTAAATAAAGATTCTAAGGAATATAATAGAGAATCCTCGATAAAAACCCTAATAATATATATTAGTTAGAAATCTTAGCTCTTTTATATATTATTTATCTAAATTACTAAGTATTTTATTATAATAATATTCTTATTAAGCCTTACTCTACCTTTATATCTATAGTAGTATTATAGTATCTTTACCTCTAAGTATATAAATCTATTAGATACGCTTAATTTTTTAACTAGGGAAATATATAACCCTTTATTCTAAGGTTCTTATAGTTTTATCTAAGCTCTTTCCTTATAAATTTATTAATTAATATACCTATTAGCTAAGGACTTTTAAATTAATTTTACTTATAGAATTTTATACTTCTCTTGCTATTAAATTAGGCATACCTTTTATCTTCGCTAGGTCCCCCTTTATAATAGTTTCCGGCTCTATTAATAAGCTTAATCCTAAAGGCTAGATCTTCTTTAGTATATAATAAGAAGGGAAAAAACTATTAAAATAGTAATAGTTTTAAAAATTATAATAAGAACTACCTATATTATATTACTTATTTATTTAGAAGACCTAGAAGTAATAGATAAAATAGGAGTATATGCTACTTCTAGGTAGCCTACCTAAGGCGCTATAGTTTAAAGAAAGAGAAAAGATAATAAAGGTCTTAGGTCTTAGGGAGCACTACTCTTTATTCTTATTAGCCTAGAAGCTTACTATACCAGTACTAAGGCATAATATACCTATATATTAATATATTATAGCACTAAAGGCCTTAGATTTAGGTTATTTAATGCTATTAATAGCTTACTAAGGGTCCTATTACTCTACTAGATAAGGTCCTATATTCTATCTCTTAATCTAGTTAATATTAAGGGTCCTACTTATAGGATATAGTCTAGCCGAGTAAATATAATATCTCTCCTTCTAGTCTTAACTACTAACTTAGTTTACTATAGCTATATACTTAAGAGTATAAATATAATAAAAAATAAGTTCTTTTTCCTATTCTAGATATAATAAGGTATAAGTTTAGTATTAATAGGTTAAGTTTAGATTTACCTAAATTTATTTTAAAATTAGCTACTATATAGACCTCTATATAGTATAGATATTATAAAGTCTACTATAAACTTAACCTTATAATTAGTAATATAACTAACCTAGTAGCGATATATTAGAACTAGGGCCAGTAGGAGGAGGCAAAGAAGCTATTTATAGAGGTAATAAATACGAGGAAAGCAAAGCTTAAAACCAACTATCCCTTAACGCTAACTATTATAGCTAACCTAGCATTCACTTAGCATAATTAAGGTTAATAAGAAGATACTCTTATTTATATAAAATTATATTTATTTACTATAAAAAAAGTTAAGTTATACCTACCTATATACTTAGGAATTAGTTATAACGCAGTAATTATAATAAGCTAGTTACCTTATAATAAAAGATACCTTAAGTAATTAAAGTTATTTCTTATAGTAATATCTTTATTTAATTTATACTCTTAAGCTTTAGGGTGCCTTACTAATAAGTATATCGCCAAACTATAGCAATAGCCTTAGTTATTTCTACCTATTATAGTCCCTATTTTATACTTTAATCTATTATATATATATATTATATAGGTTTACTAATATTTCTTATTTATTCTAAGAGGAAGAAATTACTTATACTCCTAATAGTATATATATATATATATATAGATTTTCTCTAAGTAGGCCTCTTATTATATTAATTTTTCTATTAATACTATTTACCGGGGTAAGGCCTACTCCTTAGTAAAGTATTATTAAGATAAGAATAGGCTATAGGTAGGTAAAGAGGAGCTAATTAGTTTATTAAAGTTAGGTTCTAAGGCTACTCCTTAGTATTCTTTAATATCCTCCCTTAACGAGTCTATAGTATATAGGTTAGTTAGGTTTAAGAAAACCGCGGGCTTTATAAGGAAGTAGGCTTTATTAAGGGGTTTAAGGCAAAAATAGTATTAATATACTTTTAGTAGCTAGGTAACTAGTAATATTCTATTTTCCTAATTATCTCTTTATTAGGCTAATTTTATTAATACTATTTTATTTTTATTATTTATAATTTAATTATATAACGCAAAGATATTTCTTATAGTAATTAATAATAGGTTATATTATTAAGTATATAATAAGCATAAGAGGCGTATTATATTAAGCCTCTTGCCTATTACTAAACTAACTAAGTATAGTTAATAAATAAGAGCTATAAGATAAGCTTATAACTAGGGTAATAATAATAAAGTTATAGGTATAATAACTTAAGCTACCTCGGCTAGTTTTAATAATAGACCTAGGGTAATAATATAAGGTAGGCTAATTACTTTAAGACCTATATAATAACTTAGGAGTCTTTAAGTCTCTATATTATAATATATAAAATTTTTAATAAATAAAATCCTATTATATTAGAATTCTTATAATCTATCTTAAATACTAATAATCTTTTCTAAAAAGTAATAAGGCAAATATGCCTAATAGTAATCCTAATATACTATAATTATAACTACCTAGGCCCTAAGAATAACCTTTTTTTATGCCGCCGTAGGATATACTCTTAGTATTATAATAAGATAGAAATCAAGCTCTTTTAATAAGATTATATTATTTAGTATACCTTAGATAAGATTTTAGATCATATTACTAATTCTATTATTTATATATATTATTCTTCTTATTAACTATATCCCGCGAGATCTTTAGCTAATTTTTACCTAAAATAATAATATACCCCTTTTGCTATTTTATTTTATTATTAATAACTTCTCTAACCCACAAGGGCCTATATATTATATTAATACGCTTACCTAATTAGATATAATCTCCTTAATTAATTACTCTTAATAGAAAATTACCTAATATATAAATATAGATATTAAGTATTTACCTATTATTAATATTTGCCCTTACTAAGGACTAAGGTTTAATTAACCCAATTAATATCTTACTTAAGGAGTTATTATATCTAATCGGCGACCTAGGCTATTTAGACTAAAATAATAATTAAAATAGGGTCTGGTTATATAGATCTATAATATACTTACTTTTTAACTCTACTTATTAAAATAGGGTAATTCTCTTTATTTTTACTTTATAATTATAATATCCTTCGAGAAGTTATATAATAAATAGTAGTTAATTAGTGATACTTATATTAGTCGCGAAGAGTAAGATAATACTATATAAGTCGAGGCTAAGCCCTTTTTTATATAGTCCTTTAATTATAGCAGCTAGATCTATGCCCTTATTAAATTCACTTATATAATAAAAAAAGACTTAATTTATAAAACCTCTTTGCCTTTATATAATTAAAATAGCATAATTATAGCCGCTATCGCGATACTATTACGCTATATAAAATAAATAGAGCTATATAAAAGAGGTATAACTTACCCTAAGTATATAGAGATAAATAAATTAATTAGCCTAATACTTCTAACTTCTTAATAATTAAATATATAAGTAAATAGCATCTAAGAGTAAGATTTCTTTACCTATTAACCTCTTAAATATAATAGTTTAGATTAACGCTTAACTTAGCGGTCTCTTATATCTTATATTATAATAAAGAATTAGGCTAAATTATATATACCCGGTAAGTAGTAGTAAGTAAGCTACTATAAGTAAATAAGTAGTAAAATATATTATAATATTAGCTAGAATATAAAAATAAAGAGTAATAATTACTACTAAACTAAGTATAAAATAAAGGGCTAAGAAGGCCTTATATAAACGCTAGTATAAAAGACTAAATAATAGAATAATAATAAAAATACTTATTGCCTTAGGTAGAGTTAGCCGCTCTTATAAACTAGTAGATATACTTATAATAATATTAGTAATATCTATTCTTAGCTTAAGATTTAGAGCCTACCTTAATATAAATATAATAATATAGAGAAAGCCCTCTATAATTATAATAATACTAAGCTATTAATATATTTATATATAGGCTCTAAGGCTAAGCCTATAATAACTTATAATAATATTTATCTACCTGCCTAGAGATAATAAAATAAGGTTAATAATAAATATAAGTCTAGATTATTAAATAAAATTAGTAGTATTTCTAACGCTAATAGATAAAGTAATACTATTAGCTCCTAAGAAAATCGCAAGTATAAATATATTAAACTAACTTATTTTATTTAAATATTAAAGGAATTTAAAAATCTAAGGATAATATAGATATTTAAGGAAAGCAATTTTCCCATAGCGCTAAAATATAGTAATAATAGAGGAAAGTATATAAGCTAGAATAAATATAAGGATAAGGCTCTTAAGAGCTACTATATACTAACTAGAAATATCTATAGTAAGAGGGATAAATAGGGGTAAGATAAGCTATATTAGTAATTAAGAGCTATACCTAGTATTAGTAATAATATTTATAGATATTAATTAAAGCTTAAAGGGGGCTAAAAATTACCCTAAAATATAGCCTTAATTATAATTCTAGCTATTTTTAGTTTAATAGTCTTTATTTAAGGCCTCTATATCCTATATTTAAGTTTAGATTTCGCTAGTAGCCCTTAATACTATATTAATCATTCTTATAGTTAAACTAGCTATAGCCCGCCTAAAGTTAGTTAATAAAAAGTAAAATAGAAAGCTTAACTAAAATATTAAGGGATTCCTTAGTAAATATTATAAGTATAAAAAGCTATACGGGGTAGAATTAGCTCTTTATATTAATTACCTAGAGAAAGGGGAATTTATTTTATATAAGTTAGATAGGTATAATTACTATAATTTAATAGAGAAGAAAGTAAGAAATATTACGAGGTAATATATAGCTAAAATCTAACTCTTCTTAGAAAGCTTTATAGAAAGTAAAAAACTACTCTATAATAGAAGTTAAAAAGAAGTTAGGTCTTATATAAATAAGGGTTACCTTAGGAAAGATATTTAAGTATTAGGTAAAGCTAACTAAGGAAAATCTTATTATATAGCTAGGCCTTAATATATATAAGAAAATTACTTTTAAGAAGTTTCTAAAGTTATTAAAGTTTAATTTATCTCTATACTAAATAAATTAAAATTAATAGTAATCTGCTAGAGTTATATAGTAATATAATTATTAGTCTAGCTACCTTGATTTTAGTATTTATAAAACGTATTATATACTAATTAGCCCCTATTTTCCCGCATTAACCCCGCTATAAACTCCTAGGGTAATATACTAGGTTTTTACTATAAGAGATTACCGCGAATACGCGTATCTATTCTTAACTCTAGGGCTATATAGATACTAGGCGCCTCTCTATAAGGCTATGCATAGATAAATAGCTAATTAAGCCCCCTAAATAAACCCCGGCTATTATATACGCTAATATTAACTTAGGTATATACTTATATATAATATACGAACTTTAAAAAACGCAAGGGCTATAATCTATAGCCTATTTTTAGCGGGGCCCTTTATCTATATATATAAGGCTATACTATATATAAGCGTATAATATAAAATATATCTTATAACTATTATAATATTATAAGTATATACTAATAGTAACTTATTACGCATTTTAATCTAATATATTAGTAATTAAGGCCCTATTTTTAAGCACTATATTATTATAGCATATATCTATATTATAATTAAAGATTAAAGTAAGGGTTAGTATAATATAGCTATAAACTAGGACCCTATATACGCGGCCTAATTCTAGGCTCCTCTATCCCCTACCTACCCCCCCCTAACTCTTTCTTTTATTCTTAAAGAATTAAATAACCTTATGCTTATTCTAGAAAGATAAGCTTAATATATCTTAGTCTTTTTAGAGCTAACCCTTTTTTACTCTGCTTTAATCTTTTTATATATAAGTAAGTAGCGAGTATAGACTTAATACTATAAAGATAGATCTAAATAATAATAGCTTTTATATCCTGGTCCCGAATCTAAATAGTAAGGAATCTTATATATATAATTTTAATACTTTAAATCTACCTAAAGCTTATATGCTAGTATAGAGTAAGTATAAAAGCATCTTTCCGGTTAGTAAAAATAGGGTAGAAATAATATAAGATTTATTACTCCCTATAATTAAAATCTTTATTAATAATATAGATTAGATATATATAAATATACTAGGATTTATTTAATTAATAAATCTAGATAGACTTAATTAAGATCTCTAGGCTATAGGCTAATCTATTAAAATATCTTATCGAGAGCATATAGCTATTTGCCATGCCCTTTATAATACTAATATAGCATGGGCTAGCCTAAAATATAATATTATATTAATTAAAAAGAAATATAATTAAGTAAAATTAAAATATTATAAACTAAATAAATACTATATAGCGCTCTATAAGTAATATAGAACCCTATAAAACTAATATAGCTATATATATTTTAATCTCGCTAATATATAAGAAGGCTAGAGAGAGCTTTAAACTATTATACTTACTTTAGAGAATAATAGGGCTCTTAAAGAGGCTATTAAACTCGAGCTCTAATAAATAAAAGACAAATTATTAATACTTAAAGATTAAAAGGCTTAAGAGCTTTAGTCGCGTAACTATATAGTAAATAAGCTCTAAGAAAGTATTAAAATAAAAAATAATTAGCTTATATACTTCGCTAAGAAATTAAAGTCGCTAGAGTAATAATAGAATAAAATCCTTATGGAAATTATAGGCGAGTATAAAGCTAAACTTACTAAGCTTAGAGTAAAAAGCGCTACCCGCGAATAAGCCTCGAGTAATTAATAGGACTAAGTAGTAGCTCTTTTATTAGAGCTTAAATCTATATAATTATTTATCTAAGCTTTTTAAGAGGTCTAGAATAAAATAGACGAGAAATATTTATAGGCTCTTTAGTAATTATAAAAAGAAAATAATAGCCTTAGAGAAAATCTAGAGGTAATAAGCTCTAATAATTAACTAGACGCTAATACTTATAATCTAGCGGATTAAACTAAGACTAAGTTATAATTATTATATAACGAGTATATATTATTAACTTAGAAGCTTAAAATAATTTAGAAGAGTCTAGTTAAGTATTTCCCTAACTTATATAATAATCTTAATAATTTATTATTAGTCTTAGCTATAAATAGGGAATAGAGGTACTATAAGAAGAGAAAGGGAATAAGGTAATTAAAGAGATAGTAGATCCTCTTATATAGATATATGCTATATACCTCGGTTTCTTTAAGGGCAAAGCTATTTTTAATTACTAGAGTTTATTCTTTTAAAGATCTATTTATAATAATAGATATATTTATTATCCTTTTTCTTTTACTTTATATAATATTAGCTAAGTTATTAGCTTTAAATAATTTCCTAGGTAATACGAGTAGGCTATAATAATCTGCTGCGCTTAGAATATCTAGTAGTTTTAAAGGTATAAATAATAATTAAGGGATAGTATACCTTAGAGGTTTTTTATATAGGGGTAATATTTAAAGGGCACTGCTATATAGGGTAAATAAAAAATAAAGGTTTTTATTTTAATAGTTATAATAGCTTATAAAAGTATTACCCCTAGATATATTATACCTATTATTTATAATAATAACTATAAAACCTTTAAGATATAGATAAGGATAATGCCTAGACTAAAGGATTAGCTTTTATAGTAGAGGCTATAAGTACTTAAATTAATTTATTAAACTAAGCATAGGGTTTAATTAAAGTATTAATAAGTTTATAATTATATAAGATATAATATAAAGTTATTTATTAGCTTTATATTAGCTATTTTCCTCTAGAATTATATAAAACACTTACTCGAGCTTCTTTACTAATAAGCAAGGTATCTTAAGAAGGCAGGCCTATTTCGCTAATAATAAAAATTAAACTTTAATCCCTTCCCCTATGCCTAACCTAACTAGCTACCTACGGATAAGATTATAGCTAAAGTAGCCGGTAGGAATATATCCATTAAAGCTAGCTACTAACTAGATATAATATTATTATATATAGTATCGAGGCTAGCACTAGCTAATAATAAGAGGGAAAAAATAGTATTATCCTAGGAAGAAATATTAATTAACCTTACTAAAATTTTATTAATTAAAGTTAAGTATTATAAGAGGGCCTCCTTATTATATAAGCAAAGTATTAAGACCTTTCTAATATTAAGCTATAAAGAGTTTTATATATAATATATTAGTTATACTTCTACTTTAAAACCCCTATAAATCTAGTATAAAATTTAGTTATTATATTTATAGGCCTTATTAAAGTTATAATTAGTCCTAAGGGAATAGAATTAAAGTATAGCGTATTATAATAACTATATTATATAGTAACTTATAAGCCTAGGGATATTAGCGTCTTTACTTCCCGAGGTAAGGTTATTATTACTTATAGTAAGGAGCTTTTATTTCTAGAAGTAAATACTAAGAAAGGTAAAGAGTAAAAAAAAAAGAAAAAAGGAAATAATTCTTTAGTAGCCTTAAATAAAGGAGATATTTATAGCGGATTAATTACTAAATATAATAGATTTTTAACGAGCTATATTAGCTCTTACTTAGTTTTCTTCGCAATAAAGCAATAAAATACTTTAAATTTATTTTACCTAAATAGGCTAATATTTACCTCTTATTTATATTAATTTTAGCTCTTTTTACCTCTTATTTAAAATATTATATATAATATAATCCTATAGAACTAGACTAATAGAGCCTCTATATTACTCCTTTTTATAAAAAGCTAAAACTATAATAAATAAGTAAGTAATATATATAGTATATTATTTCTCTTACCTATACTATCTTAGGTAACTAGCTTAATATCTAACGAGTTAAGCTAGCGTATTTACTATATTAAATACTTTTTTCTTTTCCTTTAAGGATATTATTTAAGACTTATTTTATATAAATATCTATCTTTATTATTCTTAATCTATTAGCTCTTTTCCCTAAAGTAATAATCTTAAGCAGCTCTTTTACTTAAAAGTATTTAAAATTATCTAAAAGCTTAAACTTTAGTATATTATTTATTATTCGTAATTAAATAGCTCTAATTATAATTATTATAATATTAACCCTAAATAATATAATCTTATATCTTAGCGCTATATTAAAGGCATAAAGTATTACCTTAGATATATTATAAATACTTATTAAAGGGAAAGGAGTTACGCCTATAATAGACCCTATATTAATAATAGTTCCCCTAGTAATAATAAGGAGAGGAATAAAGGATTATATTATTTAAAATATAGCCTAGAAGTTTATATTAAATAGCCTCTTAGCGATATCTATATCTAAGTCTAGTATAGGCATTATATAATACTAGCCCGAGTTATTAATTAGGTAATTAAGCGTATTATTTATTGCCTTAGAAACTTTCTAAATAGCTTTTATTATCTAATTATAGGAAGTTATATTAAGGGTAATAAGAGTTATATTAGGTAAGCTAATAAGGTTTTCTATTTATAAAGTATTATAAGTAATAATAAAAACGTTAATACCGCGGGAGGTAAAAGCGTAAATAAATATATTTTTTATTCCCCTAGCACTATAGCCTATAATAAGAATATATTTAGCTATAGCGGTATTAGCGGTTAAGAGTTAAGGGATTAATATATTAGTAAGGAAAAAAAGGCTAGGTTAATTAAAGTTATCCTATTTATTAATTAATAATATATTTATATAGGTAGGTTTTTATTTAAAAATAAAAAAAAAGCGATTATAAGACTTATATAGCGTAGCTATTTATATATTCTATAAAGATATAAAAAACTTAGCTAGTATCTTAACTTCTCGAGGAGGGAGATAACTATAATAGTTAATAGCTTTATTAGAGAATATTAGGGCACTTCTCCTAGACTACTTATTATATATTAGATATAATATAACCTATGGCAAAAGAGCTCGAAAATTAATAAGTTAATATTAGAGAAAAAGATAATATAAAAAGAGAAAAGAGTAAAAAGGAAAGAGTAAATTAATAGCCTAAGCTTATATTAATATCGAGAGATTAAATTAACCTCTATTAGAAATATTTATTAATTATACTTATTAAGGCACTAAGAAGCTTATATTAAAATATTATTATTTAATTAAACCTCGCCTTAGTTTAAATAAATATATAAGGCTATACTAAGATTAATCGCAAGGGATCCTTACTTAGTAATATTACCTTTTTATCTTTTTTAAGCGCCCTATATGGCCTATTATTATTAATAATAGGGTTATATCTCTATCGGCGGTAGTATCTATAAGCCCGTATTAATTAATTGCGGCTCTACTTATTAGGGATCTAATATCTATAACTAGAAGTCTATATACCCCCTAAGTCCGCATAGGTAGTAATAATAAATAATATATATTAAATATTTAATTAAAAGAGTCTTAGAAGTAATAAGAAATAATAGTAAAATATATTATATAAATTAATAAGAAATAAATAGATTTTAAATTTAAAAAGTTAAAAATATTAAATATATAATTTAATAAAATTTATTTAAAAAAATTAAAAAAGAATTTATACCTAAAGATTTTAAAGAATTATTAAAATATATAGAAATAATAAAATAACTTAAGATTTCTTATATTAAGTTTATTAAAAGTTATATCTTATATAAAAAATTATTTTAAATTTTTAATATTAAAATTTAATTATTTAAGAATTTTTTTATTAAAATATTAAAACTTTTTTTTAAAAATTAAAATTATAAATAAATT
>NKCI01000451.1:0-12713 GCA_003946985.1 Fusarium duplospermum
ATTCATCCCACAGGCGTCGTTGGTGATCGAAGCGTATGCCTTGGGTGAGCCACAACGGCACTTCCCGCCGTAAGCTCTGGCAGGTCTCGCTGATGGCCCAGCAAATGACATCTGATACCGTTAGGTCGCATGGGGCTGCCCGGGCTCGACCCGTCAGGCGATGTATCTTTTGCTCAATCTCCCTCGGAATGCAGAACACCACACTCTGCCCCTTTCCGAGCTTCCGCATCCTCATGCATGCTGTGAGATGAGTTAGCAACAATACTCATCACTCTTACCCGCTGGGGAAACGGGGAATCATACCTTGCACCAGTCTATCCTTCGTCAAATTCGCACCCAATGTCACTGCCGCTCGATAATCGGTAGGGAGCCTCAGATCTGTGCCTCTTGTATGGGCCTCGTCGAGAAACACAAGGCACTGGTCCAACTGATCCGCAAATGGAGAGCCTTCAAGTTCTTCGACTTTACCGGATCGATTTAGAACCATGATATTATCAAAATCGTCGAAAAACACGACAGCACGTGTGTGGTCATCGCTGTTGTAGCACTTGAGCCACTCTTTGGAGAACTCGAGATTGGTGCGATCGACAACTTGGGCGCCGACATCGAGGATGACGCGAACTCGAGAACTCATGTTGGCGACCATGGAGAGGAGATAAGTGCTGTCTAGTGCTGTTCCTTTCATGTCCGCAGACATTACTGCAGTGGTGTTCTCCGGTCTCAGAATGTGATTCAGTACCAATGCGTTGGTGTGCTTCTGTTCCGGAAGATCAAGCTGCTTAATGTCCAGAGGGAGAAAGTAGCGAGAGTCATTGGTGCCGCTGAATCCCGTGGTTGCATTGGCCTTCTTCTTGCCCAAGTCCCAACCCGAAGCAGACAATTTGTACGGAAACTCCTTAGACTCCTTGGCAAAGACCATGTGAGAAAGAAAGTAGTCGATGGCTGCTTTGGAGAACCGAATATGAGGGAAGATCTCCAACCTGCACTGCGTGTAGTCTCTGAGGTTGACCCCCTGAAGGTGTCTGAATGCGTCCGGCATCGTAGTGGTCTTAACCCAGTCTTGGTATTCCTGATCCGCATCGTCCGACCGCACAAGGAGGTTGAATATTGTGAAGAGAGACTCGTCATCTAGCCCACCATAGTAGTAACTTACACATGTGAGGACAATCACCACGTCGGGATGGCTGAATTCTGACCGGGGTGTTGGATTGTCCTTGGCTCGGAATGGCACTGCAAGTTTCGTTCCTGTCTTCCTGTCTGGATCCAGCCCGTAGTTGACTCTCCAACGTTTCTGCGCAAACGCAAACGCGAGTACGCCGGATGCAAAGAGCCCTCGAAGAAGTAGTAAATGGCTTTCAGTGCTATCATGCCAGAAGGAACTATTCTTCACGGTCTCGACCTCGACATCTGGCAAGTCCAACTGGGTAATGTACCGCAAAACTGCGTTCCTGACTGCGGGAGGCTGGCGTGCGATTGGAAATCCATCCATACCAGTCTCGCATATGAAATCTGCCACGCGCTCAAAGATCGTCGCTTCAACACCGCGGCGAAGAATCCGGACCCTGGGAACCCGACCAGGATGCCGACCAACGATGTCAAGGGATTGTGGGAATTCAACTTCAGCCTCTGTACAGAACCGAAAGACGAAGCCCAGAACTTCCTGAATGACTCTCCATCGATCTGGGCTGTGGTCGATCGGCCTCTGCTGGCCAACTGTGTAGACCAGCTCGAATTTGACGCTCAAGTTCTCGTCAATCTCATCCACCACGTCTCTTGAGGATTCGTGGAAGAGCTGCCGAATCTCTGCCATCCTCTCGGCGACTCGGCTCTTCCGATCAGCATGGCACTCCAGCTCCATCAGCTGAAAAGACAGCAGATGTTCCGGCTGAACGAGGAGAACACCGCCCTCTCGCATGCACCTGGTGACATGTTTGTGAATAGTTTCTGCTTGAGATTCGCTAAGCTGAATATCCCTGGAGAATGGTAACTGATAGACTGGGCGATCGAGAAACCCGGCTAGCTTGGAAACGAGCATCTGGTACATCTGCTTCGATTGCGGCTTCGCCATGACGACACGGACGAGATGTGAGCCGTCGCCCTGAGCGGAAGCAACAATAGGAACAATGACAGAAGATTTGCCCTCACCCATATTCAACTGCAGTGAGGTGTTCCTATCGTTCGGAGGCTGCATCATATGCCGAGCGATCTGTTGTTGCACTTGTCGGATTATGATTTCGCTTTCGCACTCAAGAAGCAGCCATTCGGGGTACTCATGGACCCTCCAGCCTTCATGGCCAGAATTCTCGAGCTCACGCATCAGATCTGCTTGATCCTTGCAGAAAGACACTAAGCGCTTCGCCTGTTGAAGAGCAGTGATCGCAAGTCCGTATTGCGCAATGGCATCCTGCCAGCTTTTAGAGAGCGCTGACCATCGTGATGTTTTGAGTTGCTCCAGAAAAAACATGGGGCAGATGCGGGGTCTGTAACGGGTGTTTTGAATCGCTTGCTGGATGGCCACCGGGATATTTTGTTGGATCTGATTGACTGCGTTCGACAGAGACTCATAGACCGACTTGACATTCGTCTCGCATTGCACCAGATGCTCCTGGAACACCATCGGTAGTGTCGATGCATGATCTTGGGCCAGTTCCCAACTCATGTGATCCTTCAAACTGTCTAAGCTCTGTCGTAGTTCCCTCAAATAACGACGTTCAAAGCCTAGCTCGGCCTTCTCATCCAGGAAATCGAGGAGAGGAATGAGCTTTGTGATCTCTCCAGAGCTTGTTGATCTTCCTCTGAAGATTTTACCGATCAAGGAGGAACTTCTAGTTGGCATTGTTGGTGCTTGGCTGTGACGCAAGAGGTAATCGACCGAGACAAATCTCAAGGACTGGCTTTTTGGTAGAATAGTTGGTTGTGCGAAAGAGCCGTTGACCATGCTTCTATCCACCGGCACCTCTGCAATTTTCTCGGTCAAGTTCGCTAGATATGCGCAAAATTCGCGGTTATCATACCAATTCTTCCACTCTCCAACAACCGATCTCATTGCTTTTGGTGTGTCAATGTACGAGGCGATGTCTCTGTCCGAAGGTGCGTGGGGATATTCACAAGGCCATTGAAGGGAGAGCTCTGCCTCAAATAGTTTGACTGCCTTGTGTTTCATATTCGTGTATTCTTGACGGCGGCGGTTCGCGATTTGGTGGCCTTGCTCATGTGGCCGTGGTACCAGGCGTGCTGCGGGCGTTCTGTCGAATGAGAGGGCAGCAGAATCGGCGATACTACCAAGCCTCGTGTTTTCAACTTCGTGTCCTTGGGATAAATCATACGCGCTCTCAGAGGGCAGAGGAGCAGCAGAGACTGACGGAGATAGAGCAATCGCGAGAAGTGCCTGTGTGACCTGCTCATCGTACTTGGAAGAGTATGCCACTGTCGCTATCCAAACCATCAGCTCGAACCTGTTGAGCCATGATGGGTTGCTCTGAAATGCCTGGTGCAACTGGCACCAGTACGTCGACGCGAAGGTCTCAGGGCTCCTGAGCCACTTTGAGTCATAAAGCAGATCATCCTTTGAGGGTACTCTTCTCGGAGATACGATTGCTTTGTGGCTCAGGAGCGTGTACAAATGATCCGAGAGTCCGGCAGCGACAGGCTCAAGCAAGCTTGCATGGCCGCTGTACGCTTGGACAGCCATTTCCGCAGCACGGGCTGCGCGATCTGAAGACCCATTGTCTCTTGACTGGTAGGTGACATCATGTTGAACAGAGAAGTCCTCTGCACCATAACCAGACACACACTGGCGAGCCTTCCTGAGAATAGCGCGTTCAACCAGTTCAATCGTATTTTGGTTCAGTTTGCCCGGCCTGTCGGTATCAGGGTAGAGAAAACCAACCTCGGCGCATCGGTCGATAATACCCTTCGCAATCTTGTAAAATCGGTCGTCCTGAGCGAGAAAACTCAGAGCCGAAGACCAAGTAACCTGCTGCATAACTCTCTCATGCTTAGGGTAGAAGGCCCGAGCTGGAGAGAGAGAAGCGATCGATTGCAACCTGTCATGCTCTGTTGGAGACAGTGGACGAGGCGCTCGGACAGATGCAGAACCCAAGAGGCGGATGGCTTCTTCCGTTCCTGTCCGCCCCAGGAATGGGTCTGGAAGACAGAAGGACGTCAGGGCATGGACATAGGCAAGAAAAAGTTTGCTCTCAAGTTTCGTGTTCGCAACGAGACGGCGGAGGAGATCATCAACCCGGTAATTCTGTATGCGCCGGGCAGTTCCATAGGTTACAGCGACAGTAGCATGTCCTCTAGCCCTCTGGAAATGTACGCGTCCTTCTGGAACGATCAACGTTCTGACTGGCAAGCCAGAGTCACCGCGCAATATGAGCTTGCTATCTTTGCCAGGGTCTTGGCAAACGCGACCTTAAAGTCTTCATCTTCAAGATCCTGGTATGGTATCTCGGTCGCGTTGGCTGGAAAGTGGCGAACTAGACGGCCTCGAGTTGCCACAACCGCGTTGTTGGATGGAGATAGCTCGAACGTCTCAACAGTAACGGAAGCAGTGGCTTTATAAATGAAAACCCCGCTATTCTGAGCTGGAACGTGGAACAATGCAGAAGGGACTTGTTCGATGTGTCAATATTGGAGTGACGATATGTTAAAGGACCGTACCTTCGAGAGAAAGCTGCTGCAAGACGCTTTGCACACCGCCCGCACTCAGAAACCCATGGGCATTCTTGGATTTCTGGAGACGTTCGATCATGGCTGAGCAAGCTTTGATTGCGGCACCAGCCTCATAATCAGTTTTCAAGAGAAAGCTTTCCAAAGAGTGATGAACAAAACCCATGAGAAGTCTCTCATTCTGGGGGCAATCATCATCTCCATCCGGAAGCTCGGCTGGCAAAAAGAGGTGATGATAAAGATATTCCATGCCCTTGTTCGTCAGGTTCTCCAAGCTTACGTTGGTGAAAGGCATTTTGCAAGAACAGGGAATTGTTGCAGCGAGTTTGTTTTTGGTAATGCGACTGAATTTGCTAATGGAGCGTGGTTCAATCTTCATGAGCCTTGAGATTGATGAGAATCGTGCCGTGAGATTAGGTTATGAAAAGTTGACTAAGTCTTTATCCTTCGCCTAGTGACCAAAGCACAGTGCATCACAGATCCCAATGAATGTCGGTGGGCCTCCAGCATATTGATGTCATTGAGATAACGAAACATGACGACGCTCAACAAATTTAGTCAAGATAGAGGTCAGTTTGCAAAAGCTTTCAGAGAAGGCAGAAGAAGTATCCACGTCATACATCGATGGTATGTAGTTATCTGACTAGTTATGTATTATCAAAGTTTCCCTTGCATCTTGTACTATTGAGGTGCTAAGTCGCTCAAGATAAGGGTTGGAAAATGAGTTCCTGCAAGGCATCTATGCCAATAAAATGCAAGGAAACGAAGTATCCCCTCTTTGTCGAAACTTCTGTCGCCCATATGAGAAGGTGGTGGAGAACTCGATGAGTTGTCCATTGGCGGATAGACGGGCGCAGAGCGTTATCTCTTTCTTGTACAGATCTTCACTTCGGCCTAACCACAGTTTTGGGTTTCGTAAGATAAGCGTTTGTCGTAGCGCACTTCAGCTGCCGGGTCCAGACTTTTCAGGGGCAGCTGGTGTTGCGTCAACTATGAAGCTGAATCTCACGAAGCGAGCAAGGGCAGCCAAACGAGCTGATATCATACGATTTGTGGCAAAATGGAGAGATGAAGAGGCAATTCCAATTGGTCTTGGATGTGTAAGACTCATCCTCTGGCTAGTGCCACACACCCTGCAGGACGCCGCCACACACTAGCGTCGTAAAGGACACTTAGTCAAAAGGGCCAGGGAGGCCTCGTGGCAACTCAACAGAGATAACACAGCTATAACACAACTAAAGCTTATACCCAAGCCTCAATAAAACGATCGACGAGACTCACAGCCACTATAGATGACGCCTTGATAGCTAGAAAAGAGGGGAAATAGAGTCATGGTAGCCTCAACAAAGCTTCTTCCAAGTTGACTGCGAGGGGTAAAAGGCGTGATCTTAAACCCTTACACAAGGGTCAGGGATAACTAACCAGCTGCCAGGACCAACCACACACAAGAATTGCGTTGGCTGGGCGAGGTTGAAAGCTTGTGAGGGTCACGACGAAGGGGGGACTTCGTTAGCACGATATAACGCCATAGGTGCTGGTGATTACAATAACACAACATGATCATACAACGGGGGGTCATAAAGGACACAAGGCAGCTAAATATGCCGCACTGCGCAAGGGTGTTGGCACACACACCTCGCTTAGCCCTGTCTAGTATTGCCTGAGTAACAAACCCAAACTTTGCGCCCTTCTAGATCATCATTGCGTTTGAAACCCGAGTTTTGATGGGAAACATCAACTGGTACACTCCGAGCTCACCGTCAGACATGTGTGAGAGAAGTCACAGACATATAAGAGGGAAGAGGGGCGGATTCGACTTAGTTGCGCGTCGCACCAAGTATCAGAGTATATTGATACTGTGTACCGGCTCTCCTTCGGCTGTACAAGCCTGACCAGTAGATTTAACACGGCTCCACCAGGATGTGAGATTGTTGCATCCTCTTGTTTCTCGTGCTCCCATTGTGATGCTAGTGGGAGATGATGCCTTCGTTGTTCTTCTGACTGAACAGGCAAAATAATACATAAACAGCAATACAAAGATGACATGATCAGGGCAAGCGGATGCCGGCAACGGACAAAGATCAGTAGGAGCGGGCACCTTAGAATAAGACACGTCAAGCAAGTGTCACTCACTTCCCAATATCCTGGTTACGACGGCGGCGGATAAGACGCCGTGAAAAGGCAGCAGCAATCTGATGGGCGAGTAACAAGGGTGAGGAGACCAGTTCGAAGACTCTGGCTAAAGAACCACACGTGACACAGACATCGATTCGGAGTGGCTCAAGGCCTATGTCGAGCTGAGATAAGAGAGAGAACCCTCCTCCTTGAAATGGGATGGCGGCTTAGCCTAGCCCAGCTCACGTCTCAGCTGGATATGAACACTTCCTGAGCCCTCATGTAAATGTCGATGGCAATGGTCGCGTCGCGATAACAAGGCTCACGTGGGGCTCGTCTATTTTCCCTCTCTGCTCTTATCATGTATTCAAGCGTAGTAAATATCCGTATCAACTGCACGTAAGCTAACCGTCGCAGCAAGTGCGTTCCTTCTTATCTACGAATGATCCTGTCCACAGCTTTGAAAGCAGTAATGGTACGAGAGTCTGAGCTTACGAGATCGCCTGGTATTGTGGTCTGTGATCCAGACTGCAAATGCCTTTACGCAATTTTGGGCAAAGAGGTCCATTGGATCAGGCCCGACTAACCTTTGGCTTAGTGTCATCACACGAGCCAAGCTGTGAATGGGACTTTCCTTTTCTGTTTATCGTACCGCCCGCGTGATACGGGAGGATTTCGGCGTGTCTCTAAGCGCACCAATTTCCAGCTAGTGGGAGGCTCGTCCCAAGTTCTAGACCTAAAACTTGGCTTCTCATGTAGAGGGACCTGTCTGTACTGGCAATGGTTCCTTCATGTAACCCCATTTTGTCAGCGTTGCTGTCTATGTGACAAGTCGGAAGTACAGTTGGCTTCGCTTGTCTTGGACGCAGGGCAACAATTTGCTCGCTATCAACATCCATGACCTGGAACATATCGTTGGCAATTGAAGTGCCCCTTTCAAACAAACGTGACATATTGATAGGACAGCTGCGATCCCTATATTATGAGCAGTGCGTCGCAAAGATGCGTATTGTCGACCAATCACCACAGGATGACGACTGTTTATACCAACACTCCGTGATCCAGCTATGATCCACGAAGGGCTCACGCTAGATCATGGTCTACAGCCTTGTGATTCACCATGATCCAGCTGAAAGGTTCCAGTATATAGAACGCACTCATTGGACTTTCTTCTGTACCTACCGGCTACCTCTGCGATCAATACAACCTGGTTACACAGTACACTCAATATCCTGGAGCACATTACCAGACTTGGCCCCCCTTACACCATCAAGACAATGCGACGTTTTCCTCTGCCAACATAAACCCAGCATGGCAGGTTTATCCCCCACTATTGTGGCAGCTGAGACAGTCCATGAATTAAACAAACAAAACAACAACCATCCCCCACTACCGCCACACCTCGTGCGTTAATAGTAAGAATCACTAATTCTCAACACGGTGAACTATTCCATACTTATGTTCACGCTCCCTCAAAAGACTTTGGCCAATGCCAAGATCATGGATAATCTCATGTACATGTGCGTAGTCTCGGCCACAGTCGAGCCAAACTGCGCCAATAAGCGCCTCCACAGTAATACGGTAGCGCCTGTGATTCTGGATACATGACCCTTTTGCGCCGGATTGGTCTGGATAAATGAAAAAAGAAAAAAAGGCGGTGTTGTTCTTCAATCTTATATAGAGCAGTGTTCGACGCTTCAGCCGTACAGATAGCTTGGCATTCCCCTGATGAGGACGTTAGCTTTGGCCGGTCGAGATGAAGCAGTGCAACCTCCCAGTAGTTTTCCCCCAACACAATTCCGTCATCGATGAAGGTGAGTCGCAGCACGGCATCTCCAATTAGAGCCAGCCTCTTATTACCTTGGCGCTTCGTGTTGTTCATCGGAGGCTCAACGTCAGCCCCTGCTGCTACAAGCGCTTCTTCTACCTAGCTAGCAAGTTGGGATTTGGAAACTTGCGGTGAAGAATTCGCTCCATAACTAGTCGGCCGTTCATGGCGACAAGGGATAAAAGGTGCTTAGCGTAATGAAGATGTCAGGACAGATATTCGAGGTATGGATCAGAGAGTGAGGGGGGCTTTAGGTAAGGAGCCCGATTTTTGCTTTACTTGGTTGTTGGACATACTGACTAGTAGTATGAACTTCCATATCCACTCGAGCAGTAAACGTCGAGCGTATTCATCGCAAAAAGTTGACAAGATACGGCAATCATCAAGGAAGACTCTTGATAACAGATGGTCACTAAGAAGCTAATCCGGGAAGCTAAGCCGCGCCACCAGAACACAGTTACACAGTTGCGTCATTGTTTACATACTCTTCCCCCCGCACCGAGGACACCATGACCTTGGAAGTATAACTATCTTCACATGCCCCTGTACTGCTGGTCCGGATTATTTTAACTAACAAGTTCAAAGGGTGCGTCTTGCGCTTTGAAGTTCGTTGCTTGCGCTCAAGCACGGAGCTTACGACGAGGTACTCACGACAACCATCAAAGGTGGGGAAGGCATCGCTTTTTGCTGCTTCGAAACAAATACATTGGCTGATGAATCCCAAAGATACACTGGATCATGGATCTAGTACCGGAAACGGCTTTTAGGCCGCATGCCTCGAACCCAACACTCCTGAACAGCGCTGGAGGGATTGTAACCGAGACGCCTAGGATGCCACGACATGGTGACCTTCTCACTGCCAACCCCTTCGCCCTAGACCATACAATCAACCCGGCTCTCCTGCACGCTACGCCTTCCACCGACCCTGTAACTGTCAGCCATTCCAGTTGCTCGAAGGCATGGTCTTCTCGTAGCTCGCATGCTAGCAGTCAGAAAAACAATGACTGGGGGATACTTACGAAGGGTTGCGAAAATGTCCCTCCTGAAGTCAAAGCAAAGAGTCCTGAAGATCTTGTCAATGCGCTTGAACAATCTGGGCATGACACGGAGTCTACTCAATCTCCGGGAGAGCATTTGCCGGCCCACGCCGTCACTCCGCCAAAAAGTCTAAGGCATGTCAGGGGGGCCAATGGGGAGTATTGTTGCTCCTGGCTGGCGTGTTCTCGGACCTTTCGGACAAGCAAAAAGCTAAGGTAAACGCCCATCTCTCAATTACCAACGGTCGAGGTATTGGTTAGTTGGTTAATGGGTTCCATAGCATTCACATCCGCACAATACATAAGCCCCAGACGCTTTGCATAGCAGGATGTGGACAGTTGTTTGGGGACAAGAAGTACATGCTCCGGCACGTCAGGGTCTACCATCGGCAGTCTCTGCCCTCCCCAGACGCGTTCAAATGCTTCATCTCGGAGTGCGAGAGAGAGTTCACCCGCCCTGATAACCTTAAGCGTCACATTGAGGAAATTCATACTAAGCGAAGATGGAGGAGGAGATGATCATAGGTAGACAAGGCTTATTGACGGATGAGGTGTCAAGCTCCGGAGACCTTCGCTTATTGGTAGAGGCAAGAATCACGTTCAGAGTGAACGACCACAAATAGCGTCAGGCAACAAACAGCCTGCTGTCTATGAATCAGCAGACTAAACACGGGTATAAGTGACCGACTCTCGTCACTCCTTCAGATAAGAAATCAAACCGCTCTTTTTAATCCTCAATCTACACTGATATTTTGTTCGATGTCTGCATTCCTGTATTGGTGCTAGGTTGACATAAGTATACTGGGCCATCTTATCTAATCACCGATGACGGCCGTGAGGTAGTGCCCATACTCCCCGTGAGGCGAGGCCTCCTTCTTGAGACATCTGCGTGTACACGAAAACAGTTCCCACTTGCAGTGTCGTATGCCATCACAGTTCATAAGTCACGGAGCATTACTACGGTGGACAAGATGGTGGCGGATCTGTCTGAGCGGGACTTTCAGACAGGGCTTAGCTATGTTGTGGTGTCGAGGGGCAAGATGCTGGAGGGGTCAATGATCAATGCCCCATTTGAGCGGGCATCTCTCTGCTATGATAAGCTACCTGGTGGCAAATAGAGTTCCATCACCATGTTATTCACGTTTGAGGCTCTGTAAGCCCTAACAGAGTAGCAGGCGTTTTGATGAAGGTCCGCCACCAGGGCCGGCAGAGACAACAGCAACTTCATCAGCCCCCCCCCCTTTTTTTTTTTCTTTTTCTTTAAACTCTTTAATAGAATATGAACTTTTATCTCAGATAATCTTCCACAGCCTAGAGCCACATCCTTCAGACTTTGTTACGCCCTCCCCACCCCCGGTGAGGGTGTCGCCATGTTTTATTAAGAAACTCCCTGTGAACGGCTTATAGTAATTGGATTCCAACTATCTATTCCAATGCTGTTTACCTTCAAGATGAGGAAAGAAAGAGGAAAATAAACTACAAGCGCGTTAGGGTTTGTTTTGTGGTTCCTCCGGTCCCACTCTGTGCCTGTTGGCGTAGCCACAGCAACAGGGTCCTGACCCGTTACACTCCCGAAGATTAAGGT
Source organism: Fusarium duplospermum (assembly GCA_003946985.1). Lineage (NCBI taxonomy): Eukaryota > Fungi > Ascomycota > Sordariomycetes > Hypocreales > Nectriaceae > Fusarium > Fusarium duplospermum. Next base: position 11,240 of record NKCI01000451.1, read on the forward strand.
TTAGACATTGCAGTACCATTTATAAGGACTTCTTGAAAGTGAGGGAGAAGTTTGGACTTTGCGTCATTTAGTACATTGGTTATGGTGGCCATCAGCTGAAAGTTGGTGTGGAAGCAACATACGTCTCGATGTTCCGTGAGTTACCGTATCGACTCAACACATTGATTAGAGCCTGTGGGTTCCTTGATCCCTGTTACAGCCTGCCTATTGGCTAGCCCCATCTGTTGGAGACCTAACTGCTTTGGCTGCTGCGGGAGAGCTCTGGGATGGCCAGTCCCAGAGCTCTTATTGCAGAAGAGAGGCTAGCAAGGGTACCGGAATCCACTGGCTCTAATCAATGTATTGAGGCGATACGGCAAGTTGATCACAGCTGAAAGCTCGGACCTGCATGACCTTTTTAGCACAAGAGATATAAATGTGGTTGGTCAGGTACTTCAAACTGCGAGATATAACCTCAGACACTCGACAGCCCGAACACAAAACCTCAAGCCTCCATGTCACCCTTTTCTTTCATCCTTAGTTTTGCTATCTTCACTATTGGTGCAATGGCGCTACTTGTTGCTCGAGATGCAATTCATATTGATGATCTTGAGCGATATGATGAGTTTATGAAGACAATTTCGGGCAATGGGATTCTGAACTTGTATCCGGAGAATCAAGTTATCAAACTTGATATCCATGAGCACCCATCCAACGAGGTAAATCGTACCACGTGTATCAACTCCACGTCAGTTTCAATTCTGATTAAACATCTTTTGCAGATTGTCCGATCTGCGGACTTTAAGCCAAGCCCCCAGGCCGATGCGTACTTCAAACAGGAGGATGAACTGCAAGCAGAGTATCTGCAAGGATCATCTGGCGAAGGTGAGCTACAGGCTAGAAGGGGCGCCTGTCGAAGGTTAGATGGACCTATACTTCAGGAGCGTGCAAACTCGCGTTGCTTTCAGTTCTGTGGGCATGCTAACCACTGCGTGGATCGACGCTGCCCTCATTGTCACTATGTCAGGGGAGGTTGTCAGTGGCAAAAATGGTATCGGTCCTAAGAGGACCAGGAAGACATCGTACTTGACATGTGCAATGTCGAATGTTTGAGTCTGGTACATCCTGTGCCAGAGGCAAGGGGCTTCGCTTCTTTTTTTCTTCTTTTTCTACTGGTGTTTTGTGTACGCAGGACGTTACGCTGGGGTTTATTTTTTCCGGGCTCTCCGGTTTGTTCCCCAGTATCGATTAGTTAACAACTTTCTTTATCCTCCATCTTGGTGTTAACGTACATGATAAGCACGTGTAACAAACAAGCGAGTGTTACAAAAATCCCAACATAATAGCCGTGGAAACACAACAAATCGTCTAACCAACGGGTACCCCTCTTCAGACATCGCTACAACTATTTGACATGTTCTTGCACTATGTCCCGTCTTTCCGCATCCTCCACAACGCCTTTCCCTCCGTCTCGCTGACCCTCCTTGACCACCAC